>CM065802.1:37938238-38538238 GCA_033398695.1 Orobanche coerulescens
AGATTAAGGACTGCACTGTTGAGAAACAAAAACATCCACATGAGAGATCTCCAAAATTACAAAGTAAGTCGAAGACCAGAAAAGAAATGCTGAAATGTATGTTTACTATTCAAAAAGAGGGGGAAGCAGTCCTCGAAAATCCAAACCAACCCAACCATGTGCCATAGCACAATACTGTAAACCACAGGCAGGTAAAAGAATTGGTTTTATATTGTAAACCAACGAAATTGTCATATAAAAAGCAATCAATACAAAAAGAAATCATCTACTAACAGGAAGATACAGATTATAGATCCAAGGAAAACTTTAATGCAGAAGACTAATTCTCACCATGCATTGATCCAAAATATTTGACAAAGATCCACCTTCACTTATCCTAGGAAGCATGATTTGGAGGGTCTTCAGGTGTAAGGTGATCTGATGCATGGCCAAGTCAAAGAGAAGGCCACCATTATAATTTTCTTCACTTCCGATGTGTCATCAGCAAATATGGCTCGATACTAGTTAACAACATCAAAAAGATGCATTCTATGACATTGTACCAACCCTTTCAAATATTCATAAGGATTCATCTGGTCTAAATCGTCAAGTATTCCAATAAGCCAGGGTTCACGACATCTTAAAAACTGACCACCAGGAAACGGCCCTTGTTCAGAATAATATATCTTAAAAATGTAATGAGATCTATAGATCAGGGGACTATGAACTCTAAAGCTAATCAAGATTAAAAATAGCTAAAAAGATAGTAATAAAAATAACATTCCATACTCATTGAAAACTCCTATTCGGCATAAATACCCAATGATGCGGAGGCACTCTGGCAACTGCAAACGAAATAAGGTTTACAAGTACAAAAATGATAGAGACAAATTTTATTTATTTAGTTACTTTTGTTTAAAAATGAACGAGTTTTTTCGATCATACAGTACATGTGTCTGGAATAGCAAAATACTTGCCTTAAAAAGTTCGAGTTGGTTTGTGTCTTTTGCAACAGTACACTTGCATGAGATGGTTGAATCAGGTCGCGTCTTGTCAGACAACTACATGACATAAACATTGCCCTGAGAGAGTGAAGTGATGATAATCAGAAGACGCACGGCAAGTTCCTGAGCAAGTACCCTGACTTGATATAACTCTTTTTTCTCAAACTATCCCACATATGGAGGTGGAACATTCGTGTAAAAGGATTTGCGCATTTATTTCAAAGTTTCTGCAGGAGGAGAGCTTGCTATCCTGGACTCTGCAGCAAAGTAACGGCATTTACGGAAGGTTATTTCAGCTATCAGAAAAACATAAAAACCAGGAACAATATGAATATAGATTTCAGATTTTTCTTTCTACTTTTTGCCAAAAATAGAGGTCTAGACTCTAGATACCTAAGCTAGACTTATTTAATAAATACAGCTACGAATCATAAGGAACCTCTGAATCAATACAAGACTAAATAAACAGTATACAAACCCATGAAAAGAAATCTTCCGAAACTGAGAGCTACATTTTGGTTTTATTTCTACAGACTCAAAGCCCCTCATCTCTCCAGATTACAAATACCAGAATAAAAAAAAAACGCTCTACACACCAAACACCTACACATAACAACTCTTAGTAAGTAACTGAAACTACCAATAATGAGAACTAAATAAAAGAAAACTGAAAACCCCATTAAAAACCTTGATGGAAGTACAATAAAATGAAGATACAATCACAAAACCTTGATGGAATTACAATCTCAAAGCTATCACAGGCCTTGAAAGAATCTCACAATAGCAGATGCTCAAAGATATAAACCAAGGCAAGCTACTCAAAGTGAAGATATATCTCCATCGAATTGAATGAATAACAACCAAAGGCAAATAAATCAATACCCAAGAATTATAAAAATGTAAAGAACAACTGGTGTAAGTTGGGAGTTGAAATGCAACAAACCCGTTAATTGTGCTGAAATCCCACCTCATGATGAAGTTGAAACGGGTAGGCCTAGAGAAGCAGACGGATTTGCTGTGCAGAGAAGAAGATAGAACAGATAAGCAGTTGTGAGAGCTGCCGGTTCGGATGCATAAATCCCTTGAGGCAGTTCGCTAGGGAAAAGGGAACCCTAAATCAGCGCCGCCATAGCCGAGAGACGCCGCCAAAGGAAGAGCCGCGCTGCAATTCCAGCTACCTTCGAAGGTGGATATGCATCTTCCGAGAACTTGCAGAACCCAGGTAGACGCGACAGAGGTTCCAAAAGGTCCAGATCGGATCGGGGTTCACCACCCACTCACTCGGGGGTCCATCCATGGTGGCGTCGCGATGGGGATGAGCGGCTATCTGTACGGATAAAGAGGTGTCGATTCCAGCCACTAAAAAACACATTGAAATCGCGATAAACAGATCGTGATGAACGAAATTCAGAAAATAAAATTGCCCAGAAATTGAATGAATCGAAGGACAAAAAATTGAAAAACTAAAAGAAGAGAAAAAGGAAAAATCATCTAAAAACAAAAGTGTGGCCGGCGGCTGCCAGCGGCAACTGTAACACCCCCAAAACCGTATGGGAATATTACACGCCGTAAACCCTTTCCACAAGGATCTACCAGGCTAAACATCCATAAACAACCAAATGCTTGCCCAGCCAGGGTCAAACAATATAATAATACAGACCGTTAAGGTCACTTACACATAAACACACAGACCGATGAGGTCACACAACTCTATCAACAGGACTGACTAACAACATTACCCATACAGGGGTCGAAATACAATACTGGAAGACCGAATCAACTCTAACAATACAACTAAACTCTACCAACTCTCAACTCTTGATTAGTATCGCACTCGTCATCCCCTTGTGCAATCCTGTTGCTCCCCGAACTGCATGTACACGGGCCTTGAGCAGACATCCACCCCGAATACTCGGGGTTAGTAAAACTCCACCTGTTTTACTAGTGCAAGTATCAAACCATACGAAATGTAACAAGCAAATAGCAACTACGAATTTAATACGCAAATCAATTATCAAAATGTTCGAGAAGTTTTAGAATTTCGAACTCAAGTAAGAGATATTTGAAAAGGAACACATCATCTCGGGATTTTTAAAGCAAAATTCTTTTGGACCTCGAGTCCCAATTTACAAAACCTTTTCGTAAACATTAGGGCCTTAGCCCGATTCTCGTTCAAAGCATACTAAATAATATATCATTATGAGTCCGAGATCCATATTTAAAATGTTACCCGAACAATCATCGCTACACGATCATTGTTCGTACACATCATGTACCGAACTCAGGAGGCCTCGACGGACCTTACCCGACCACACATCGTTCGTACACATCATGTACCGAACTCCGAGGCCTCAACGGACCCTACCCGGCCACACACCTGTTCGTACACATCATGTACCGAACTCCGGGAGGCCTCAACGGACCTTACCGGCCACAACATCGTTCGTACACATCATGTACCGAACTCCAGAGGCCTCGTCAGACCCTACCTGGATCACACACCTTGTCCGTACACGTCATGTACCGGACTCCAGAGGCCTCGTCAGACCCTACCTGGAACACACACACATCGACACGACACAATTCATAATCATTAAATGTCAAGCCATTCCACATTACACCGAAATGTACAATCAAGTATGTAAACCAAAACAACACAAACATCACGATCATCACAACGACTCTTAACCAACATAACACACATTCGGTACACAATACATTGAACAACCATGTGTACAACCATCTCATATGTACATCTCAATCCTGCACAAATGGCACAACGCCTAACACGTATACCAATATATCACTATTATCACAAAGCCTTCAAATTTGGAAAACACAACCAACTCCAACGAACATATTTACGGAGGCAAGCAAAATCGTCATACATATCATACGTAATTACTAGTCACAAGATACAAGTCGTATAATAAGATACTTGCCTTAATAACCGCTACCAAACGCTCAGAAGAACACGGTTCGACCGAAGCTCGAACCCCAAAGAAGGCAACGGAAGGGTTCCGACTCGAGTTCTTCACAAGAATTCGTTCCTAAGTCACAACGATATCAATTCAATCACAATTCTACGAAGACGTATGGAACTTCCCAAGTTCTACCCATTGAAGCATTTTATCGGACACTTTGAAGGCGTAGTCCAATTCAATCGATTATTCAAAGAAATACTCAAATCCGTTCCACAAAACTTCAAGGGTATTGAATGATTACGAGTTTACAATCAAGTTTCATCAAATCTGAATCAAAACAAAGAAAATCGCCAAAACACCAAGAAACCCCAAGAACATCCAAAACCAAAAGTTTAGGTGTTCTTACCTTCGATCCGGTGGAAGATGATGTTAATCCATGATTCCAACTTCCAAAACATGTTTATATAAGTTGATTCTACTCAAAACCATCGATCTATGGTGAAAAATCGCGAAGGAACGAAGAAAAGTGGAAAATGCCGGATATGACTTGGCCCAGCCTTAAATAGCCAGGACATCACGGACGCTTACGTACGTAATCGGCGGGGCCCTTACGACGAATCGCCATGGCCGAAGTCTCGCCGTAAATGCCGGCATCGTTACGCACGTAACCGCCTTACGCACGTAGCCGCGGCCACTACCGCACGTTACTCGGCCAGTGGCTCTGCCCCAAGATGCCCGGCCATGACTCGGCCGACCAACTCCGACGGCCCGAACGACTCCCGAAACCCGAACTCGAGTACGAATCAAGATACGGTTACGAAGTACTCGAAAATACGAATCCGAGCACTAATAGAACACACGATTCCGACTACCCGAAGGCTCGAAATTCGACAACGGAAAGTAATTACCCCAAACTTTGGGAAATTACGAAAATGGCCCAAAACGCCCAAAAATCACGATACATGATCGAATAACCAAACCGAAGCTTGCAACATGAATAATAACATTAAATGGACTTCCGAGAAACTCGAACAACAAGCTGCATTTACATTCGCGAGAATCGAACTCATGTGCGGAAAAGTCATTTAAGAACACGAAACTCAACAAAACGATACCGAAACGAACTCGGATGACAAAAAGTGTAGAATTAAATATCCTCGTAATGACGAAACGGTCAAAAGCGAGTTGTCGAAACGGACCTCCGCCGAAAAATGAAAATTACCGGAAATCAAATTGCGGATATTACATTCTACCCTCCTAAAAGAAGTTTCGTCCCGAAACTTAAAACAAGTAGGGAGAGGCAATATCCCGACAGAAAACTCAACAAGATACACAAGAAACGCGTAACTTTCGTCCATTGGCGAAACGTTACAAGCAACGCGAAGAATATACAGCGTGACAACACGCCACACGACGACCATAACAACGCCACCGGCAATGATTCAAAACAATAACGATCAATTAACGACGCATCACATACCACATCATATGCACACATTTAATCAAGGAAATGTATCGCGACAACAAGTCGCACCCGATTAAAACGGCTATGCGATAGAAACAAATAGAGTATTACGATAGAAATCATTCGATTCTCATCAACAAGAAAATGTCCGACGTCATAACACAAACAATTCAAGATAACAAAATGAGAATACCGGATATTACATTCTATCATAAAAAATAAGTTTCGTCCAAACTTAAACTAAGGTTATCACAGTGATACGAAACAAAATATAACGACACAAAATAAAATACCATACTCATGACCTCGTGGTCCACTGACACGCCTCCGTAGGTTCAACAACTAAACGGGAACTTACACAAAAATAAATATCATTAAACAAGTTCCAAATGTAAAAGCGTCACAAAAACATCTCTACACGCGAAACAATCCGTGTAGCGAGTACCAAAAACACCATCACTAGACATCACTGCCCTCCTAAGTAGGAATAGAATTCCGGTCCCTTATCATCTCGGCAATAATATCGCGATCGAACTCGATGCCCTCGTGTCCACAATTATAACAAGTCACCGCGGTTTCTTACAATGCGCGCGTTCATGGCCTAGAACGTTACTTGAAACACCTAGAGCATTACCGTAACTCAAAGACACCGACTGGGTCTTTTGGGTTCTCTAACCGACCGAGAAGGTCCCATACTCGACGATACGAGGGTTGAGGTGTGGGAATCCCAATTCCCTTACTTCCCGATGCGTCATCGGAAATCTTCTGCTTTTTCGCTACCGATACGGACTCGGTAGACATTATAGCCATCTCAAACGCCAAGGCTCGATCCTGATAGTCCTTCAAGATTGTACACATAAAAGGAGCCATACACTGCCGAATCTGAGGTTTCATACGCATATCGAAATAACGAACCTTATCCGCCTCACTTTTCACCTGATCCCGAACATAACACAGCTGTCGATTATAATCGACTATCGCCTGGGACATCGACACGTCTCGGGGCGTAGCCGAGAAAACTCGACAATCCTACGCTCTTTAACAGCGGCGGACAATACTCGGCCTCCATGGCGCTTTGAATTCACCCAAGTAGCGATACGATCACTAGGCGCTACGGCCTCCCACCACTGCAGCCTTCCCCGCCGAGTAGGTATTGAGCAATAGGCACTCTTCTCTCATCGGGCAAGCTACAAGATCAAATGTTCTGTCCAACCGGAAGAGCCAATTCTCCCACCTAACGAGTCCAAGAACCTACAAAACGGGCGGGTGCATTCTCATCACATCTCGTAACCACTTATCGGCTCCGTTATCTTCATCCGAATCCCGTCTCTGTACGGCCCGATTCATATGCGCCAACCGGCCACCACTGACGAAGGATGGTGGCGGCGTCAATATCAACATTACCTCCGGATGATTGCTGCCGATCACGACCACGACTACGACCACGTCCTCGCCACGGCCTCTCGGCATACCGGATGGACGACCAATAAGAATAACACATCCAAACAAATATCACAACGTCAAGATAAGACAATAAATAGCAAAGACGTTAAAACATCAACTCCAAGACATCACACAAGTGCACGAACAAACACTGTAATATTAGAACTTCATTAAAAAAAAAATAATCCACACAATATCAACAGAGATGTTTGGATTTTACAAAATCAAACACGGTCAAAACCACACACGTATCGCAGGATCAAACACTAACAACAAAAATAAAATGTTTCCGGGTATTATTCAAATGATAAAATTTTAAATTCTCAAGTTTGAAAAAAAAGAATTGGTGAAATGAATTTTTTGAAAACACTTATAATACCTCGCGTTTAATTAAAACCATGTACCTCATTATCAAACCTGTTTTGATTGAAGCTATTTGCAAAACAACACATCGAGGCTTCAATCTTTTCGCTAGACGATATCGTCAAAATGACCTTATCAATATATCATTATCTTTGCTAGCGTTATACGGGGTAACAACATGTTACCACGCCATCCATCACGATATATCAACAGAGATTAAATAATCAAGGGGCACGGTACAACCGTAATAACAAATTTCTACCGGTCACCAAAAGTTTACGGCAGAATAACATGCGCTTACGGCCAGAATAACTCGAGCTTACGGCCGTAATGGAAAACATCTTACGGCCGTAACATCTAGTCAGCAGGATCTGCAGAATTGTCATAGTAGCCCCCAACACACAAACACATAACATTTAAATTCAAAATTAGGTCGTTATGCAAAACAAGATTTTTCAAAAATTTTGATTTCCACAAAAATGCTCAAATCAGTAGTCTTTAAGGAAAAACGTTTTCAAAGCTACCCGTAGCGGGTATAATTACAACAATCCAAAATAGTCGATATTAAAACCACATGCCCAAATGGCAAACAGGGTCGCCAATTCAATCACATACATCTCATGGCATCAAGTTTAAACACACAACAAAATCATTCATTGGAGTTTCCCACAAACTCTACCGTAAAACCCATCAAGGTTCACAACTTTCACACCATACCAACCCACATGGTGGTTCAAGGGCCAAACATCAATACATCTAGTTCTATACACGTACAGCATATCCAAGTATCGAATAAAACTTCATTACACAACACCGTGTAAATAAAATTATGCACCACAAATATCACACCTAAATGAAATCATGAACACAGATATTATGCATAAAAGAGGAGACTTACGTCCACAGGCCGCACGGAGACGACGGTCGCCCACGATACTAATCTCATCCGACAACATATCCAACGCGTTGTGACTACGCACAACTCAACTTGTCACCTGACGACTCGAACGACAAGACAACACATTACTCAACAAATCACAACTCGACTCGACCCGACAGCCTAGGTTTCCGCCACCTAAGCTCTGATACCATAAATGTAACACCCCCAAAACCATATGGGAATATTACACGCCGTAAACCCTTTCCACAAGGATCTACCAGGCTAAACATCCATAAACAACCAAATGCTTGCCCAGCCAGGGTCAAACAATATAATAATACAGACCGTTAAGGTCACTTACACATAAACACACAGACCGATGAGGTCACACAACTCTATCAACAGGACTGACTAACAACATTACCCATACAGGGGTCGAAATACAATACAAATGAAGACCGAATCAACTCTAACAATACAACTAAACTCTACCAACTCTCAACTCTTGATTAGTATCGCACTCGTCATCCCTTGTGCCAATCCCGTGATCGCTCCCGAACTGCATGTACCGGACGCAGAGCAGACATCCACCCCCGAATACTCGGGGTTAGTAAACTCCACCGTTTTACTAGTGCAAGTATCAAACCATACGAAATGTAACAAGCAAAAAGCAACTACGAATTTAATACGCAAATCAATTATCAAAATGTTCCCGAGAAGTTTTAGAATTTCGAACTCAAGTAAGAGATATTTGAAAAGGAACACATCATCTCGGGATTTTTAAAGCAAAAATTCTTTTGGACCTCGAGTCCCAATTTACAAAACCTTTTCGTAAACATTAGGGCCTTAGCCCGATTCTCGTTCAAAGCATACTAAATAATATATCATTATGAGTCCGAGATCCATATTTAAAATGTTACCCGAACAATCACTGCTACGATCATTGTTCGTACACATCATGTACCGAACTCCGGAGGCCTCGACGGACCTTACCCGACCACACATACTGTTCGTACACATCATGTACCGAACTCCGAGGCCTCAACGGACCCTACCCGGCCACACACACTGCTCGTACACATCATGTACCGAACTCCGAGGCCTCAACGGACCTTACCCGGCCACAACATCGTTCGTACACATCATGTACCGAACTCGGAGGCCTCGCTGACCCTACGGATCACACACCTTGTCCGTACACGTCATGTACCGACTCGCAGGCCTCGCGGACCCTACCTGGAACACACACACATCGACACGACACAATTCATAATCATTAAATGTCAAGCCATTCCACATTACACCAAAATGTACAATCAAGTATGTAAACCAAAACAACACAAACATCACGATCATCACAACGACTCTTAACCAACATAACACACATTCGGTACACAATACATTGAACAACCATGTGTACAACCATCTCATATGTACATCTCAATCCTGCACAAATGGCACAACGCCTAACACGTATACCAATATATCACTATTATCACAAAGCCTTCAAATTTGGAAAACACAACCAACTCCAACGAACATATTTACGGAGGCAAGCAAAATCGTCATACATATCATACGTAATTACTAGTCACAAGATACAAGTCGTATAATAAGATACTTGCCTTAATAACCGCTACCAAACGCTCCGAAGAACACGGTTCGACCGGAAGCTCGAACCCCAAAGAAGGCAACGAGCGGAAGGGTTCCGACTCGAGTTCTTCACAAGAATTCGTTCCTAAGTCACAACGATATCAATTCAATCACAATTCTACGAAGACGTATGGAACTTCCCAAGTTCTACCCATTGAAGCATTTTATCGGACACTTTGAAGGCGTAGTCCAATTCAATCGATTATTCAAAGAAATACTCAAATCCGTTCCACAAAACTTCAAGGGTATTGAATGATTACGAGTTTACAATCAAGTTTCATCGAAATCTGAATCAAAACAAAGAAAATCGCCAAAACACCAAGAAACCCCAAGAACATCCAAAACCAAAAGTTTAGGTGTTCTTACCTTCGATCCGGTGGAAGATGATGTTAATCCATGATTCCAACTTCCAAAACATGTTTATATAAGTTGATTCTACTCAAAACCATCGATCTATGGTGAAAAATCGCGAAGGAACGAAGAAAAGTGGAAAATGCCGGATATGACTTGGCCCGTGCCTTAAATAGCCGGACATCACGGACGCTTACGTACGTAATCGGCCGGCCCTTACGCACGAATCGGCCATGGCCAAGTCTCTCGCCGAAATGCCGCATCGTTACGCACGTAATCGCCAGTGGCCTTACGACGTAATCGCCTTACGTCGTAGCCACGGTCACTACCGCATGCTACTCGGCCGTGGCCTGCCTCAAAGATGCCCGGCCATGACTCGCCGGACCAACTCCGACGGCCCGAACGACCCCGAAACCCGAACTCCGAGTACGAATCAAGATACGGTTACGAAGTACTCAAAATACGAATCCGAGCACTAATAGAACACACGATTCCGACTACCCGAAGGCTCGAAATTCGACAACGGAAAGTAATTACCCCAAACTTTGGGAAATTACGAAAATGGCCCAAAACGCCCAAAAATCACGATACATGATCGAATAACCAAACCGAAGCTTGCAACATGAATAATAACATTAAATGGACTTCCGAGAAACTCGAACAACAGTTTCAGACGAGATTCGCGAGAATCGAACTCATGTGCGGAAAAGTCATTTAAGAACACGAAACTCAACAAAACGATACCGAAACGAACTCGGATGACAAAAAGTGTAGAATTAAATATCCTCAGAATGACGAAACGGTCAAAAGCGAGTTGTCGAAACGGACCTCCGCCGAAAAATGAAAATTACCGGAAATCCGAAATTGCGGATATTACAGCAACAGCCGGCAGCCGAGGAGGGAAACTGAGATTAGGCCGGGCGAGACTAGTGTGTGTAAGTAGGATAGGAATAAGTAGTAGTAATATAATATATATATATAAATATATATATATATATATATTATAACTTATATTTATTTTTCCTACTTTATATATATATATATATACACATAGAAGATATACGATACGAAATTTATCTGCCGTTGGCTGGTCAATGGTTGAGGTGTGAGAGAGTTGAGAGAAAGAGTTGAGAGTTGAGAGTGAATAATTGAAATTTGACCCGCTTAATTGAAATATTTGAACAAAGATTGAGCCCGCCTATTTAATTGACTAATATTCGGACAATCATTGAGCTCGCCTATTTTTTATTGATTTTTAAAGACCAATGGCTACACATTTTTTAAAGACCAACGGCTACACCGACTTCAACATTACCGTAGATACTGAATAACGTCTATCGTAACAGTGATTTATAGCAATGCTAACACCGAAAAAAAGTGTAGGCCTAGATCACTTTCAAGGCATATATGGTTACACTTTTGCTTGTAACATTGAAAAAAGTGTTGTTAAAGCCCATATGTGGCGTAGTGTCGATTGGTGATTGCAGGTTGTGATCACCGTGTGCTCACCTCTTCTTTTTCCTCTTATCAGAAGGTTGCTCGCCTCATCCTCCTGCCCTTCATCTGCATTAACCAATACTACTTCTGCATCAGAATCTTCAAACTTCTTCCTGAAAATAATGGCATCATCATATATTACATGTTTAGGATGGCGGTAACAGGGGCCAAGGTAAGGAACATTGATCTTTTTATTGTTTATGGTTGGCAAAGGTTATATTGGTAACCCACCTCTTTTTTTTTTCTTTTCCTCTGTAGGCTTAGAAGGTGTGGCGACGGATGGGTCCTGCTGCAATCTCTTTAATGAAGGGCTTGAGGTGCCAGGTTGAGCGACAACGGTGTTGGAACCCGCACTTTCCACGACCACCTCATCTGGGTTTACCTTCCAACACATGAAGCTTTCATACTCATAGTAGGTGTGAGACTTGAGTTAAAAACGTGTGATGTACCAATGATGTTGGCTATCGCGGGTGGCAAGCTTGTGTGGTCATCTGAAGACTGCAAATCTAGGTGTCAGCAAAAGGAGGATGGTAATGGTTACACAGTTTATAAACATACCTCATCTTCATCCTCTAATATTGATGCAGCTGGTGACTTCACCAATTTTGTGGCAGCGTCATCAAAAAGGACAACCACGGTGTCAGCAGTGTCGTTCGAGACACCAAGCTCAAGCCTATACATGCCAAGGGTATGTTGCATGCGGTACGTCACTAATCTTATTTATTGTATTCCAATATACACACCATAAGTAAGAAACATGTCATTACCTCATAACCGGATAAGGAACTGACTTGTCACATCCATCGCACCAGAACCTGCCTTCCTTTCTGGTGGCACCTTTCTTACAATTTTCACTGCCACAAGATGGAAAACTCCAGCCCTTCTTAGTTCTAACACTGTCGATTCTCACATTACAGTCGAAGGTTGCATACTGGAAAGGGAAACAATTTTTAAATGCTGTGCATGGGCTGATAATACAGACATGACAGGTTGGAAAGAAGGCTTACATCGTTCTTACGGTTGCGAGCCAACACCAGAAGGTTTTCGAGTGTCCCATCTTTCGGTTCAGAGTCCACAACACGCACCGCTGCCTTTGTCATACCGACATCGCTAACAGCCAGATACATGGTAATTAAAAGACTGTGGGCAGTATTCATTTTTTCAAAAAATGTATCGAAATGACGTATAACTGCTTACCCGGTGTCCGATCTCAATTCCTTGATTGCAGGTATCTCAACATCATCTAGAATCATGGTGGATGAACTGCTGGATAGATAAATCTTATTTGGAACATAACATTCAATTTTAAATTAACGTGTCCAACCTGCTATATACGGATAAGTTTCAGAATTCATAGGCACTTACTGTTGTAATGTTTTGCAGTTGTCGAGGTTAACACAACATGACACATGCCTATATGTTTTGTTTTTTCTTCTGAATCAGCACATTACCAAGGCCTCCCCATAGCGTTACCCTTATTGACTGTCCACTGTTGCATAGTACACGAAATTACGATAAATGGTAAGCTGCCTCTCAACTGATACTCGCAAAGTAGTAATTGTTATCCTAACTTTTACTTAAAAGCATAATAACCATATATAATGGTACTAACCTCTGATTTTCCAGGTAGAAATCAAGATTTTTGGACCCGATTTTAGTGTGGTTTGTCCTACCAATATTTGTGACGCAGCCAGCTGTTGGAAACTAAAACACAGCGGAAGTGAAGTTTGGGAAAGATGATAATCGCGTTTTACGCATCCACGAGCATAAGATTTATTTAGGCATGCTAATTAATTAATTAATAAGACTAATAAGCAATTTAAATATTATTTATTATTTATTAATTAAATATGTTGATTATTAAAATATCCTAATCTAGATCCAAAGACCATAGGATATTACCTTTTGAAGAGTATTGGTTGCTTTCGTCTTGATCTCCTTGTATTTCTACCTTTAGACCTTCTAGAGTATGATCCGCCTTAACCCGGACGTTGTGTGGGCAACGAGCTACCGGATCTTATTTGGATAACCTTAGGATCGGCCGAATTCTATCCTTCACGACTCTCGATTTTTTTTCTTCAAGTTATTCCGATATGTAGCAAGAATAAAAGTGTTCTCTCAATTGTGGAATCAAAGACACAAGTCAACATCCACAATTAAACACTTAGAAGAAAAAATTGAAATTTCTTGTGTATGTTTGATGCAAAAATCGGCCAACCAAATATGTCCTATATATAGGCTCTTGGACTACTACTAGGGATCTTAAGGAGGATTATGGAAGGACTCCCAATAAATTCATCTTACCTTATTAGGACTCTTCCTAATATAATGAATCTATTAATATCAACTTAGTCCACTAAAATGTTGATACTGCACTTCCTACCAAAATCCAAAATTACGAAATTGGGCTCCTTATTGAATATATTATTTCCCGTATTTAAGATATCGAATGTCCATTAATTAATTATAAGCTACTGACAGCTTTAATTAATTAATATCTTATCCCAATAGTACTACCACTCGAACCTTATTATTATATCGGAATTAAATCCACCTGCAGGGTTTAATATAATAATCATTATCGAGCTCCTCAAGGGGACATCATCAACCCGCACGAGTCGGGACACGATTTCTAGTAATAATAATAACTGTCGTATAAATAATATTATTGCCCAAGATACGAGGCTTATTGAGTCGATCATTTTGACTCTCACCTATGGTAAATCAAAGCAATAAGTATTATAAATATACAATTAAATATTATATACTTAGAATTAAAAAATAATAATTATCCGAGATTTACGTTCTTCTTACAGTCAGTACAGAAGACACTATCTCACCTCGATCCAGTTCAACGTATGCAAATACGCTAATGCATGCTAATAGTCAAGACCAACTATTCTTAAGCATACACTACAACCTTTTATATAATTTATCTAATAATTATATAGGTTGTGAACTATTATATTACTTTATAAGGTACCGATAATGTGATCTTCCGTGTGACACCAACACACCACATTATCTACAATATAAAATAATTAGACATTTCATTTGCATAACCATAACGTGAATAAATATGCAAAACATGTGATTAAATGTAATTAATATTCTCATAGGTAGTAACAGGGAAATTAGGTAATACAAGCTTAAAGTATGCTTTGCAGTATACAATCCTAACACCAGCTACATCTGGAAGGTAATAATTTCAACCTCAGAACAGCAATACCATTTAACGGGGAAAAACAGTAAACACATAAAACCAATACAAACTTACCAATAAGGTACTTGCTGCCTGTAGGTTCAAGGTTGTCAAACTCCACCAGCTGGAAATGATACCTAACAAAACCTTCTGACTTTAGCAAAAATTTCCTTATCGCTGTTGCACCGTCAAACTCAAGCATAAAAGTATCGTCTTTTCTAATCCGATACTCATCCTTGTTACGGAGCACCACAAAATTTTTAACTGAGTATACACTCCCTTCTTTTAATCTCAAGAAATTGTGTGCTATGGTTCTCTTAGCGGTGAAATGGATGGCATTTCCCTGCATCAAAAAGCTGTTAAAAACGGATATAACGAAACGAGTAAAATATTTAGAACTCTTAGCATCAGAGACCACAAAGTTAGTGCTCAAGTAGCGGCCAGTGACGGCGTTCACATCCCACATCCTACACAGCATCACCACAATGGTGCCGGGGGCATCCAACTTTAGCTCGTCCAGGAACAACTGGGACTTTGCGTTTCCAACTTCTGCATACATCACGTGAGTTTAACTGTCACTTATGCACAGATGTATTGAAAACATGTAGAATGTATGGTTAGGGAAAGAACTTTATGTCTCATTTATACAACCTTGATTTATGATTGCTGTAACCACCAGATGATTTGTATTCTTTGAGGTTGAAAATCTGCAACCCCTTTGTCTTCTGTAACACCATGCTTGATAACATTCAATTCAATGAATTGAAGGCTCGATTGTATTTGATAGAGCTTTGAGAGAGCGCTTGAAGCACGTTGTACAGTACATTTTTTTGTGCACAATTGTAACCACCAGATGGTTTGTTTGAGGTTGAAAATATGCAACCCCTTTGTCTTCTGTAACACCATGTTTGATAGCATTCAATTCAATGAATTGAAGGCTCGACAGTACATTTTTTGTGCACAATTACTCTTGCACAATAAATTTAGGTACTGAATCTTTAAGTATATAAGATACCAATTTTATTTGAGCTTGGTGTCTATAATAAAGAAATTTGTATGGCACTTGTATATCTACTATATGTATATTTATTATTGGATATATAGTATCAAGTAGATATCTTAGAACTTCCGCTATAAAAAATTATCCATCAATTCTTTTTGGATAACGAACCTCCCTCTCTTAAAGACAATATCGATCCATCTATCCGCCATACCTTTTCAATAGCATTTGCACTTAGAAACTTACATGTATCAAAGACGAAGCATTTGGATGCATGTATTGGTTGCCGGTATAAGCCCTCTCTACCTTACCTACAGTCACCCCAAAGTCCGATTATGCTGTCATAAACACGACATCATCAAACCCCACTTGAGGAAAAATACATGTTAAGTCAACACAAGCATGTTTCATTTGGTCCACCCGGTATAGATCTTCGTTTCTCCATATTCTTGCATGAAATGCGTGCCTTTTGAGATATCGACTGAGGTTTCTTTATGTGATCAAGTCTGTATTTGAAATCAGGATAGTGCTTGCAGTGAACTGCGTGTTTTCCATAAACATCTATGTGTATACATTTTTGTTCCCGCAATTATCCCAGTACACGAGTATGAATTGAACATTACAGAGCCCGAGGGAACACATCAAATCTAAGGGGTGTTTGTGTTGATGAATTGAAATTAAGGAATGGAAATAGAATCAAAGTAAAATACTTGTTTGAATGAAAAGATATCTTCACTAGTAATTTGTGATGGAAAAATAGAGGAAATGAGCTGTTTTGAGCAGCTCACTTGAGAGACAATTTTGAGTGGGCTCGACTACGAGTTAAAGTCGGACTTAATGAATATGTAGACTGCATTTGAGCTTCCAAAACATGTAAGAACACTCAAAATGAGGTATGAATGAGATGTAATGTTCCAAATTGAACCTTTTAGAAATGGGTTTGGGATGTCATCTCACATTGGAAAAAGAAGAGAAAAATTGTGAGTATATAAGAAGATGTGGACAAAGTCTTGTTCAAAAAGTGTGACATGAGTGGATGTGTGACTAGGCGCCCCTCGCGCGCACACACACACGCGCCGCCGTCCGACTCGGTTCGGTCGAAGGGTGATTTGGGCGAAATGTCTCGGCGTCTCGAAGTTATCCTTTTACTGCAATTTTATTCGATAAAAATTTATTTTACTGAAACACCTCAATTATAATTTCCGAATTTTCGGATCCGGATAAATATCAATTTAATTGATAATTATCCAATTAAACAGATCTGGATAAGTATTGAGATACCAATCCTGGTCAGTTTAGAGTTCCTCCAGCACATGTCTCTCTCTCATCTTCACCTATAAATACAGATGTGAGGGGTCTTATTTTCTGTCTCGATTTTCGTCCGTTTTTCTCACCCGAAATTACGACTTCGTTTTTTTTTTTCGAAATAATTTCTTTTCGTAATTTGGGTCGCGTCGGTGGTAGTTCATGTTTAATTCTAGTTCGCTGAGGGTGCGATGATCGATTTATCAACGCATCGAGATGTTGTTTTATCCTGGGAGGCAGAAGCTATACACTGCGGTGAAGGCGAATTTGCTTTAAGGAGACAGAAATTCTGGACTCAACATCGCCCATATTCGGATTTGCTTACTTTGATTAATTATATATACATACATATATATATATATATATATTTTAATGTCTTTGTTATTAACGAATCTGTCTCCTATTTTGTTCTTATCAGATTTGTAGCTCAAGTGGGAGATTCAAAACATGATTTGCAGCTCAGACGGGAGATTCAAAACATGGTAAATATACCAACAATCTTAAAGCAAATTGATTACTTCGTAGCATAAATTTTGAATTCATAAATATCGTATCTGCGCTTTATTTTCCATCTATGGAAAATTGGTTTATGCTGGAAATTAATTTTAAACATGTTTCGATCTGATCAAACTCTTGAAGACTGCTTTATTATTTCAAAATTATTAAAAGATGTTTGGATCTTCTCATGGGCGTCATGAGATGTCGGAGATGATGCTCCACTGAGCGGACTCCATGATATGTGAAAAGACATTGACTTAGTTTCCAATAGCCATGAAATAAATTTTGGTTTTGGGTCCAATTTTGAGAATTTGATTAAGTAATTGGATGGTTTGCATTTTTTACTTGATCTTCTCATGGACGTTGTCACTTGTCGTATGACGAAGCGTTTGTGCACTGGATATTTTATTAGTTGGGTGGTGCACTAATATCCTTAAAGGACAAAAAAGCAGTTGATGGTTTCACGTTCTTCAGCCGAAGCCGAATATAGAGCAACGAAAATTACCGTGAATGAGATATTATGGCCTGATGGTTGCTCAAGGACATTGAAGGAAGACAATTGGGCCCGACGTCACTATTTTGCGACATTAATTCATTCAGCACGACACATTAATTCTATATTTGCAAGTTGTGGTATTAATCTGGAGGTTGTTCTCATTCATTAACTTTATATGATTTTGGCAAGTGAGCCATGTATTTTTACAAGAAAATTCAAATTGCTTGCATCTTATATATATGTGTTCACTTGTTCTAAATAATTAACTTATTATTATTTAGAAAGTGCTTATGGGCTCACGTGATATAAAAGGAATTTTATGTGATTAATGGTACTATATGGCACTTTAAATTATATAATGAACAACTATTTGACCTTTAAATTTATGGAATAGAGTCATATCTTATGTAAATTGTGTGATTTGCCCATCACTTCTGTTCACTCCTGACCGAGACAAGGAAGTATCAACTATATAATTGGATATTGGGTTGCACGAATGATTATTCCAACATCATCTAATAATTAATTTTGTTTAGTTTCGTTTGATTATTTGCAAATAAATAATCGTTGGAATGTTAAATTTTTGTGGATGCTCGGACGTTAAAAACCTAACGGGCCTGGTACCTAGTGAGTACATGTTATGGGTCGGCATGAGAATTATAATCTTTCTGGTTTGATTTATTTCACCGGTTAATTTATTATTTCATGTGTTGGTGTCGGTCTAATGCGGCAGTGACACACGAGCCTATTGCGGTGATCCATGTAATACCTAATACGGAAAATATTAATATTAGCTCTATACGCAAAAAAAACGGAGAAATACGAGGAGTTGTTAACCCCAACGCATCGGTTGGCCGAGGTCACTGAATGTGGGTTTATTGGAAGCTTATGTTTTCCATGGGCACTAGGTCATTCTATATGGCTTAATGAAGATGGTGTATCAGCGTTTTGCTAGAAATTATTGGTTCTCCTTGGAACCATACTGAAATTTCGGAGAAATTCAATAATTGAATTTTAGTGCTAAGAACATAAAAGTTCTTTAATCGAATATTAAAGCCAGAGAGGTTTTAAATGATGATGAAACCTACTCTTATGAGAGGTTGTAATAAGAAATATGATTACTCTATAAACATAGTGATACATTTGTTGCGTGTACTCGATAATGAGTAAGAATGAAGCTGAAAAGAGAAATTTACACTATAAAAGCTCAAGATACAAAACCAATTTAATATGGAGATTAAGATGGTTGAATTGCGTTCTAACGGAGACGCAAAAACGATGTTAATCAGTTCAAACTATCTCTGAATATGAGGATATCAGTCATGTGGAGACTAGTTAATTTAAAACAAGATTCCATGCTAGGAAATAATTGAAATTTCTTATTAGTTCTGAAATGTAGTAAAACAATTTCAGAAATACTAAAAATGTGGGGGTGTCTGGCTAAAGCTAAAGTCCCTAAGTCAAACCAAGTGAAGGCATGACCTAAGACGGTCGACTGCATCTTCACTGGATACGCACATGATGCATGATGCGTATAAATCTGTAGTGCAAAAATTTGATAGTCTGACATATCAGTATGTACTAATCGAGTTAAGAAAAAGAGTGTATCAAATGCATAACTGATTTAAAAACTAAATCAATTATGAGATACCGTGGATTTATCAATGTGAAATGAATCACCAAGTGGTTTTGAAGGTTGAAGCAAAAAGGCTTGAAACTTGGAAAATCACTACGCCTGAAATTTCTAACATGCGTGCTAGAAGATAATTTACAATGCCATATACACTTTTCATATGGTCATATAAGAGAGAAAGAATAATTCTGTTGTGCAGAATTTTATTTAATATTCGGTAGATCTTCCTCTGGAATAGATACCACTAGGATCCAACGTAAATTCAATGGATCCATGGATAAATAAGAGGCAAAACTACCAACTGAGGTTGTAGTAACATGAGAGCCTAAAGTACTTTGAGATATATTCTCTAGTAACGAGAAGAAAGTTCATTATTATGATATATATGTAGAAGTATATAAAATAAACATACATGCAGTCTTTCTAAATGGCGTTTTTTGAGAAAAGCCAACTTGGAAGAACCAAAGGCATATATGTGCCTAGCGCAACGATTGAAAGTCTGCAACTTAGTGAAAGTATTATGAATCTAAATTGACACTAAAATAGTGGCATAAAATCTTTGACACTGTGATGTCAAGCAATGACTTCAAAGGATGTGATAAAATCTCCAATTTGATAACGCTCAAATATGGTGATCAAATGACCGAAAAGTACCAATTTGGGGATGCTCAAATTTGGTAATGCAGTTAATCAAAAATTGTTAATTTTGGGGACACTTAAAATTAGTAATTTGATCTATGAGAAATTGAAGTCTCGATTAATAGTTGGTAACGTAATTTCAAAGCGTTAATAATGCCAATTTATAATGTCAAAAAGATTCAAGAGAATGAATATGTCAAGTGTGTATATGTTAAGTACACATGACGACTATTTCATTTTAAGAATGAATTTGAATGGTCGAGTCATTGATGTAAGTAATGACAAGGGGATCAATTCAATAAAGTCTGAAAAGATAAATATATGAGACTAAAGAGATGATTCTAAGATGTAAAATCTCAAGTCATTCACAATGTCTCATATGAGGTCAGTCATACAATGATGACATGAATCTTAGAAAGATCAACGGAATCAATTGGAATGCCAATGGATATGGTGCATCTATCCAAGCACAAAGGTAACTGATCTTTCAAGAGTAACTAAAAGTCTAATGTACTAAGTGAATTGTACAAGACTAAACACAGTCTATATCGTGAGTAAGACTATGTGGATACACGAGTAATCAGGAAACTAATCATCAATTGGTGATTACAATGATATAAAGATTACTTGTGTGTATATGCTGCATGATATGAGATATTCAAAAACTATAAAATGATATAGTAACGCAAATTGGATATCTGACATTATAAATTTAATGTCTAAATAGTGAATATGTTTCACACTAGCTAGTACAACAGTGGTATGGAAATCTTTAATATAGATGGTTATTGCTAGATTTACAAAGGAATATGAGTTCATAACCTTAGACAAATATGCATGAGAGGCATAATGCAGTACCAATTTCTAGAAGATATTCCAAAATGGGCAAAACTGTGACCACAATATGTATTTATTGTGATAGTCAATCTACGATTGACAGGGTACAGAGCAAAAGAATAATGGTAAGTCTCGTCCTATGAGGCAAAGACATAATACCATTTTGCTATCAACATTGGTTATCACTATTGACTACGATTCGTCAAGAGATAACATTACGGATCCGTGACCAAAGGGTTATCAAAAGACCTTGTTGATAAATCATCAAGAGGAATGGGTCTATTGCCATGAGCTAATGGTTTTATGGAGGATACCCAACCTAAGCTGATTGGAGATCCCAAGATCTAGGTTCAAAGGGACAACCAATTCATAAAACTGGGCACGATCACTGTGGGGGTTACCCCGAACCGACCATTCCTAGGATGAAAACAGTGATACCCGTAGGTAGAGGTTAAGCTTATGCTTTTAATGATTCTTAAGTCGACAACATATAGTCGGGTGGAGTAAAATACGGGTTTACTAAAAAATACTTAAAAAGAATCACCTATGTTGGAGTGAAGAGGGGCCGCTTCAAAGGAGAATTGCAAGGCACAATTCTTCAGAAACTCTCGCAAAACCAGGACGGTGTCCACGGCCAAAACGGGCACAATAATGAGAACATAATAAATCAGGGAGGGCACTTGTGAAGGATATACGATCACTTACACAAACAGTCGGACAGTTCAAAGGCATCTAGTCACACTGTCTAGCCAGTAAGGAGAATATATCTTTTCGAGGGAAGGTTCAAGGAACATACTCTACCTATCCTATGCAATGCCTAACCGCAGTAACTACCACCAAGTCAACTCCGTGTCTGACGTGTGCTGCTGGACCATCAATCTCATTCATGTGGGGGATTGTTGGAAAAATAGAGGAAATGGGCTGTTTTGAGCAGCCCACTTGAGAGACAATTTTGAGTGGGCTCGACTACAAGTTAAAGTCGAGACTTAGTTGGAATATGTAGTACTCCGTACGAGGTTTCCACAATATGTAAGAACACTCAAAATGAGGTATGAATGAGATGTAATGTTCCAAAGTGAACCCTTTAGAAATGGGTTTGGGATGTCATCCCACATTGGAAAAAGAAGAGAAAAATTGTGAGTATATAAGGAGATGCGGACAAAGTCTTGTTCAAAAAGTGAGACATGAGTGGATGTGTGACTAAGCGCCCCTCGCGCGCACACACACACACGCGCCGCCGCCGTCCGGCTCGGTTCGGTTCGGTCGAAGGGCGATGATCGATTTATCAACGCATCGAGATGTTGTTTTATCCTGGGAGGCAGAAGCTATACACTGCGGTGAAGGCGAATTTGCTTTAAGGAGACATAAATTCTGGATTCAACATCGCCTCGAATTTGCTTACTTTGATTAATTATACATATATATATATATATTTTAATGTCTTTGTTATTAACGAATCTGTCTCCTATTTTGTTCTTCTCAGATTTGCAGCTCAAGCGGAAGATTCAAAACATGATTTGCAACTCAGGCGGGAGATTCAAAACATGGTAAATATACCAACAATTTGATACCCTAAAATTGTGGAATAAAATGTAAAAATTCACTCACCTTTTTGGGGGATGAAAGCGATTTATGATTTCATATGTATACTATTTATCTAATTTTGTTTATATTCTAAATTATTTATTATTATAATATATAATGTTTTTAAGTATTATTGCACGAAAAAGTTGACAATAATTTCTATCATGCATGATTTTTATTAACACCCCCGATATATTCAGGGACATTACAGCGCCGTAAATCCTTTACGTAAGAATTTACAAGGCTGAGGAAACGAAATGACAATAACAACACCGACAACGATGGACACAAAAATAAAATACAATGATTCTGAATCAATACTGAAAATACAAACGTCCAACGATGAATGTTAATACATACCCAAATTCATCATAACAAAAGACAACATACTCGAGTATTTTATTGAAAGCAACACAAACATACGACAGAGTAATCCGTCCATGACATCACTCTGCACCCTCGTCGTCATGCAGCTCTAGTGGTTGTTTTCCCGCTCTCCTGGATCCTGAACATAACACAAATGTTCACCTCCGAAGGGGTTAGCACAACGATTCTAGTACAAGTACGATAATTATACAACAACGATTTATTCAACAATGATCATGACAAGTTTCTCCAACGAGAAATAATAACACGTAACACATCATGACAATCTCAACATACTCATGGTATTCCAACGATCCAGCCCACATAGCTATAGATTCCCATGATGATCCCATCGAACCAACGCATGGTGGAAATACCTGTCCAACGATCCAGCGCACACAGCTATAGATTCCCATGATGATCCCGTCGGACCAATGCATGATGGACAATTAATCACAACAAGTATGCACCATACAACAATAACATAACCGACATTAATACGCACAATTATAATTAAAGTACTTGCCTCAAATTGACGACAAGGATAATACTTCGACGGATAGCAATACACTCGAAGGTCGCCCCTTCGATCAATCACGTTGCCAAGCTCGGACCTTAAATAAAAGAAATAATATAGGGTTCATCTTACGTCACATAACTAATGTACAAACATCTAACATCCTAAACTATGGCCGAAACTTGTCAACATACGTATCCTGCCTGATGTCTCCATAACGTACGTTACACACCCAACGTAACGTACGTTAAGTCTTTACGTTAGCGTACATAAGCTCCGAAGCCTAACGTACGCTAAGCATGTATTTGACAGTTCTGTTCTCTGATCATACGACTGTCTCACCTGATGATATAACGTACGTTAGGGGTGTTCATAACCGGGTACCCGGTTTTTCGGGTACCCGAATTTACCGGTACCCGGTTATGCGGGTATTGAAAAATTTGGCCCGTGACCCGGCCCAAAATTTAATACCACTAATTTTAAATTTTTATAAATAATTTGTAATTTTAATATAATTTATTTTAAAATTTATTATATAAATTAATTTCCTGAGTACTAAATACATTATAAATATTTTCCATACAATAAGTAAATCTCAAAACTGACTAATTTTTTTATATATATCATTTTTTATTATATAATTATGCTTAATTCAATATTCAATTATATATATGAAAGAATATATTATTTTTTTATTTAAAGATTTTATCTTCTTGTAAATTTCCAAACTAGTGAGAAAAAAATACCATTACTGAAAATATAATTAACATGAATTCTCATATCAAATATAATTCATATTATTTGAAAGATAAAGTTTCATATAATTACAAATTAAATAATTAAATTTATAAAAAAAAATAACTATTAAAAAATAATCGGGTTTTCGGGTACCCAAATTTATGCAACAAGTCGGTCCATGACCCGGCCCGATTATATGACTTTTTTTCGGGTCGGGTACCCAGCCCGAAATTTTTTTAAATTTTTTAAAAATACCCGGAATATTTGTTTCGGGTCATCGGGTAGTTGGGTCGGGTAGTTCGGGTCGGGTATTTTTGAACACCCCTAACGTACGTAATGCATGATGCTTAACGTACGTTATACTCACAAATACATTTCTCATGCGAAATTGAATGATCCCACGGTGTTTGACGTCTTCGAATTCAAGGATAAACATGTCATCACAACGCCATATTCTAAACTTGATTATAAATTCTCATATGAAGTTCGGTTAATCTACGGTTAATACAATTGTTATCGACATCATCATTATTTCCTTCAAACTTTCATTACGAAGGTTAGCTAATCAACCCATCCCTTCCAAGACATGTCAAAACCCCTCAATGTTCATCCATCTAAGTTCGATTAACAAGGGTGACAATAATCACAAGTCTTGATCATTTTTAAAACATCAACATGAATATCATCATCTCCAGAAATCACTACGAGTCATGAATTGTGCTTGAAGAATACTTTATACTACACATGGATTATTCTTGGTGAAAATCCCAAGAATTCACCTCCTTGAATATTCCCATTCTAAGTGATGATATTAACAATACCTTAGTAAACAAGTGACTCAGAATCAACATCCAAAATGTGTAATAAATCTCAGAAACTATATCATAGGTTCAACTCGAAAATGCTTGGTTAATAATCTTCTTACTCAAGGAAGGTCTCAAATAAGTTCATCTTAACTTCTAACAACATGGTGTTCAACTTAAAGGATTACTCACTAATCCAATAATCTCAGAAGCATGTTCATAGCATTCCTTAAGAACAAGGATTTGAGTTTGGAAAGTATCGACATACCTTAATGTAGAAGTCAATGATGAACACTTGATGAAAATCTAACACCGGAAGCTTGAGTATCAATCGAATATGCTTCCTAGAGATGATATAAAGGTGTTTAAGTGGCAGGGGGTTTTTTGGAACCGAAGGAAATGAAGGAGAAAGGAAAGAAAATGAAGTAGAGTGGAATGGGTGTTGTCCCATATATATACTGTCCTGAGCCTTACATACATTAGCCTCAGCGCGTTACGTACGTTATCCAATTAGCGTATGCTATCTGATATCCTTACCATACGTTATCATCCAATGATAGCTTACTGCCTCGTTCTTATTTTCTCTTACGTATGCTACATCAACACAGTTACGTACGTAATCGACTATACTTAACGTACGCTATATACATCACTTAGCGTACGTTAATCCCCGTTGACCCAAAGCTGTACAGGTTCATGCCGCGGGAATCTTATCCGAGCTCACCACCAGCTGGCCCATGTGCCCTCGGCCTTGATCAATTATTGGCTGTTTTACGTTTGCCATGATTCATTCATAGCGTATGCTATCCGTAGTACATAACGTACGTTACGCTTACTATCTAGCGTACGTCATGGCGTAGTTGCGTGTGAAAAAATTACAAGTTGATATTATCATGCATGTTGATATGAATACGGAAAAGATCATACTTCGGTTATCGATATCACAAATTCGAATAATACAGGGTTCAAATACAGACGAAGATACTCAACAATTTATCCAGATATTACATACTCTCCCTCTAAAAAGTAGTTTCATCCCGAAACTCAAGACGAAAATAATTCTGGGTATCTGGACTTCATACTATCTTCCATCTCCCAAGTGGCTTCTTCAATTCCGTGGCGCGACCATTGAACCTTAACCAAGATGATTTATTTATTTCTCAACTGCTTGACTCGACTTTCGAGTATCCTGATCGGTTTCTCTTCAAACGTGCCGTCCTGAGCGACTTCGATCTGATATGTACTTCCATAACTGAGATATGTGGAACACATTATGAACGTGACTCAACGATGGCGGTAAGGCCAACCTATACGTCAACTCCACAACTCTCTCAAGACTCTCGAATGGTCCGATATATCTCGGACTCAGCTTTCTTTTCCTCCCGAAATGAAAAATTCCCCGAGTAGGAGAAACCTTTAAAAGTACGTGGTCCCCAATTCCAAATTCCGACAGGCGACGGTGCACGTCTGCATAAGATTTCTGCCGACTCTGGGCAGTCAACAGCCTTTCACGAATCAAGGATACCTTCTCTTGAGTCCGCACTATCAACTCCGGTTCCGTTCTGAACAAGTCTGATGAATCGTCCCAACACAGGGGCGATCTGCATCTCTTCCCGTATAATGCTTCAAAAGGTGCCATCTTAATAGAAGCATGCCAACTATTGTTGTAAGTGAATTCAATCAATGGTAGATGAACTTCCCACTCAGTCGACCAATCTAAGGCACAAGCTCTCAGCATGTCTTCCACTATTTGAATAGTCCTCTCGGACTGTCCGTCTGTCTGCGGATGATAAGCTGTGTAGTTCAGCTCGGTTCCCAAGGCTTTATGAACTGCTTTCCAAAAATATGACACGAAGCGACCGTCTCGGTAAAAAATAATGGTCTTCGGCATACCATGCAATCGGACTATCTCTGCAATAAACACTCGTGCCAACTTCTCAGGTCCCCAAGTGTCCTTTATGCCCATAAAGTGAGCCGATTTGGTTAGATGGTCAACTATCACCCAAATCATGTTCATCCCTGTTCTGGTCTTTGGAATATTAGTGATAAAGTCCATCGATATATCCTCCCACTTCCATTCAGGAATTGGAAGTGGCTTTAACATTCCGGCGAGTCGTTGATGTTCGATCTTAACCTGCTGACGAGTGAAACACTTAGAGACATATTCCGCCACATGTTTCTTCATATTACCCCACCAAAAATTCTGCTTCAAATCCTTATACATCTTACTGGTGCCCGGGTGAATAGAATAGGGCGTACTGTGAGCTTCCTTCATGATTGTCTGCTTCAAAACATCAACATCGGGAACACAAAGTCGACTCTGGAATCATAAAACTCCATCATCAGGAATCACAAATCTTGGGGCCTTACCCATTCTCATTTCATCACGTAACCGAATCATCAGAGGATCATCTAACTGTTTAGATTTGATTTCTTCGATTAATGATGAAGTTAATTCCATCACACACATTTGTCCTTGGACTCTTTGCAACCATACTTCAATTCCTTCGCGAATTAAGTCTCTTTGAATGCTAGACTGTGAGGTGAGAGTCTCCAGCATCCGAATAGAAACGGGTTTGCGGCTTAGTGCATTGGCCACTATGTTCGCTTTGCCTGGGTGATAAAGAATCTCTAAATCATAGTCTTTAATCAATTCTAACCATCTCCTCTGCCGCATTTTTAACTCTTTCTGACTAAAGATGTATTTGAGACTCTTATGATCTGTGAAGATCTGAGAGTGAGTCCCGTACAAATAATGTCTCCAAATTTTCAAGGCGAAAACCACAACTGCCAACTCCAAATTGTGCGTTGGATAATTTACTTCATAGGGCTTCAACTGTCATGACGCGTAGGCGATCACCTTCTCATTCTGCATCAGTACACACCCGAGACCTTGGTTTGAATCATCACTGTAAACTATCAATCCTCCAGTTCCCTGTGGTATTGCTAAAATCGGTGCCGTCGTCAATCTCTTCTTCAATTCATCAAAATTGGTCTGGCACATCTCATTCCACTCAAACTTTTGGGTGTTCTGCAGTAATCGAGTAAGTGGGCGGGAAATTTTGGAAAACCCTTCCACGAACCGACGATAATACCCAGCAAGTCCTAAGAAGCTCCTGACTTCCTTCACGTTCTTAGGAGACTTCCAATCCAAGATTGCCTCGAATTTCTGGGGATCTACTCGGACTCCTTCCGCTGATACCACATGACCAAGGAACATCACTTCCTTTAGCCAGAATTCACACTTAGAAAGTTTGGCATATAACTGCTCGCTTCTCAAGAGGTCCAAAACGATCCGTAAGTGCTGTGCATGCTCTCCCGGGCTCTTGGAGTAAACCAGAATATCATCAATAAACACAACTATGAATTTGTCCAAATACTCTGTGAACACTCGATTCATCAACTGCATGAACACGGTAGGTGCATTAGTGAGACCAAACGGCATCACTACAAACTCATAGTGTCCGTAGCAAGTTCTGAACGCTGACTTCGGAACATCGGATTCCTTAATCCTCAACTGATGATATCCCGATCTCAGATCGATCTTAGAAAATACTTTCGCTCCTTGCAACTGGTCAAACAAATCATCAATCCGTGGCAACGGGTACTTGTTCTTGATCGTCATTTTGTTCTGCTCCCGATAGTCAATACACAATCGAAGTGATATATCTTTTTTCCATATAAAAAGAACTAGTGCACCCCAGGGCAAAACGCTTGGCTGAATATAGATTTTGTCCAGTAACTCTTCTAGTTGCTTATTCAATTCGTACATCTCAGTAGGTTCCATACAATACGGCGCCTTAGAAATCCGTGTAGCTCCTGGTTCCAGCTCGATGGTGAATTCTACATCTCGTCGTGGAGGTAGTCCAGGTAATTCGTCAGGGAATACATCCAGGAATTCGTTCACAACAGGAATGGATGAAAGCTCTACTTTTCCGTCTTCCTTCTTCATTGCATAACACTAGTATCCAGTACAGCCCTGTTTTAGCAGTTTGACAGCTTTCAATGCTTTGATCATCTTTCCTGAGCTTCCTGGTCTCCATCCCTCGAACAATATTTCGGAACCATCTTTAGATATCATCGAGATATTCCTCTTCCGGTAGTTTACAATAGCTCCATATCGATTGAGCCAATCATCTCCAAGAATCAGGTCGTCTTATTGCATTTCTATCACAATCAGATTTGAGGGCCACACTCTGCCTCCAATTGATACAGAAAAATCTCTAGTTTCTAAGTTCCCCATAATTCTCTCTCCACTCTGTAAACCCACAACATAAGGCTCACATTTATGAAAATAAGAAATATTCAAACGATTAACACAAGACAATAATATAAACGAATGTGTAGCCCCTGTATTGAACAAAACACTAATTGGTTGTGAAAGAATCTGAACGGTACCTGATGCGACAGCAACATCCTGATCGTCTTCCCTCCTCATCTCATACAGGCGTGGAGGAACGGATCTGGCACTCGATGTCCCCTTTTGATCGAACTGTCCTCTGCCTCGCCCTCGACCAAAACTCTGGAGTAGCTGGACACTCTGCTGCGTCTGTGGAATGCTTGTTTCCTTCAAAGCTGGATGCAAAGTACGAGATCCATTTAACTTAGTGGCATCCCTGCAGAACATTGCACGATGCCCCTCCTGTCCGCAATCATAACATATCACTGGAGAACGAAAACAATCACGCCAAAGGAATTCTGGGCGACCACAATTAAAACAGTTCTTGACCACATCTGTCGGTGTTGATACCACTCTGAAGTTCTTTCCACTCTTGGATGGATGCGGAGGTTTCTTGAATGAATGATATGATGACTCGGCTTTGTGGGTCCTACTACTCTTATGCTCTCTAAAACTACCAGAGACTTTCTGTTTCTTAGACTCTGTGAACTTTTCCATGGCCACTTTCTTTATTTCGTACGCCAACGCTTTGTCCTGATACTGATGGAGAGTGGTACATTCAAAACCTAACATGTACCTTTGTATCTCCGGTTTCATTCTCATGTCGAAGTGGATCATCATTTCTGCATCGGTTCTGACCAGGTGTCGAACAAACGTCAGCTGCTGATTAAACATTTTAATTGCCTGAGCCACCGACACATCCGATGGCTACGCAGAGAAAAATTCCCGAACTTTAGCTTCTCTTACCGGACGAGGGCATTATTGAGCTTCCATCATAAGTTTGAACTCTTCCCAACCGGCATCATGATCAACAGGTCGGATGGCTTCCCACCATTCGGACGCTTCCCCTATTAGAAAGTACTGGGCATTGGGAGCTCTCCGGTCGTCTGGACAGTTAATCCCTGCGAATACTTTCTCTACCTCTCTCAACCAGTGATCCCATATAGGTGTCTCAGAAAATCCATCGAATTTCGGCAGGTGCATCTTCGCCACCTCCTGTAACCATATGTCTCCCCGATTTCCCAAGTCTGTGATGCCTTACTGTCTTTCTCCTGGATGCAATCCTACCGCCACTTGCATTCTGGCCTCCACTTGAGCAAATTGAGTCATCTGGTTGACCACCTGACGAAGGATGTCGGGAACGGCAGGATTTGCATTTGTCTCCAATGTTTGTTCTCGTTCATTATTGACAGACTCCTGCTTTTCGCCAGAATTGGAGTGAGCCTGGTTTGACAGCGAATCAGGAACAGAAGGTGAAGCTTCTATCTCAGCGTCGCGACCACATCCACGTCCTCCCCTCAACATACTGTAAGCATAAACACTCAATATACAGGGAAATAATATTGTCCTAACATTTAAGTATAAAAAGGTACAACTGAAAAGGACAAGATAGTGTTTAGGAAACTTACAACCACCGCTCACACGAAGACGTAGGCGGTACAGTGATGTTATGCGCGGCTGGTTACCCCAAAAGACATATACGACCCCTATTTAACCCAACGGCCAAGATATCCATAATCTTAGCTCTGATACCATATTCTATAACACCCCCGATATATTCAGGGATATTACAGCGCCGTAAATCCTTTACGTAAGAATTTACAAGGCTGAGGAAACGTAATGACAATAACAACATCAACAAACGATGGACACAAAAATAAAATATAACGATTCTGAATCAATACTGAAAATACAAACGTCCAACGGTGAATGTTAATACATACCCAAATCCATCGTAACAAAAGACAACGTACTCGAGTACTTTATTGACAACAACACAAACATACGACAGAGTAACCCGTCCATGACATCATTCTGCACCCTCGTCGTCATGCAACTGTAGTGGTTGTTTTCCCGCTCTCCTGAATCCTGAACATAACACAAATGTTCACCTATGAAGGGGTTAGCACAATGATTCTAGTATAAGTACGATAATTATACAACACCGATTTATTCAACAATAATCATGACAAGTTTCTCCAACGAGAAATAATAACAACACGTAACACATCATGACAATCTCAACATACTCATAGAATTCCAACGATCCAGCGCACACAGCTATAGATTCCCATGATGATCCCGTCCGACCAACGCATGGTGGAAATACCTATCCAACGATCCAACGCACACAACTATAGATTCCCATGATGATCCCGTCGGACCAATGCATGGTGGATAATTAATCACAACAAGTATACACCATACAACAATAACATAACCTACATTAATACGCACAATTATAATTAAAGTACTTGCCTCAAATTGACGACAAGGATAATACTTCGACGGATAGCAATACACTCGAAGGTCGCCCCTTCAATCAATCACGTTGCCAAGCTCGGACCTTAAACAAAAGAAATAATATAGGATTCATCTTACGTCACATAACTAACGTACGAACATCTAACATCCTAAACTATGGCCGAAACTTGTCAACATATGTATCCTGCCTGATGTCTCCATAACATACGTTACACACCCAATGTAACGTACGTTAAGTCTGTACGTTAGCGTACGTAAGCTCCGAAGCCTAACGTACGCTAAGCATGTATTTGATAGTTCTCTTCTCTGATCATACGACTGTCTCACCTGATGATATAACGTACATAATGCATGATGCTTAACGTACGTTATACTCACAAATGCATTTCTCATGCGAAATTAAATGATCCCACGGTGTTTGACGTCTTCGAATTCAAGGATAAACATGTCATCACAACTCCATATTCTAAATTCGATTATAAATTCTCATATGAAGTTCGGTTAATCTACGGTTGATACAATTGTTATCGACATCATCATTATTTCCTTCAAACTTTCATCACGAAGGTTAGCTAATCAACCCATCTAAGTTCGATTAACAAGGGTGACAATAATCACAAGTCTTGATCATTTCTAAAACATCAACATGAATATCATCATCTCTAGAAATCACTACGAGTCATGAATTGTGCTTGAAGAATACTTTATACTACACATGGATTATTCTTGGTGAAAATCCTAAGAATTCGCCTCCTTGAATATTCCCATTCTAAGTGATGGTATTAACAATACCTTGGTAAACAAGTGACTCAGAATCAACATCCAAAATGTGTAATAAATCTCAGAAACTATATCATCGGTTCAACTCGAAAATGCTTGGTTAATAATCTTCTTACTCAAGGAAGGTCTCAAATAAGTTCATCTTAACTTCTAACAACATGGTGTTCAACTTAAAGGGTTACTCACTAATACAATGATCTCAGAAGCATGTTCATATCATTCCTTAAGAACAAGGATTTGAGTTTGTAAAGTATTGACATACCTTAATGTAGAAGACAATGATGAACATTTGATGAAAATCCAACACCGAAAGCTTGAGTATCTGTAATATCCAGGAATAATTTTTTTTTCTCGTGTTACTGTTGAGTTGTACGTATTCATTTGGAATTGTACAAGTTTTGTTGTGTGGATTGATACAATGTATATTGTGTTGGGATATTTCGGGAGCGAAATAATTTTACTTGTCGTCGGGTTGGTTTCATCATTTGAATGTTGGTTGGAAAGTTCGGATTTTTGGCTAAGTATACTAGCCATAACGTACGCTATGGATGTAGCATTACATATGCTAGCGTGTTGCCATTACCTACGTTATGCCTGTAAGGTTACGTACGTAATGCTTGGTAGGTGGTAGGAACCTTCGTTACTTTCGGCTGGTGGGTCCCGAGCATCTTCCGATCGGATCTCACTATTGCAGTCAACGGACCCTTACGTATGTTAAGAGGTGAGCTCTACATACGTAATGCAGGGTTGGTAACGTACGTAATAGATTTTTGTTTATGTACGTTAAGGGCTTCGTATTTTAGTTCAGTTAGTTCTGGATTTTACATTACGTACGTTAATGTCATGGCATAGCGTACGTAATGCCTCTTACGTACGTTAACCTTACTGTATAACGTACGTAATGAGTTTTTCAGTCTATTTATGTTGGCTTCGCATTTCATTTCCTCACGAACCAAAACACATTTTCTCTCCCTAGAATCGTCCGTTTGGACTTGTTATTGATGTTTAGCCTCTTTCAATTCGATCTTGATCATCCTATCTTGGATTGAAGCTTGAAGTTGGAAGTTTGTTGGTGCTCCTTTGGTGTTTGGAGGGTTTTTCTTGTTCTTCTTTGATAAGTTCCCTCAATCTCTTGTTCTTCAAGTGATTTTCGACTTTGATGTTGTTGTTGTTGTTTTTTTCAGGTATTGTTGGATTGATGGAGTATATCATGATTCATGATGAGTTTTTATGAACTTTTGATAAAGAACATGATGGTATTGCTTGAGTTGGATTATGTTCTTGATGTTTTAGATTGTTTGGAGGTTTTAATCATGTCTAGGAAGGATTATGTTAAGATTGTTATATGATTAACATAGTCTTGAGATGATTATTGTTGGTGGTGGTGTTCTTGAAAGATTATAACCATTTTAGTAAGGATTTATGATGATTTAGGAGGTGATTATCATAATTTCGAAATGGTTAAATTAATCTTGTTGATTAATCTGAATTCTTGGAGAATTAGTGATTGATGTTAGTAGAGACATCATGTTTTTTTCAGGATGATGATGTTCTTGAAGTTTTTGAGGATGGCATTGGTAGTCATACCATCTTGGAGATGTTGTTTTGATGTTGTTCTTAAGTGATTCTTGTTGAATTGTTTCACAAGTGTTAAGAACATTTGACCATGTCGATTTTGAGATTTTGGAGGATGTTAGGATTCATAGTTGAGAACTATGACATTCGTTGGTAGAGTTTAACCGATTCGGGGTTGAATCGGGTTTGTCCTTGGTGTTGTTTTCCATTGATTTTGTGTTATTGAATGAATCGTTTTTCATTCAAGGTTGTTCAAGTGTTTGTGATCGTCGGTAGGCGCCGTTCGTCGTTTCGTGCCAGGACGTTGATCGTGGAAGGACTTCTCGCCTTCGGTTTGAGGCAAGTTTTATACTTGTACTAGTCAATGAGATTAATGTTATTATATATGTGTATGAATGTATTGTATCAATTTGAGACTTAGTCTCTTCGTGATTTGTTGATATTCTGGAATTGTTTGATGCAATACCCTTCGGAAATTATGCTAGATGTTATTGTTATTCGTTAACGGTCGGTTTAAGGCATTGAGATTCTTGTTGATACTGATGTTGTCGATATCCGGTTCGCGGTATCGATGTATGGATTATTATTGTTGATGTTAATGTCGTTCTGAGGCATCGTTGAATCGTTATTATCGAATTGGAACCGTTGCTATGATGTTGTATTGGCCGATTGAAGGCGTTTGATATATTCGTTTATCATCTCTGTTTCGGTGGTCGGTTTAAGGCGTCGGGACATCTATTCTAACGTATCTCTCGATTGACCGTTCTAAGGTAATCGAGGTATTGAATTGGGATTATCTAAGATAATTCCCATCCATCGTACTATCAGTTATCGATTAACCGTTCTAAGGTAATCGAGGTATTGAATTGGGATTTTCTAAGATAATTCCCATCTGTTGTACTATCAGTTATCGATTAACCATTCTAAGGTATTCGAGGTATTGAATTGGGATTATCTAAGATAATTCCTATCCGTTGTACTATCAGTTATCGATTAACCGTTCTAAGGTAATCGAGGTATTGAATTGGGATTATCGAAGATAATTCCCATCCGTTGTATCATTGGTTATCGATTGACCGTTCTAAGGTAATCGAGGTATTGAATTGGGATTATCTAAGATAATTCCCATCCGTTGTATTATTGGTTATCGATTAACCGTTCTAAGGTGATCGGTGTATTGAATTGGGACTGTCGAGGATAGTTCCCATCCGTTGAGTCGTCGTGATCAATTGGCCATTCCAAGGCAGTCGAGGTATTTTGAATTGGCACCGCCGAGGACGGTGCCCATCCGTGAGTATTTTTATCGTGTTAGCCGATTCAAGGCAGCACACTATTATTCTTGTGAATTCGATAATCTTGTAATCGTTGCCATTTGCGACTAATTGTGGAGGCCAGTTCGGATAGTACTCGATGGGTAAGTCTGGGGCTTGAACCTTCGCGGTTGGTTTCCCAGCACCTGCAATTCAGCAACTCACGGTCATTGGATGACCTCATTGTGATACGGCTTCGTGCCGTGGCTTCGGCCCTCATTGTGATACGGCTTCGTGCCGTGGCTTCGGCCCTCATTGTGATACGGCTTCGTGCCGTGGCTTCGGCCCTCATTGTGATACGGATTCGGGCCATTGTGATGACTAGCAGTTCGGCTGAGTGGCTTTCAGGCTATCGTGACGTATTGGTATTTTCGTTGAAACCTTCGGGCATTGTGATTCGTGTTTAGTTCAGCTCTGGGTTGGTTTATCTTCGTGTAGTTCATTGTTGTGATCTGTATTGATGATTCGCCATTGGGCACTTGTGTTCTAACCTGTTGAGTAGGTACCGATCGTATGTCGCGGGCATAGCATTTCATGAATGCTCAATTCTTACTTTGGTTTGTGAGCATCTCGTATTACCATTGATGTACCATTTATTCTGCCCTTGGATGCATATCATGTTATATATGTATTTGATATTCATTATCTGGATGACTGACCCCGTGGGGGCGGAACATGTTTTTCATGTTTTAGGTGCTTGCGAGGAGAGAGTTGAGACACAGAGGCATGACGATGGAGACGAGGCATTCGAGCGATACTAGTCCGAGATGTTTTGGTGTTCATGTCAGTCAGAGAGTTGGAGTACTCCAGTTTTGTTCAATCGTTGTCATTTTGTATTATCCGAGTAAGGCTCGTGGATGTGTTGTACTTTTATTTTGGCCATGTAGGCCTACTTTTGTCGTTGAAGTTCCATATCGGAATATTATGTTGGATGTCATAGTAGGGACTGAGATTCCCCTTTTGGTTAGTTTGTTGTATTTTGGTCATGTTCGCCTGGTGGATCTCCTGGCGTGGGGTCCACGACACTATAATAACCCAATGGGATTTGGGGGGCGTTAAAGTATCAATCCAAGGTGCTTCCAATATTCAATGATCAAGTAGAGATGATATAAATGTGTCTAAGTGGTAGGGGGTTCTCTGGACCCGAAGGAAACGAAGGAGAATTGAAAGAAAACGAAGTAGAGTGGAATGGGTGTTGTCCCATATATACTGTCCTGAACCTTACGTATGTTAGCCTCAGCGCATTACGTATGTTATCCAATTAGCGTACGCTATCTGATATCCTTAGCGTACGTTATCGTCCAATGACAGCTTACTGCCTCGTTCCTGTTCTCTCTTGCGTACGCTACATCAACACAGTTACATACGTAATCGACTATACTTAGCGTACGCTATATACATCACTTAGCATACGTTAATCCCCGTCGACCCAAAGCTATCCAGGTTCATATCGCGGGAATCTTATCCGAGCCCACCACCAGCTGGCCCATGTGCCCGCTGCCTTGATCAATTATTGGCTGTCTTACGTACGCTATGCTTCATTCATAGCGTACGCTATCCGTAGTACATAACGTACGTTACGCTTACTAGCTAGCGTACGTTATGCGTAGTTGCATGTGAAAAAATTACAAGTTGATATTATCATGCATGTGGATACGACTACGGAAAAGATCATACTTCGATTATCGATATCATAAATTTGAATAATAGAGGGTTCAAATACAGACGAAGATACTCAATAATTTATCTGGATATTACAAAACTACTCACTTTCTATAGTAATACTCTCTCCTCCTCAACTTAATTGGAATGTTTCGATTTTTTTTCATTCAATAAGAATTGTAAATTTAGAACCTAATTTCCTAATTTTACTCTATATATTACTTACTCATTCCCACTTAAAATGGAAGATTTCACTTTTTTCCAAACCCCAAAATAAGTTTCCCGTTTTGATCTTATTCATCTAAGTTACACATATTTCAATAAACATGTATCTCATAGAAAATGCCACATTTTTGCTATTTTCGAAATGACATCCTAGGACGACAACAGTCCAAAATGATTTTCGGACGGAATGTGCTGAAAAAAAACGTCTCGAGGCGAACCGGGTTGAAAATATCATCACATGTGAAACTGGTCGAAATGTCGCCATAAGGTGAAAACGGGTCTAAAATGAGTCTCAGGTTAAACAGGTCAAAATAATATCCGGGATAAACGGGTCAGAAATAATGTTTCGGAGCGAAATCCATCATAAATGACAACGGGGGGGGGGGGGGGGAACCGGTCATAAATAATGTCCTGGGCCAAAACAAGTCGAAAATAGTATCCCTAAGTGAAATGGTTCAAAATTAATGTCTGAGGGCAAAATGGAATGAAAATATCGTCCCTCTACGGGACGAAAATACCGTCTAGGGACAAAATGGATCGAAATGATGTCACAATGACGGAAACAGTCGAAAATGATGTCCTGGACGAAACGGGCCCAAAATGGTGTCCCAAGGCGAAACGCTTCGAAAATAACATCACGTGACGAAACGGGTCGAAAATGCCGTCCCAATGCGATACGGGTAAAAAATAATGTGTGAGGACGAGACAGACCGAAAATAATATAATGTGCGAAATGGTATAAAATATTGCCCCGCAACTAAACGGGTCAAAAATGACGCCTTTGGGAAACGGTTCGAAAATGGCGTCCTAGGACAAAAATAGTCGAGAATGGCATTTTGGGGCGACATATGCAAAAAATGACGTTCAACGGAGAAATGGGCCGAAAATAACGTCTCATGACGAAATAAATCGAAAATGTTGTCTTGATGTGAAATTGTTTGAAAGTGTCATCCCGTAACAAAGCGGGTCAAAATAAGGTCATGGAATGAAATTAGTCGAAAATAATATTTGGAGCAAGTCAGATTGAAAATGACATCCCAGGACGAAACGTCATGTGACGAAATGCGTCAAAAATGACGTCTCAAGGCAAAACAGGTCCAAAATAACTTCCCCGTGAGGAAACATCCGAAAATGACACGTCGAAAATAATGTCGTGGGACAAAAACAATCGAAAATTCGGCAGCGAACGCGTCGAAAATATCTTCCTGGTTGGACAGATCGAAAATGACGCCCCTAAACGAAACGTGTGAAAATGACGTCTCGAATCGAAATGAGTCGAAAAAACATTGTATGATGAAAATGGTCGAAACTAGGGTAATATGAAGTTTTTTATGATGTATGATTGGTGAAATAGAGGTAATTTGAGTATTAAAATAAATAATATCCAAATAAAAAACTTATCCAAATAACCCAACAATAACTCGTATAACGTTGAAATCATCAATGCTAGCCAAGCCAGAAAAAATAATATTCTAGAAGCCATCTATCTGTGAAGAAATAGTAACTTCAACCATCTTCTCATACTAGTTTTAGTACCTATAAATAAAACATATTTGCAGTCATTCAAACTCATGAAAATGAAAATCTCTAAGTAAAGAAAATATCAACCAGACGAAAATACAGTGAGTTTGAGTCTTTCTTTTATAAGTTTAATTAAAATCCCCTCTCCAGTTATATTCTTGTGTTGTGATATAAATCGTCAATAAAGTCTTTACGGTAATAAATAATAATTATGCGATATTTCATTCTTTACTATTATCACTCATTCTCATTCCAATTTCTATTGACAAACCAAGCACCCCTAACGTCCTAACGCTTAGTTTCCGGATTTAACTTAACGAGAGAAAAGAAGAGAAATGGACGGAAATAAGAAAGAAAAAATATTTGGTGTTCCTGAGATCTTTAATGAAAAGAAACGGAAAGAAATAGAAGGAAAATTTTTTCTCCTAACTTTTCTTCCGATTTAGAAGGATTTGGTGAGAAAATAACAAAATGGTTAATTTTTCTTTCACTTCTTTCCAACTCGAGAACACAAAATACAATTTCCTTTCACTTTTCTTTCTCTTCTTTTCTCTCCTAACTTTCTTTCATTTTCTTTTCTTTTCTTTACTAAAACTCAGGAACTAAGCGTAAACTCAGTTCATTTGTCAGCATTTATGCGGGGAGGGAAATATCACTTAGTTTAGTTAGCTCATCAGCATAAGAATGAAGAATATATCTAATCGACTTGCTATGGAATATCATTATTCTATTGGTCTGATATAGTAATATTCAGCGTCGTGGAATTTATAATTTTAGTATGTGTGTTGATGTAATCCTCGACTATCCAATACGCTTAATAATAATAAATTGGTATCTTTATAAAATTGCAAATATCTCCATTCAAGTTTACAAATATGTTTATATTACATCGAGTTTGAAGGCAAACAAATATCTCCTCTACTCTCCAATACGCTTAATTCAAATTACATTTTCTTGTATTCATATTAAATTGGTCTGATTTTGTATTGTTTTGTTTTTGAATTCTTTTTTGAGCAAGTTTTGTTTTTGTATTCTATCTACCAAAAGTGTGACTCGTTTTTAAATCCTATAAATCCTATCAACCATTTCTTTTACTATTAAATATTTATACATAGCTCTATTTTTAAACAAAAATAAATAAAATTTACCACTATATTTATATACAATATTGTTTAGTCGGTCAATAACAACATTGAATGCTCAATTAACTCCTACAATTATTAAAAGTTAAATCCTATAGTTTCAACAATTTTAATTCGGGGAGAGCAAATACACATGTGTTCTAAAATCACAGGTTTATATATATAAGAAAGACAAATATACAATGCATGTCCTTTAAGTTATTTCTTTGAATAAGTAAGCGCTCATTTTTTGGATTGAATGAATCGAATCGAATCGAATCAATCGAATGGATTCGAATCGAATCGAATCAATGGAATTGAATCGAATCAATCGAATCGAATCAAATATATATTAAGGGTAAATAATAATAATTATAATGGTAAATAATAATAATAATAATAGCAATTAACAACAACAACGATAATAGTAATATTATTAGTAATAATAACAATAAAAATAATTAAGATTAATAAGAAGAAGAAGAAGAAGAAGAAGAAGAATCAATCGAATCGAATCGAATGGACTGAACTAAATCAATCGAATCGAATCGAATGGACTGATCAATCGAATCGAATCAAAAATAAGTCTAAAAGAACAGGGCATAAGTCCAAATTTTTTTTTATAACAACTATGTCTTTTAAGTTATCTAACGTGTTCACTGTTGACCTTTTTTAAAATTTTCATTTCAAAAACGCTGATGTGGCGTTAACGTTGCTGATGTTGCAGTTACGTTGCTGATGTGGAATAATATTTCATTGGCAAAAATACAATGCAGGTCCTTTAAGTTATTTGTTTGTAACAACTAAGTCATTTAATTTTTTTTAACAACTAGGTCCTTTAAGTTATCTAACGTGTTCACCGTTGATATTTTTAATATTTTCGTTCCAAAAATGCTGATGTGGCGTTTACGTTGCTTTACTTTGATAATGTGGAATAATATTTTATTTAATATTTGAATAAATAACCAAAAAATCATATTTTTTCTTTGGAACCCCCAAATTCCTAAATTTCAGGAATCTAATTGAAACCCAAAAAGATCCGGCTCCTTTTGTGTGTTGGGTTGATTTGCTTTTGGGTCTTTTGAAAATAGTGTGAAGGTGGTGAGGAAGGATGTGGATTTTTTAAATGGCTTGAAGAAACACAAGGAATAGAAGAATAAACACAATCTTCTGGATGTGCGGAGTGTGTGGAAAAAGATTTGGAAATCAACACACTTAGAAGGTCTCTTTAAAAGATTCATGCTGATGACAACTATATTAAGGAGATGATGAAGAACATGATGAAGATGATGGAGATGCTGGTTTTTGTTGTAATCTTTCTAATTTTGGTTTGTGTAATTTTGATATTTAATTTGGTTAATAAGTGGTGATGCGGTGATTATTATGTCTAATTTGGACAAGAATCAAACTTTTCTCATATTGTAATCGTTAATTTCTAAGTTATTATGATATGCCTGTCCAAATTTCTTGTAAACAGCAGTAATGTGTTATTATGCAGTAAGAACCTATTTGTTACAGTTATAAAAACTTAAAACGACATCTTCGTTACACTGAAAAAAGTTAAAGGACCTATTTGACACATCAACAACATAACTGCAATATCGGCAATGTTAACGCCACATCAGCATTTTTGGAACGAAAATTTTAAAAAGGTCAATGATGAATACATGAGATAACTTAAAGGATCTAGTTGTTACACAAAAAATACTTAAATAGCTTAGTTGTTGCAAATAAATAATTTAACGGACATGCAGTCCTCAAGATCGTGTTGACATCAACTTTACATAGTAATATTATGTATCGGTCCGTTGGTCTAAATAATATTATCAAATTCACACAAAAACTGCTATAAATAAGCACTGAAATGACCCTAATTAATAGTTGCAGACCGTGTTTATCAATATTCATTCATTTTTCACTTGTATGGCCAAGTCTCTGTATCGTAAAGCCTAAACTATGACGGCGTGTATGCTGCGACTGCAATTGAACAGCAACACGACTAACGTCACATCACAACGAATAATGCAGAACCTCGTTTGACAACTTCTCACTCTTCATTCAGAATCGTGTAGTTCAAGCGAGTAGAGCAACAATTACAACTCGACAAAAATAATACAAATGATATACTAAAAGCGATAAATAACGAGCACAATTTTAGCATGGAAAATCCCTCAAGACGAGAGTAAAAACCACGAGACCGAAGCCGCTTAAATACACTATCACCAATATACACAATCGTCCCTAATACAAACTAGGGGTATACACCAATCGTCAAATACTTGGTCATAAATGTTCTTCAAGTATTTGGAATACAACAACAATAACAAGATCGAGAAAAGAAAACACCGTAAATAGCTTACACAAAAAGCTAACGAAATACCTGAACCTCCGGACTCAAAATCTCGATCTACTCCGGTGAAAAGATTTGCCCAATAGCTACCAAGCTCTTGTCAAAATATCACGACGATCCGACCGATAAATCTCCGGGAAATTGAAGAAATGTATTTCTCTCTCTTGTTTCTCTCTCTATCTCTCTCTTGCTGCTCTCTCAAAATTGTAGGTGAAAGTGATGAAAAAATCCGCAGGGAATGCTGGTAAAAGGAAGAAAACCGGCCAGTTGATTTCGGGGGGCCGCGGCCCAGCCACAGTGTGCCGCGGCCCGGAGTACAGCCTACTCCAGCGCTAGAAAGGAGTTTGAGTGTGCCGCGGCCCGGCCGAGATGTGTCGCGGCCCTCACTCAAAAATTTGCCCAGGTATATCGGCAGGGGCCGCCCGGCAGGAGAGTGCCGCGGCCCAGAGTACAGTTGGGTCGGCATTCGGCAGGGGTCATCGGTAAGGGTGATTGGCAGTGGCGATCGGCATGGGCCGCGGACCAGAGTACAGGAGGGTCGGCATGGCAAGGGTGATTATGGGGGCCGCGGCTCGGCAGCCTTGTGCCGCGGCCCGGCTGTGCAGGTGAAAAAAAGCCTATATTTTGGAAATTACTCATACAAATCTCCCCCTTTCCGGAATATAGGAAGAGTTCGCCATCCCGGCGATCGAACAACACATTTTCACCTTCTCTCCACTCAACGCCTTGGTTAACATATCGGAACCATTATCATCGGTATGAACGTTATCAAGTTCAAACAAACCATCCTTCAAAGCATCTCGGATCCAATAATACCTCACATCGATATGTTTCGTTCTCTTGTGAAAAGTCGCATTCTTAGCCAAAATGAATCGCACTTTGACTATCACAAAGAACCACGTAACGTTGTTGTCGGAAGCCTAGCTCTCGTAAAAATATTTTCAACCATAAGAGCTCTTTACATGCTTCCACCGCCGCAATATACTCGGCCTCCGTTTTAGATAAGGCAACGCACTTTTGCAATCTTGATTGCCATGACACGGCCCCCCCTGCAAATGTCATCAAATAACCGGAAGTGGATTTTCGGTTATCTTCATTACCAGCCATATCCGAATCGGAATATCCAACAAGCATTGTTTTTCCATTTCCAAACATAATCCCCAATTTGGAAGTACCCCGTAAATATCTAAATATCCATTTCATGGCTTCCCAATGCTTCTTTCCCGGATTCGATAGGAACCGGCTCACCACTCCCACGGCATGAGCAATGTCGGGCCTAGTACATACCATAGCATACATCAAACTCCCGACCGCCGAGGCATAAGGTTATCTATATCCTCAATCTCCTCCTTCGTCTTAGGGCAATCTTGGCTCGTCAATTTAAAATTGTTAGTAAGAGGCGAACTAACAACTTTAGCTTTGTCCATGTTGAAGCGTTTAAGCACCTTCTCAATATATTGCTCTTGCGACATGTGTAATTTTCGAGCTGCTCTATCACGAGTAATTCTTATCCCAAGAATTTGTTTAGCCGCCCCTAAGTCTTTCATGGCAAAAGACTTATTCAATTCTTTCTTCAAGTTGGCAATCCTCTCGGCATTCTTGCCAACGATCAACATGTCGTCCACATAAAGCAAAAAGATGATAAAATCATCATCTCCAAATTTCTTGAAAATACGCAATGGTCGAGAGTCGTCTTCCGGTAGCCTTGCTCCCCCATAACCGACTCAAACTTCTTATACCATTGCTGTGGTGCTTGCTTCAACCCATATAAACTCTTTCGAAGTTTACACGCATAATCCTCTTTTCCTTCGACCTCAAACCCTTCCGGTTGCTTCATATAAATTTCTTTGTCAAGGTCTCCATGAAGAAAAGCCGTCTTAACATCCATTTGCTCGACCTCAAGATCAAAACTAGCCGCAATACCAAGGACCAAATGAATTGATCCTATCTTCACAACCGGAGAAAAAATCTCGTCAAAATCAATGCCCTTCTTTTGACTAAATCCCTTTACTACGAGTCTAGCTTTGTATCGGGGCAACGAGGTATGCTCCTCCGACTTCACCCGATACACCCATTTGTTCCTCAAAGCTCTCTTGCCTTTCGGCAACTTCACCAACTCGTAAGTATTATTATCATGCAAGAAACTCATCTCGTCTTGCATGGCATCCATCCATTCCTTCTTCTTTTCATCCTCCATAGCCTCCGCAAAATATTCGGGCTCTCCCTCGTCGGTGAGTAAGACATACTCATCGGCCGAATAACGAGTGGAGGGATGACGGTCCCTCGTCGACCGCCTATGTGGAACAAAAGATGGCATGTTCGTCATGGGTAGCTCGGGATGAGCTCCATAGGTGTCATCTTGTCTCAACTCATCGTTGTCACCGGCATCTTGTTGTTCATCATTTTGGACATCCTCTCCACAGGGTGTCTCAACATATTGTGGAGGAAAGGGGTCCAAATCAATAAGATCATAGTCGTGTTGTGGAGCCGACTCTCCATTCTCAACATCTTTCATCGTTTGTTCTTCCATAAAAACAACGTCTCTCGACCGAACAAGCCTTTTCATCACCGGGTCATATAATCTATACCCGAACTCATCAAGCCCGTAACCAATAAAATTACATGGCTTCGTCTTGGAATCAAGCTTGGACCTCTCGTCATTCGGAATGTGTACAAAAGATTTACATCCGAAAACCTTTAGGTGGCGGTATGAGATGTCTTTACCGCTCCATACTTTATCTGGGACATCAAACTCCAAAGGAACACACGGCGTCAAATTAATAACATGAACCGCCGTGTTCAAAGCTTCTCCCCAAAACGACTTTGGTAATCCGACATGTGAGACAAAACAACGAGTTCTCTCGACCAAAGTCCGGTTCATTCTCTCCGCCAATCCATTGAGTTACGGAGTCTTCGGGGGCGTCTTTTGATGTCGGATCCCTTGTTCTTGGCAATATTCATCAAAGGGCCCGGTGTACTCTCCACCATTGTCCGTCCGAATACACTTTAGCTTCTTCCCGGTCTCTCTTTCCACCGAGGCATGAAATTGTTTGAAAACATCTAAAACTTGATATTTGGTCTTCAAGGTGTATGCCCACACCTTCCTCGAGTGATCGTCGATGAATGTGACAAAGTGTCGGCAACCACCGAGCGTCCTAGTCTTCATAGGACTACAAACATCGGAATTAATAAGATCAAGCACATTTTCCTTCCGTGAAGGAGTATGACTCTTAAAAGTGACTTTCCTTTGTTTCCCGGCTAGACAATGAGAGCATCTTTTAAGGTGTACCTTGTGAACCCCGGACAACACCTCCTTCTACGACAATAGCGCCATTCCTTTCTCGCTCATATGACTGAGCCTCTTATGACATAGCTCGGTCATTGCATTATTGTCGATTGTGTTCACGGAATTAGTCGTGACCTTCGGAAGTGTCACGTACAACTTTCCTTCCTTTTCTCCTCTCCCGACAATCAAGGAACCTCTAGTGAGTTTCCACAACCCCTTTCCAAAACCGCTATGATAACCATCATCATCGAGTAAACCAACGGACATAACATTAAGCCTCATATCCGTAACATGTTTTATATTCCGTAAAACAAGTTCCATACCGGTGTCGAATCTCAAATGCACATCTCCCACACCAACAATCTTGGATAACCCATCGTTACCCATCTTGACTATACCAAAGTCACTCGGAGTATAAGAAGAATAAAAATCTCTATGTGATGTAACATGACACGTAGCTCCACTATCGACCACCCAATTCGAATCATCTCTCGCAAGGTTCACCATATCATAGTCACAACAAACAAAGAATTCTTCGGTGGTAGTATTTACTTCGGCTTTATCATTACTACCGCTCTCCTTCTTTTGTGAATTTTCTCGGCCTTGGCGATTCTCCTTCTTCAATTGTCGGCAAAATTTCTTTGTATGCCCTTTCTTACCACAATGGTAATATTCGATATTGGCATACTTCCCCCGGGAATTACTCCTTTGTGGCCCTTTATTACTCGGACCACTACTTTGACCTCTCCCCGTCTTTCGGTAACTAGAACATCCGACTGTGATGAAGATCCTTGTGCTTTTCTTCGGACCTTCTCATTCAACATGTTCCCTTTAGATAATACCATCGAAATGACTCCATCGGGGGCGGAGTTAGACAACGACGTTCGAAACGTCTCCCAAGAATCCGGCAATGTGCCTAACAACCACAAAGCTTGCACATCCTCTTCGAATTTAATTCCCATTCCGGCAAGTTGATTAATTATGCCTTGGAATGCATTTAAATGATCCGATAGAGGAGTCCTGTCTCGATACTTTAAGTTCATCATTTGTTTAATGAGGAATAACTTATTATTCCCCGTCTTCCGAGCATACAGTTGCTCGAGCTTGTGCCATAGTTTTCGAGCATCCTTCTCTCCACTAATATGGTTCAAACCATTGTCATCAACCCATTGTCGAATATATCTGCAAACTTGGAGATGCAAAATAGTCCACTCCGCGTCGGACTTGCCTTTCGGTTTATCTTTGCTAAAAACCGGTAAATAATAATCCTTCACATATAGAAGGTCTTCCATCTTCCCCTTCCATACGTGGTAGTTCGAACCATTCAAGTTAACCATTCTAGTCGTGTTGGCTTCCATCTTACAATTGAGATACTAAACAACCACGAAACAACAAATCCCGTGGCTCCGATACCACTTTGTTGGGAAAAAACACGACTAACGTCACATCACAACGAATAATGCAGAACCTCGTTTGACAACTTCCCACTCTTCAATTGTAACTTTGTGGTTACCGACGAGTAGAGCAACAATTACAACTCGACAAAAATAATACAAATGATATACTAAAAGCGATAAATAACGAGAACAATTTTAGCGTGGAAAATCCCTCAAGACGAGAGTAAAAACTACAGGACCGAAGCCGCTTAAATCCACTATCACCAATACACACAATACAAAATCGTCCCTAATACAAACTAGGGGTATACACCAATCGTCAAATACTTGGTAATAAATGTTCTTCAAGTATTTGGAATACAACAACAATAACAAGGTCGAGAAAAGAAAACACCGTAAATAGCTTACACAAAAAGCTAACGAAATACTCGAACTTCTGGACTCAAAATCTCGATCTACTCCGGTGAAAAGATTTGCCCAATAGCTACCAAGCTCTTGTTAAAATAACACGATGATCCGACCGATAAATCTCCGGGAAATTGAAGAAATGTATTTCTCTCTCTTGTTTCTCTCTCTATCTCTTTCTTGCTGCTCTCTCAAAATTGTAGGTGAAAGTGATGAAAAAATCCGCAGGGAATGCTGATAAAAGGAAGAAAACCGGCCAGTTGACTTCGGCGGGCCGCGGCCCGGAGTACAGCCTACTCCAGCGCTAGAAAGGAGTTTGAGTGTGCCGCGGCCCGGCCGAGATGTGCCGCGGCCCTCACTCAAAAATCTGCCCAGGTATATCGGCAGGGGCCGCGGCCCGGCAAGAGAGTGTCGCGGCCCAGAGTACAGTTGGGTCGGCATTCGACAGGGGTGATTGGCAGTGACGATCGGCAGGGGCGATCGGCAAGGGCCACGGCCCAGAGTACAGGAGGGTCGGCATGGCAGGAGTGATTCTGGGGGCCGCGGCTCGGCAGCCTTGTGCCGCGGCCCGACTGTGCAGGTGAGAAAAAAGCCTATATTTTGGAAATTACTCCTACATCAACATCATGTCATGCCTCGCCCGATTCTTGAAGCTGAATGAATTATAGTTTTTGGATGAGTGCTATTAACTTAACGAGACACTTACTTTTTATCCAAATTATACAACCTTAAAAGTATAATAAGTAACATGATCTGAAGAACTTAAACATTATAACAAAATTTGCAGCTGAAGGATTGTGAATAGCAGCCCAGAAAGTTCGTGAATCTTTACCATGTCTTTGTCTGTTAGGCTTTTTTATTATTTAACCTGCATATTACATACATGTAGTTTCTCATACCTTCAGCCCACCAAACACCCTCAACTCACATTCTCCCTCATTTACGATAACACACACCAGTCATCACATCTCTCTCTCTCTCTCTCTCTCTCTCTCTCTCTCTCTCTCTCTCTCTCTCTCTCCCCCTTCGCCAATCGGCACTACTATTCGGCCATCAGTGCCGCCACTACGTCGGACCGCGGCAGGTCCCGTTGAGAAGCATCTTAAAAATGTCTTTATTGTTAAAGTAATAATACCCAATGTGTGCCTGAGTTTGTTAGTTTACGGGCTTTCCTAGTTAGGGTAGGATTAGGCCTGCTTGTATGTATTTCTCCCTATTTAAAGGGTTATCATCAATGTAATAATACACACTTTTGCCCTACTTTCTATCTCAATTATTTTCCCTTCAACACGTTATTAGAACTGAGTCTCCCAACCGAGCAAGAAAAATTAAAAAAAAAAAATCCCCTAAAAAAAATTCGATCTCCAGAAAACCCTAGCCCCACGTCTGCCGTCATCTTCCCCAAACGGCCGCACACCAGAGTGACTCCTTCCACCGCAAGCAACATGTTGTTCGCATGCTCACCTTCAGACGCCGCACACCAGATCGATCGCTGCCACCGTCTTCCTCACCATCCCACCACCGGCCACCTTTTTCCAGCTCCTCCACTGAACCCTAAAGCTGCTTATTTGACCTTATTACTTCAAGCAAATAGATGAGCCTTTCTTTTTTTTGTCTTGCTCCTTCCCCCGCCGCCTTCCGACCCGCGGGAAATCGGACTTGCAACAGCCGTTTTCCCCCACCCTCGTTGCATCGGCCATTTTTCCCCACCACAAGACCTCCGCACGGTACGCAGCACCCAACCTCACGCCGCCCGACAGACCTGTATGCTAGGGGTGGACTCGGTTCCATTCGATTCGGTTTTTGACCGAAACCGAAAATCGAACCAAATATTCGGTTTCGTTTTGGTTCAGTTCGGTTAAGTTCGGTTTTATAAATATTCGGTTCGGTTTCGATTTGATTTGATGTTTTTTCGATTCTTCACAATATAAATTCAAATATTATATGCAATAGAATAAGTTATATATAATAACAAGCCAACAAGAGTTATATATATGTTCAAGATAAAAGCTAGAGTTGCATAGCAATTTACAAATATCTCAAAACATATAACAATCGTAAATCACAGTAGCTCATTTTCCCAACCTAAATTAATTGAATCACAAACTACATGAGCATATTATCGGTCCTCTTTGGACCCATGAGGGTCTTACAAAAGGAAAACGAATTATACTAAAATTTAAAACACACCAAAATCACAAAAACAAGGTCATTTGGTATGTTGAAATTTGACTTCAGTCCATTTCGGTCCGGTTCAGTTCTTCCCGACCCCGAACCGAGAACCGAACCAAATTAGTTCAGTTCGGTTCTGTTTTTTATTTTTCGGTTCGGTCTTCTTCAGTTTCGGTTTTTTGGTTCTTTTTTCAGGTTTTTCCGGTTCGATTTTCGATTTTTGGTTCCGAAATGCCACCCCTACTGTCTGCCCCGCTCTTGCAACTTCATCTCCAGGCCCACTCATGTGCAATTTGATTTCATGGGTGAAAAAAAAAGAATGATTTCACGGAGACAAAACCTAGTTCCATGGGTGAAATAAAATTCAAAAACAAAATAGGAAATTAGGATGAAGCCGTGAAAAGAGAATGATTGAACTTATTGGCATCTCATGTGCAATTTGAGTTCGGCCCAATAATTAACTTATGGGCAGGACATGAATTTGAGAAATGGAACTCCTTTAACTTCATTCTGAAGAGAAATTAAGGATTTTTTTTTAGTGTGATTCAAGCGGACGACTGGAATGAAGAATGCATTATCATCCGGTATGTCTTAGGAAAGAATTGTGTCTTTCCTATAAGGTACACAAATTCGAACCCTATTATCTGCAACGTGCAATTTTACATGATTTGATTACTTAATTGCATATTTATATTTCATAAATTTGTTTATGCTTAATTAAACCAATTAAAGCATGATATATTGATAACTTTAACTAAATTAAAACAAATTGTTTAAAGCAACTTGAATTAAAGTAAATTCACGTTGAATTAATAATTATATTGTGGCATAAGAAACTCACTTGATTGCATAATATGTGTATAGATATATTCTTAGGATTACGTGTCTATATCTATAAATATACATATATTTTGCATGTATATAGATATCGCATGCAATTAGGCTTCATCAATAGCAGATCTTAGAGAACTTATTTCTAATTCTACTGCCTATATCGAATAGAACCATGATAAAGTAATATCATTGGTAACCCTCAAAAGCATCGAAAGTAATTTTGACCATATCTTGGTTCCGAAAAATAATACGCTCCCATTATTGAAAATTTTATCATGGAAAGTACTCATGGTAAACTGTGAAAAATCATTTTCTTTTTTCTTGTATTAAGATAGCTTATCCACCTCGCCTCAAATTTAATATCTTGGACTCAAGAGAGCTTGAGTACCATAGATGGGTCTCCTACGTCGAGACCACATTTGTTGTTAAGGACTATAGTGCCACAATCTTTGATACCGCAGGCGATGCGCCGTCTGATAAAATTAAAGTTAGTGCATTAATGTTCCTTGGGCGATACATCGAACCCAGCTTGAGATGGAAATATCTACAGTTGAAAATCCCACAAAGAACTGTGGGATGCCCGTAAGGGCTAATTTGGGAACATTCACGACACTTTGCTCCCAAAGTTGACTGTGCAGTGGAATGAAATCCGATTGCTCGACTATAAACGGATCAACGATTTCAACAAAGGTATGCTCCGTCTCAAGGCACGCCTAAATTTCTGTGGGAAGGACATCAGAGAATATGACATGATCCATAAAACCCTTTCCACCTTCCCTACTTCTGCTCTTATACTAGCGAACTTGTATAGGCTGGAGTATGATAATAAAAGTATCACTACCTTCAACCTACTGCAAGTAGCTGACAGGCATAACGAAGTGTTAGTGAGCAGTAATCTCAGGCCGGTTGGGACAAAGAAAATTCTCGAGCCCAATTATGGCAAAGTGAAGAATGGAAACTACCCCATTGAATAGGGGACTGGACTTGATAGGCTTCGTGGTCAAGGACGTGGGGGTCTATCCAATATATTGCGAAGACTTGGTGCTTTCGGCTCTGCTAGCCAAGGGAACCAAAAAGCACATACCCATCATATCGCCTCTAAGGCTCGAGTTGGAAATGAACCGTGCTATCATTATGGAGATGCTGCACATGATACAAGAACTGCCATGCAAGAAAGCAAGTCGCATCTCACTAAAAGAAATATAGAGAGTCCAAAGAAAGGAGAACTCACTATATGGAAGAATATGATCTAGACAAGTCCCCCTATGTCAATTTTACAGTCACCAATCGTCGAATTGAGTCATACGAGCCATAGTCTATAGACTGAATCTTAGTGTTATGTTTACTTTCTCGTTTACATTTGGTATAGTTGCCTCAAGACGACTGTGTTGGTGTTTTCTTTTCAATAATGGCGTGATGCAACGTTATTTCACGAACAAGATATTAATATTGCTTACGTTGGATTATTAGCTTTATTTCGAAGTATTGAATATTGCCTGAATGCTTATGGTTCGAAATTTCTCTATCTTCTAAGGAATAAATCGAGTAGAACTTGAATGTTCTTAGAATTAGGCTTCTATTCATCGAATTAGTCGCCTGCCAAACCTCGGTAACTACGATGATTGGGTCCTCCCAACTCATCAAACGGCGAGGTAATGCCCAATTCTTGATGCCTAAACGGCAGTCTTCCAAGTTACCGATGCTCTGTATGCACATAGAGCCCTTCGAACCTACTTAGCTTCGATAATATACGTAGCAATAGTTTCCGGATTGAAACCCACTGTGAGAATGGAATAGAGTTTCTTTTATTAGTTCTAATGAATGTGGATGTAAACACATTTTAGAATAACTCATGAGTCAATCTAGTGGACTGTACCTCACTACTATTAGGTTTTTAAAATCTTATGTTGTCACCAACAATGTACTTTGGGACATAGACTCATATAGACTTTGGTACGATAGACTAGGTCATCCTGATTGAAGTATAATGATCTATATCCTAAAGAACTTGTACGAACATCATTACTTTTCGAGCGAAAATGTGGCAACAACTCAACATAAAGAACAATGTTGATGTTAATCGTATTATATCATCCAAAGAATCGGATGCATATCAAATGCGCACCACTCATTTTTTGCAAAGCATACTCTTTAATCGATGTGGGAGCGAGATCTTCCTACGCTAAAGAAACAAAAGCAAGCATTCCATTCTTACGCTGAATATAAGGAGATATTTGTGGATCCATCCACCTAATATGCGGACCATTTATGTATTTATGGTTTTGATGGATTCTTCGACATTTTGGTCACATGGCGCTGTCCTGTCCACTCAAACTGCTGCAGAACTTCCAAAATAATTTATAAGGACTCGCCTCCCTTATCACATCTAAAGGACTCGATGATGTTGGAGAGTTCACATCAAAAAGTACTTGATATTTATTGCATGATAGAGATCAATGAATAGTATCTCGTCCCATGTGCATATGCAAATGGTCTCACATAAACCACCTGTTGTGTCGAGAATTATACTCTCCGACCGGCGATCGCCTCGGAGATCGGGCGACCTAGCCACTGCCGAGCAGCCGAGGCAGAACTGCCGACCAGCGACCAGGCGGCCTAGCCTTAGCCCCGCGGACAAGATAAATCGGCCAACCGAAGGTCCCAGGACAAGTCCCGGTGCCGGGCGATCGACATCAAATACGATCGTCTCTCGGTACTTGGCGACCGACTCCTGGCGACCGACTAGCGGACGATCATCTCTCGGCGCTTGCCGATCGACCCTTGGTGACCGACCGATGCCGACCCTCAGTGACCAGCTAGAGACGACCGCATCATGCCGATAGTCATCCAGTCGGCAAAGGTCGAGCCTCAGGACTGAGCCCACGTGCAGAGCCGAGACAAGATCCGCAATTCACGGATCATTGACCACAACCTGTCAGCATCTTCCCACCATCCGACAAGCCCGCCGAAAGTTGTCAGTAGGACCACATGTGACAGTGACCCCGGACGCGTGCTGGCTCCTCATTGGACCGCACAACTGGCTGCCAGCATCTACCTTGGACTTTAGGCAGACTGCCCATGTGACCTTTAGGACGATCGCCCCATTATTATAATGGCCGGAAGACGATCGCCCGCTAGGAAACAAGGCTCCTTAGCCCCTATAAATAGAAGGCTGCCAGCACTTGTCCAAGGACCGAGATTCTGACTCTCTGAACTCTCTGCATTATCGCGATTTCAGCACACAATACAGAATCAATACACAGCACTTGGCTATCTCCAACTCTTGGCAACAGCTATCTTTCGGTACTTTCTTCTCTCGGCCTCTCTCATCAAGTAGACGATCGGCAGGGACGAAGAACACCGAGCTTCGCTCAAGAGCCGGATTAACAGAGTCTTTTTACGCTCATTGTACTTAAATTCTCACATTAATACTTGTATCCACGAATATTTGTATTAATAACATCTCGCGAGAGCATTCAAGCCCGGGCCTAACAAACCCGGCAAATCTTGTGTTATTCATATTCTCTCGGATGTGCTCCCGCAATCGTTGTTTGTTGTCCGTTCATTCCAGCAGTATTTAATCTTCGGATAAATATTTTGGGCAACAACAATTGGCGCTAGAAGAAGGGGCATCTAACCCTCAAATTTTTATTCCTACCGCCCCGAAGAACACTCACTGTTCTCGGGGCATATACTTGAAGTGACACTCACTGCGCTTCAAAGAAATCTTTCAGAAATCATGTCTTCCGCCTCCGCGTCGAAGAAAGCCGCTGGCCAGCCCGCCAGATGCCTCGTTCCGTCCCAGTCCGAGCCACAACCCATGGTGGAAGGTAGCCTCCGCGGTCAGAGACGTCCGATCCCGCCCCTGAGGTCCGGCCCAAGCCTCTCGCTCGATCAGCTCCGAACCAAGGAACAGATCGACGAGGCCATGGCCGTCCTACAGGAGCGACGGAGTGCTCTCGATGCGCCTCCCGCTATCACCCCCTCGGCCGTCCGCCGGAAGTCCAAGTGGAAGCTCAAGGCGTTACTGGCCGAGCGATCGTCAGGAGGCTCTCGTCCGCAAGGAGAGGCGCTCGCGGCCAGGCACCTCGTCTTGATCGCACAGGCAGTGACCCGTCTTGGCGACCGGGGCAGTCCGGCCCCAGCTACGAGATGACTGAGTTTGAGTACGTCACCAGGAGCTCGGCCTACCCGACTCCCAGAAGGCAGCCCGGCCGTCTGGATCCCCCTCGCCAAATAGCCGAGGTCGGCAGCAGCGGAGTCCGGAGATCGGTACACGATCGCCTCGGCTCCCGCTCCCAAAGCCTATCCGCAAGCGACCGAGCCACGGCGATGGCCGCGATGCAACGTCAGCTCGACGACATGAAGGCGCTCCTGGAATCCAGGGCAGGCGCCAAGAAGACGATCGCCGAACCGAGCGAGCCACTCGCGGTCAACATCGAGCTCGCCCCCGTGCAGCACAAGATCGCTCCCCCGCAAACACCTTTGTACGAGGGGAGATCAGACCCCGAAATGCACCTGAGCAAGTTCAACATCTACATGACCGGGTGTGGGGCATCAGACGCGACCAGGTGCCGAATGTTCCCTATGACGCTGGACGACCTCGCCTACCGGTGGTACACCTCATTGCCACCTCGGTCCATTGGCTCCTTTAACGAGCTGGCGAACGTCTTCACAGCGTACTTCGCCACCAGGGCCGCTCGGCCAGAAGGTCCCCATCGCATGCTGCGAATCAAGCAAGGGGCAGAAGAGTCCGACTCGGACTACATCGACCAGGTAGACGAGATCATCCTCAACGGCGAGCCCGTAAGCGATGAGATCGCCCTCCACGTGGTCCCAGGAGGATTTCATGGTCTTTCGCCTATGTTCAGGAATCTTACGAAGGACCAACCCACAACCTACGCGGTCTTCCGAGCTAAAGCCGCAGACTTCCTGGCCAGGCAAAGGTTTCTCCTTAACCTCTGAACAGCGCGATCGGCGCCCGAACGACGATCTCCCGCCCGATCGCCGTTATCAACCTATGAATAATGTGATCGGCAGCCGAGCGATGATCACCAGTTTTCCAGCCCGATCGCCCATCATCAAGCTACATCAGCAACCCGGAGGACACGATCGCCATCTACAGTCCAGCATCTAACATGACGGACTAAGGCATAAGATCGCCTCCACCGCACATCATAAATCCATGGTCCTGGTAGTCGATGGAACCAGCTGCTTCGGCCATGCAAGGTCCCTTTGGGCCGAGATCGCCCGCCCTTCGTTTAAATACGAGGCCGGCGTAGTCTGAGGGCCCTCCAAAATTAATCAGTGGACATGATCGCCCGCCCTCAAGGTTCACCATCTAACATGATACACCCGGACAATGCGACACGTGCCACTACCCTTGTCTCAACGTACACCGTCGAGGTTCGCCATCTCCATGGCAGGCCGAGGTGGAAGCAGAGCTAACAAGCCGCGGGCGAGGAGTTGAATCATCCGACGCTGCCCCGCGCAAGGACTCCTCTAGACTGAGACCGCACGCTCTTCGTTTAAATACGAGGCGAGGCGCAGCCTAACAGAGAACCCTCACAATAAAATGAGTCACGAGACACTCAATGTCTTCGCGCACCAAGACACGGTCATGGAGTCGGTCCATCGAACTCCGCGACTGTGCACGATTCCTCAAACAAACGAAACCATAAAGTTTCTGAGGGGGATCGGCCAATGTTGTTTTTTGCAGGTACAAGACCGAAAGATAGCTAGCCAATCGACCATGATAGCCCAAGTCCGAATCCTAAGTCAGCTCAACCGGATCGCCCATCCTCATCTTACACGATCGCCAGCAAGAACCACCTCGCCCCATGTCTTCAACATCGGAGCAAGCTGGGGGGCAATTTTTGTGTCGAGAATTATACTCTCCGACCGGCGATTGCCTCGGAGATCGGGCAACCTAGCCACTGCTGAGCAGCCGAGGCAGAACTGCCGACCAGCGACCAGGCGGCCTAGCCTTAGCCCCGCGGACAAGATAAATCGGCCAACCGAAGGTCCCAGGACAAGTCCCGGTGCCGGGCGATCGACATCAAATACGATCGTCTCTCGGTACTTGGCGACCGACTCCTGGCGACCAACTAGCGGACGATCATCTCTCGGCGCTTGCCGACCGACCCTTGGTGACCGACCGATGCCGACCCTCAGTGACCAGCTAGAGACGACCGCATCATGCCGATAGTCATCCAGTCGGCAAATGTCGAGCCTCAGGATTGAGCCCACGTGCAGAGCCGAGACAAGATCCGTAATTCACGGATCATTGACCACAGCCTGTCAGCATCTTCCCACCAGCCGACAAGCCCGCCGAAAGTTGTCAGTAGGACCGCATGTCACAGTGACCCCGGACGCGTGCTGGCTCCTCATTGGACCACACAGCTGGCTGCCAGCATCTACCTTGGACTTTAGGCAGACTGCCCATGTGACCTTTAGGACGATCGCCCCATTATTATAATGGCCGGAAGACGATCGCCCGCTAGGAAACAAGGCTCCTCAGCCCCTATAAATAGAAGGCTGCCAGCACTTGTCCAAGGACCGAGATTCTGACTCTCTGAACTCTCTGCATTATCGCGATTTCAGCACACAATACAGAATCAATACACAGCACTTGGCTATCTCCAACTCTTGGCAACAGCTATCTTTCGGTACTTTCTTCTCTCGGCCTCTCTCATCAAGTAGACGATCGGCAGGGACGAAGAACATCGAGCTTCGCTCAAGAGCCGGATTAACAGAGTCTTTTTACACTCATTGTTCTTAGATTCTCACATTAATACTTGTATCCACGAATATTTGTATTAATAACATCTCGCGAGAGCATTCAAGCCTGGGCCTAACAAACCCGGCAAATCTTGTGTTATTCATATTCTCTCAGAAGTGCTCCCGCAATTGTTTTTTGTTGTCCGTTCATTCCAGCAGTATTTAATCTTCGGATAAATATTTTGGGCAACAACACCACCATCAAAAGAATATGTATGGTTATCATGTCATTGATTATGCGCACCAATTTGCTTATCTTTGCCTGCAATATTGCATGTAACTTTACTTAAATCGTTAATTCTTAGACACTCTGCTAACCAATTAGTTTATGCGTACTAGTTGGTAACTGGATAGCCTGATTTTTGTATTTTGGACCCAGACAGACTTGAGTGCCAATTGCGCATATTTGGTTACGCATTATATGTGCCTTCTGCGCCCCACAACGCATTGGTCTTTAGAAATGATTAAGTATTCACGTTGGATAAGAATCTCCAGAGTTTTGTCCGCTATTTAGAACCTTCACAGTGATCTCTTTACCGCACGATTTGCGGATTGTCACTTTAATGAGACAACCTTCCCATCGTTAGGGGGAGAAGAGAAAACGTAATTTCTCGGTGAACGACAGGAATTGTCGTAGTGTGCCTACACTTTGTCTCATTATGATCTCCGAACTTCACAATGTTACCATGAAGCACAAAAAAAAATTCGATCTTCAGGATGTAGCAGATTTGATGCCTGATGCATTTACTGATATCGTTCAAGTAACAAGATCTCACATTACAGCTGCAAATATGCCTGTAAGGTTAGAAGTCCCCTGTAAGGGGCACATCACCAATAAACCGGGTGATGCAATAGCACCTGGTGGAGGTGTGGTTGAGGCCATGGATCCCTGCGAAGGAAGGGGTGAAAGCCACATGGTTCGAATAAATACTCACCCGAGTAAGAGGTAGAGTATGGCACAAATTCACATGTTAACCATCAATGAACTCGTTTCATGAGATCATGCTTGATTTTATTATGTCAATGAGTCATGACGAGAGGGACGACCCGAAATTATGATTCAGAAAATCAAGAATCTCGATGAAATTATGAGGGTGTGGCCTGATCAACCACCCACTTTGATGACATGTCATGAATCATAAAGTACGATAATGTCGAACCTCGCTCAGTTGGACGAAATCAACATAGAGCTGATTGGCCTATAAGAAAACATTCCAGGTAGAACTAGATTCTCTAACAAAGAGACAGGTACTTGGTGTAGGTAGTACTAACCTAACCAATTGAAAAGACTGTATGACATAAACGAGCCTTTGTCGTAAAGCTTAGTGAGAATAATAGAGTCCTAATATACAAGGTTCACGAAGTAATACTTCTCACGATGCCTTGAATTTGATTACGAGGAAATGTACTCCCATATATATGTTCCGCTATTTTATTAGCGTAGTAATTTTCGAGGGACTGGAAATGCAGCTAAATGGATGTGGTTACTACATATCTCTATGGGGATCTATATACGGAGATATAAGTGAAACTTCCCAATGGAATTTCACTACCCAAATCAAGTGACTCGAGACCACGGATTGTGTTTGCAATTAGATTGAAACGCTCAACTTTACGATTTTGAAGCAATCCCTAAGGATGTGGTATAACCGTCTAAATGATTACTTGATTGGGAAGGGATATAAGAACGCTGAACTGTGTCCCTGCGTCTGTAACACCCCCAAGTTATTCAGGGATATTACAGCGCCGTAAGCCCCGCCGTGGGACCCACAAGGCTAAACATACGCGGAACCATAAAGTTTGACCGATAAGGTCTACACACAATGGAATGAAAAACAATACAAAGGTATTCAAAACATAACCAATATATTCACAAACATCACAACTCGAATCAATACTTCGGCAAACACAGGCCGGAACATCAAGGAAAAGGGAAAACAATACTCGAGTATTCAATAGCTAATCCAGTACAACATCACTGAATGGGAAACTCCAAACATAACTGGAAGAAAGACACAGTATCACACTTGCCCACCATCTTTATGCCGACCCGATACCTGCCCGTCCGCTCTCCCGGAACCTGAAATACATAAAAAGTATTTCCCCCATAAAGGGGTTAGCCGTCGAATAGCTAGTGCAAGAATATCAAGTATGAAACACAATACTTCTCGACAATAAGGTAAAAGTATTTGTCAATTCATCGATTCGAGACTAGTATTCCGGAATAACTAAAATCTCATAGTGTCACATCAAGACGTATATGAATGCCGTAAAAATGGTTCGTTCATATCATCCGTCAATACATGTTTGAATGCCGTAGAAACGGTTCGTTCATATCATGCCATCAATTCATATATGAATGTCGTAGAAACGGTTCGTTCATATTATGCCATCAATATATCTATGAATGCCGTAGAAACAGTTCGTTCATATCATACCATCAATATTTCTTACTTTCAAAGTCGAGAACGTACAATCATAAATATATACTTACCTTTGAGACATCGAGAAAAACGAATGGAAAAGGGGGTATGAGATTGGTAGGTCCAAGAACGCGCTTCCGGCACCTAAACGATTCATAAGGAATATGATAATCAATTACCCATATTCAAATTACACAAAGAAGCCCCCAAAACCCGTCTACGATTCATAAAGATATACGGATAATCAACTAGAGGTTGGAAAATCGTCCAAAATCTCACAAGTCCGAAAACGGCACAATCCAACCATAAAATCGTAGGAAAAGCATGCATACGGTATAGATACATCATAATCTCAAGGTTCTCAAGCTTCCAAACGGATAAATTGGACGAATCTACGAAAAACCCTAAAATTCCCAAAAAGTAGGGTTCTAAGGATTTTTACCTTGATTCGGACGTTAGGAGGAATTAGATGTTGAGAAATCATTGTTCTCCAACCAAATATGTTGTCGTTAGAAGGAAGATCGCTTCCAATCGCCTAAGATCGCCTCTCCCGAGTGATTCCCGTCGAAAAGGAGTGAAGAAGGTGAGAAATGACGAAAATAAAGTCAACTGCCATATATATATATATCTGTCCAGTCTAGCGCACGCTACGCATCCTTCACTAGCGTGCGCTAGCGAAGTCACCGGATAGTCCAGTGGCTTCTGCCGGCTCCGTTAGCGTTCGCTAATCGTCTGTCCCTAGCGTGCGCTAGCCCAAAATGTGGCATCCGATCGAGTCGAACTTCTTGTCTTTGCCCTGCTCAAAACTTAGCGTGCGCTACCGCTATTGTTTAGCGTGCGTTATGCAATAGCTTTAGCGTGCGCTAGCCGAAGCCTAGCGTACGCTATCTGATAGTCCAGAAAACATGGCAACCTCACTGCCTCTGCTGACCAGCCCGGTAGCGTGCGTTACGGACGGATGTTAGCGTGCGCTACTAACCACAAATAGCGCGCGCTAGCAACCCCTAGCGTGCGTTAATTCGCCCGTCCAGAGAAGCGATCAAATGCGCTCGACTGGTGATCCTCTAGCGCGCTACGGCTCAAAGCTAGCGTGCGCTAATCGAGCAGAATTAGCGTGCGTTAGCCTAGGCCTAGCGTGCGTTATATCTCTGGTCCAGAACATTTTCGAAAGGTCCAAACGACATGATCAAAAACCAAACGAGATACGAAACTCAATAACAATATCCACAACATCTCCAAGCATTTACAGAGCGACAACATAAGGAGGACGACAAAGTTAAACAGTCAATAAAAGTACGATTATTACATTCTCCCCCTCTAAAAAGAAGTTTCGTCCCGAAACTTAAGAAATAAATAGTTCGGGGTATTCCACCCGCATCTTCTCTTCCGTCTCCCAAGTTGCCTCCTCGACTCCATGTCTCGACCATTGCACTTTAACCGATTGGAATGGTCTTATCTCAAGCCGTTTCTCGCGACGCTCAAGGATCTTCACGGGTCTCTCCGAAAGGTAATATCCTCGGCTACGTCAATCTCACGTAGTCGATAATGTGGCTCGGATCCAGTGCGTACTTTCTCAACCGAGACACATGAAAAACACTATGGACGTGACTCAAAGTGGAGGCAACGCCAAGCGATAAGCTAAATCTCCAACTCGTCCAAAATCTCGAAGGTCCGATATACCTCGGACTAAGTTTCCTTTTTCCGGCGGAAAACTCCACGGTCGCGACACCTTGAGTAAGACATGATCCCCACTTGAACTCCAAGGGTCAACGACGAGTATCGAGATAAGATTTGACGACTGCGGGCGGCAAAGAATCGGTCCCGGATAATAGAAATCTTTTCCTTAGTCTCCATCAACATATCCGGCTCCGTCCCAACTAGCTCAGAAGCCTCGTCCCAACATAATGGCGACCTACATCGCCTACCATAAAGTGCCTCGAAGGGTGCCATTTGGATCGACGCATGCCAACTATTATTGTAAGCAAACTCGATCAACGGCAAGTGAAGCTCCCAATCATTACTCCAGTCTAAGGCACAAGCCCGTAACATATCTTCCAACGTCTGAATCGTCCTCTCTGTTTGACCATCCGACTGAGCATGAAAAGAAGTGCTCAATCTCAACTCAGTACCCAAAGCCTGATGAACGGCCTGCCAAAAGTGCGATACGAAACGGCCGTCTCGATCAGAAACAATGGTTTTGGGGGCACCGTGTAGCCTCACGATCTCAGCAATAAAAGTTCGAGCTAGTCTATCCGGTCCCCAAGTATCCTTAATACCCAAAAAGTGTGCAGACTTGGTCAACCTATCGACAATTACCCAAATCATATTCATTCCGGCCCGAGTTCTCAGCATGCCAGTGATGAAATCCATAGAAATGTCTTCCCACTTCCACTCGGGAATGGGAAGCGGTTTCAACAACCCCGCTGGTCGTTGATGTTCGATCTTGACTTGTTGACATGTCAAGCACCGTAGTACAAACTCCGTAACATCCTTCTTCATGTTATTCCACCAAAAATTACGCTTCAAATCTTTGTACATCTTACTCGTCCCGGGGTGGATTGAGTAAGGCGTAGCATGCGCTTCTCGGAGAATTTTCTACCTCAACTCTAAATCGTTCGGAACACAAAGCCTGCCCTGAAATCTCAGAATACTATCCTCGTGAACCATAAAGCCAGGAGCTTTTCCTTTAATTACATCTTCATTCAGTTGAGAAATCATCGGGTCACTCCACTGCTTCCCTTTGATGTCATCAACTAAAGACGAAGTAATTTCGAGAGTACACAGCTGTCCCTGTACTCGTTGAAGCCAAACTTCTATCCCTTGCTCAATTAAGTCCTGAAGAATTTTAAATGCAGGTGTAAGAACCTCGAGCATTTGAAGAGATGCCGATTTGCGGCTCAAAGCATCATAGCGACATTAGCTTTTAGGGGTGGTAAAGAATTTCCAAATCATAATCCTTTATCAACTCTAACCAACGCCTCTGTCTCATATTCAGCTCCTTCTGACTGAAAATATATTTCAGGCTCTTGTGATCGGTATAAATCCGGCACGGTGAACCATACAAATAATGCCGCCAAATCTTGAGTGCAAAGACAATTGCGGCCAACTCTAAATCGTGAGTAGGATAATTCATCTCATAAGGCTTTAATTGTCGAGACGCAAAAGCTATCGTCTTATCATGCTGCATAAGCACACAGCCCAGGCCTTGACCCGAAGCGTCACTATAAATTGCAAAGCCCTCACTACCATGTGGTAAGGTTAAAATCGGTGCTGTAGTCAAACGTTTCTTCAGTTCATCGAAGCTCTGTTGTCTCTCATCCGTCCAGATAAACTTTTCGGTCTTCTGGAGCAATTTTGTAAGCGGCCGAGCGACTTTCGAGAACCCCTCGACAAACCGACGGTAATACCCAGAAAGGCCCAAAAAGCTACGAACCTCCTTAACATTCTTAGGCGGTGCCCAACCTAGCACTGCATCAATCTTCTGCGGGTCTACACGAACCCCTTCGGCCGAAATCACATGGCCGAGAAACATAACTTCTTCCAACCAAAATTCACATTTCGAGAATTTTGCATAGAGGTGCTCGGTTCTCAAAATGTCTAATATCAAACGCAGGTGTCGGGCATGTTCCTCCTTATCTCGAGAGTAGATCAAGATGTCGTCAACAAAGACGACTACACATCTGTCGAGGTACTCGATGAATATCTTATTCATTAACTGCATGAAAACTGCCGGTGCATTAGTCAACCCAAAAGGCATAACTACAAATTCATAATGCCCATATCTCGTCCGAAATGCCGTCTTGGGCGTCGACTCCCTCACCACGAGTTGATAATACCGGATCTTAAATCAATTTTGAAAGCTATGGCCCCTTGCAATTGATTAAATAAATCATCTATACGAGGCAAAGGATACTTGTTCTTGATGGTTACTTTGTTCAGCTCACGGTAGTCAATGCACAAACGTAGTGAACCATCCTTCTTCCTCACAAAAAGAACAGGCGCGCCCCAAGGCGAAGCGCTCGGTCTGATGTACCCTTTTTCCAGAAGTTCTCCCAATTGATTCTTCAATTCTTGCATCTCGGAAGGTGCCATCCGGTAAGGTGCTTTAGAAATCGGAGCCGCATCTGGCTCCAAGTCCACGGTAAATTCTATCTCTCGATCTGGAGGTAATCCCGGGAGGTCATCCGGAAAAACATCGGGGTACTCACTAACAACCGGAATCGAAGAGAAATCGATTTCATTTCCTTCCGTTTTCAAGGCATAACACCAATAGCCCGCACAACCTTTATTCAAAAGTTTTACGGCCTTCATGGCACTGATAAGTAACTTGGATAGTCCCGACTTACGCCCCAAAAATGAGTACTCAGATCCGTCTTTAGTCATCATGGTGATAACCTTAGTACGGTAGTTCATAATCGCTTGATGACTATCAAGCCAATCCTCGCCGAGGATCACGTCCTCGCCTTCCATATCAACTACAATTAAATTCGATAACCAATCCATACCGGATATAATCACCGGAAAATCTCTAATCTCCCGGTTCCCCACAATTCTATCCCCGCTAGGCAGTCTCACGATGAAGGGATCGCAAGTAGTCAGACAAGTTATATTCAAACGGCGTACACACTCCAAAGAAATAAAAGAATGTGTAGCACCCGAATCAAAAGTACAATTTGGATGAGATAGGATATGAATGGTACTGAAGCCACCCAGCGTCGGGTTAAATGCCTGCTCGACGCATCTCGTAAACTCGTGGTTGCACCGAATCGACGCTAGAGTTTCCCCCTCCAGCATTCTGACCCCGTCCCCGGCCCCTGCCGAAATTCTGCTGAGGTTGACCAGCTGGGGTAGAAGCCTGAGTGTCCAAAGTCTGATTCGGCTCGGAACAATAAGCCGCTCTATGTCCCATCTGTCCGCACGTGTGACACTTCAATGGTGGAAAGTTGTATTCCAGACTGACGTGGCCTGGACGGCCACAATTATAGCAAGTCACCGTGCGATCTGTGGTGCCCGGAGCAGGACGGTAACCCCTCTTTCCTTTATTAGAATGTGACGACTGTCCGGCAGACCGGTTAGTCGTCTGTGACTTCTGAAAGTTGCCACTCTTAGAGTTAGAAAAATTCCCCGTTACTTTCTGCTTCTTCGATTCTTCCCCGGTATCGTTGTCGGGGCTTAACATATCATGGGCTAAAGCTCTGTCCTGGTATTCCTTCAGTGTGGTGCAAGCAAATCCGGCCAAGTACCGCCGTAAGTCCAAATTCATCCGCATATCAAAATAACGGATCTTATCACGCTCGTAACGCACTTGATCCTTCACATGGATCAATTGTTGGTTATACTCCACGATCGCCTGCGAAACGGGAATATCTTGTGGTTTAGCCTCGAAGAAGGCTCGGATTCGGCTCTCTCGTACCGTCCAAGGACAAAACTCAGTCTCCAAGAGCTCCTTAAATTCATCCCACGAGGCAATACAATCCTGTGGCTTGATGACCTTCCACCAAGTAGTGGCCTCCTTAGTGAGGAAATACTGAGCAATCGGTACTTTCCTCACCTCGGGGCAATCAACTGCCTCGAAAATCTTCTCCAATTCTGCTAGCCAATCTTCCCGACCTAGCAGTGCATGGCACCGCCAAACTGTGGAGGGTGCATACGGATTACATTCTGAAGCAAGGCATCCGTGTTTGGGTTCGGGTTATTCAGCTGAACAGTTTGGGACAAAATAGTCATTTGAGTAGCCAATTATTGAAGTGCATTCGCCACTCCAACGCCCGCGTTGTTCCCCTGACCGTCTGACTGGTCGTGCTGACTCTCGGTGTCGGGATGCACCGAGTTCGACAAACTGGGGTTGGTCGACCCCGCAACTAAACTGATGGAAACGGCCGCGCCACGACCTCATCCACATCCACGGACACGGCCCCTACCAGCTGACATACTGAAGAACACACAAGTCACGTAAGCACAATTCAATCACGCGTCATCAAAGTGTCCGATTATCAAGAATACCGATGAAAGGAAGCAAAACGAATAAGGAAACACCAGAAGAGTGAGAGGTCTTACAAGTACCGGTCGCACTGTGATGATGGCAGAGTAGTGATACTGCGGACAATTAACGACTCGATCGACCCAAAAGACCGCCAGCCTAGGTATCCATAGACCTAAGCTCTGATACCATATTCTGTAACACCCCCAAGTTATTCAGGGATATTACAGCGCTGTAAGCCCCGCCGTGGGACCCACAAGGCTAAACATACGCGGAACCATAAAGTTTGACCGATAAGGTCTTCACACAATGGAATGAAAAACAATACAAAGGTATTCAAAACATAACCAATGTATTCACAAACATCACAACTCGAATCAATACTTCGGCAAACACAGGCCGGAACATCAAGGAAAATGGAAAACAATACTCGAGTATTCAATAGCCAATCCAGTACAACATCACTGAATGGGAAACTCCAAACATAACTGGAAGAAAGACACAGTATCACACTTGCCCACCATCTTTATGCCGACCCGATACCTGCCCATCCGCTCTCCCGGAACCTGAAATACATAAAAATTATTTCCCCCATAAAGGGGTTAGCCGTCGAATAGCTAGTGCAAGAATATCAAGTATGAAACACAATACTTCTCGACAATAAGGTAAAAGTATTCATCAATTCATCGATTCGAGACTAGTATTCCGGAATATCTAAAATCTCATAGTGTCACATCAAGACGTATATGAATGACGTAGAAACGGTTCGTTCATATCATCCGTCAATACATGTTTGAATGCCGTAGAAATGGTTCGTTCATATCATGCCATCAATTCATATATGAATGCCGTAGAAACGGTTCGTTCATATTATGCCATCAATATATCTATGAATGCCGTATAAACGGTTCGTTCATATCATACCATCAATATTTCTTACTTTCAAAGTCAAGAACGTACAATCATAAATATATACTTGCCTTTGAGACATCGAGAAAAACGAACGGAAAAAGGGGTATGAGATCGGTAGGTCCAAGAACGCGCTTCCGGAACCTAAACGATTCGCAAGGAATATGATAATCAATTATCCATATTCAAATTACACAAAGAAACCCCCGAAACCCGTCTACGATTCATAAAGTTATACGGATAATCAACTAGAGGTTGGAAAATCGTCCAAATCTCACAAGTCCAAAAACGGCACAATCCAACCATAAAATCGTAGGAAAAGCATGCATACGGTATAGATACATCATAATCTCAAGGTTCTCAAGCTTCTAAACGGATAAATCGGACGAATCTACGAAAAACCCCAAAATTCCCAAAAAGTAGGGTTCTAAGGATTTTTACCTTGATTCGGACGTTAGGAGGAATTAGATGTTGAGAAATCCTTGTTCTCCAACCAAATATGTTGTTGTTAGAAGGAAGATCGCTTCCAATCGCCTAAGATCGCCTCTCCCGAGTGATTCCCGTCGAAAAGGAGTGAAGAAGGTGAGAAATGACGAAAATAAAGTCAACTGCCATATATATATCTGTCCACTCTAGCGCACGCTACGCATCCTTCATTAGTGTGCGCTAGCGAAGTCACCGGATAGTCCAGTGGCTTCTGCCGGCTCCGTTAGCGTGCGCTAGTCGTCTGTCCCTAGCGTGCGCTAGCCCAAAATGTGGCATCCAGTACTGGAGTCCAGAACTTACTGTCTTTGCCCTGCTCAAAACTTAGCGTGCGCTACCGCTATTGTTTAGCGTGCGTTATGCAATAGCTTTAGCGTGCGCTAGCCGAAGCCTAGCGTACGCTATCTGATAGTCCAGAAAACCTGGCAACCTCACTGCCTCTGCTGACCAGCCCGGTAGCGTGCGTTACGGACGGATGTTAGCGTGCGCTACTAACCACGAATAGCGCGCGCTAGCAACCCCTAGCGTGCGCTAATCCGCCCGTCCAGAGAGCAGTCCGAAATACTGGCTCTGACCTGACTGATCCTCCTAGCGCGCGCTACGGCTAAAAGCTAGCGTGCGCTAATCGAGCAGAATTAGCGTGCGTTAGCCTAGGCCTAGCGTGCGTTATATCTCTGGTCCAGAACATTTCCGAAAGGTCCAAACGACATGATCAAAAACCAAACGAGATACGAAACTCAATAACAATATCCACAATATCTCCAAGCATTTACAGAGCGACAACATAAGGAGGACGACAAAGTTAAACAGTCAATAAAAGTACGGTTATTACAACGTCTTTACAACAAAAATAAGTTCCGGATTTGCGATCATCGCAATGTATGTCAATGACATGAACATAGTCGGTCTTGATGAAATAAGAGAAACTACCGGATACTGAAAATCTAAGTTTGAGATGAAAGATCTTGGGAAAATTCGATTCTGTCGAGGTATTGACATAAACATCGAGTTGTGGAATTCATTCCACCGATCTACCTATGTCCAGAAGATTCTCAGGCACTTTAAAATGGACAAGGTAAACCCGACTAGCACCCCATGATAGGTCGAACATTTGGATGCAAAGGAAAGATCCATTTCGTCTAAAGGAAAGTGACGAAGAGCCTTGGGAGCTGAAGTTCCCTACTAGAGTGCAATATCGCATTATTGTACTTGGCTCAATGTACACAGCCTAATATCACTCCTCAGTTAATTTGCTGACTAGATTTAGTTCAGCATCGACGCAACATCAATGGAATGGTATCAAAAATATCTTCTGATACTTAAAAGAAACCATTGACTTAGGACTATTCTTTCCCTACAAGCAGGCAAAGGAAGCAGCTTACGAAAAGGCAATTACTAAAGTAAACCACAAAGAATGTGCTGGTATGAATTGCTTATGTTTTGGAAATCGACTAAGCAAACCCCCTTTTGGCTACCTCCTTCACGACATGATTATTGCTTTGCATGAATCAGTTTGTGAGTGTACATAATTAAGAACTATCATTCTACACTTGTGAGGAACTAGCGGTTAAGTACTGCCACTGACGAGCATACTTACATTTATGAACATAATGTAACTTGTAAATCCTCTTGATTGATGGAATGATCATAACGGGAGATATGTGAGATATAATGAAACATACTTACATATGTTGCACTCTTTTCCTTAGACCAATGTTTATTTTTTCCACTGAGTTTTGTTACCTGACAAGGTTTTTAACGAGGCAACGATATATGAATGTAAGCATTAAGGGGAGCTGTAGATTTTTCCAATTCTCGAGATCGATGTAAAGATCACAAGAAAATGATGATTTATAAAGAAACTTAATCACATGTGTTGTACTCTTTTCTTTGACCAAGGTTCATTTTCTCCCATTGGGATTTGTTACTTGGCGAAGTTTTTAATGAGACAACGACTACTTGATTGATGTACAAATCAGAGGGAGATGTAGACTTGAGGGGGAGTCTTACATCCACACCGTACGTTATACTCTTTTCCTTCCAATGATCATTTTTCCCACAGGATTTTTATCACTTGGAAAGGTTTTTAACTAGGTAACAAGATGTACGATTTTAGGGATCGATGGAATGATCACCTTAGTAGCGCTATGATTAATGCAACGATCATATGAGAGGATAGATTCAAAGGACAAAGTCTAAACTTGATGTGTCTAGATGCTGTACTCTTTTTCCTACGATCAAGATATTTTTCCCACTGGGTTTTTGCTTGATGAGGTTTTAACGAGGCAACATGACATGCACTTGTAGACTAGGCATAAGGGGGAGTGTTAAAGTAATAATACTCAATGTGTGTCTAAGTCTGTTAGTTTACGGGCTTTCCTAGTTAGCGTAGGATTAGGCATGCTTGTATGTATTTCTCCCTATTTAAAGGATCGTCATCAATAGAATAATACATACTTTTGCCCTACTTTCTGTCTCAGTTATTTTCCCTTCAATATTTATTGTCTTTTGGGTTTTGAGGGTATTCCCTTGTATTTTTTTTTTTTTTGAGAAATAGGCTTATTTTAACCTCTGTATATATAATTTAAATAGGTGAATTGTCCATTTGTTCAAAATAATAAAAAACTATCGATTTTAACAAATATAATAATAATAATTATTATTAATAATAATAATTAAATATTATGGATATTTATACATATCTAACAAAATTATAAAAAGATAATTTAAATGCTCGCGAGCCGCTCGCGAGCTCGCGAGCTAAGTATTTACGAGCTCGAGTTCGAGCTCGTGAGCTCATGAGCTCGAATCGAGCTTTGATCAAGCATGCTCGCGAGCAGCTCGGCTCGTTTGTAGCCTTAGGTATGGATATTCGAATACCTATTGGGTACCCGATTATCCGATGGGCAATAAATGAATTCAATCCGACTCAAATAGGATAGAGAATGGGAGCATACTTGTACCCTACCAGACCTGGGGATGTCAATTTTATCCGTACCCGATCCTACCCATAGGATAAACCCGAAATCGGGTCGGGTATCGGCTGAACCCGAAGTTTTATGATCGGGTACGGGTAGGGTATGGATATAGTATATTACCAGAATACCCGACCCGCGTATCCGTTTGGATTATATAAATATATTATTATTATTATATATTATACATAAATATTATAATGTATTATAAATTAGATATATTAATATATAAAATATTATATTTTAAATATTTATCATACTAACTTGAACTTATATTACATTATATGTATATATGATATCTATTAAAAATATTTATATTCTTAAATATATGGTATACGGGTACCCAAATACCCATTGGGTAATCGATTACACGATGGACAATACCCACACTCGATCTGAATCAAATAGGGTAGGGTATGGAGGAGGCATACTCGTACCCTACCCGACCCATTGACATCCCTAACCAGACCTATTGACATCCATATTCTAGTGTACTATTCAAAGTGGTAATTTGTACTATATGAATAAATTCAACGGTGTTATAAACATCGAAATAAAGAGGAAAATATGAGAGAATATGGAGACACCAACAATGAAAGTGTGTATTAACATGAGTAAAGACCTTTATTTATAGAGTCTGCGCAGGGTTTCGGGAGTATAAAGGTCATTCATTAATAAATACATTGATTACAACAAACGGGTTAATTTGTACTAACGTTTAAAACATGGGAATAATCAACCTATTTAAATTACATAAGAATTAATGACCCTATTGTTAGAAATACAAACGTAATCAACATATCTATATTTAGAAAAAATATTATATGAGAATGAGAATTATTTTGGAAAAGAAAAATATATTTAAGTCCTTGATTGCATGTGATGGATGGTCCGGATTGTGTGAATATTTGGATTGTTTCTTAATTAATGAATGGTTCCTCGTTTGGTCAATTGATTATTAATATATTGAAAGAATTTTTCTTTCATTTTTTGTATTTAATTTGGATCATTAAAACTAGTTAAATCAGTGATATGTGTGTATTCTTATTTCTTAATTAAAAACTTATTCTGGCATAGAAAGAAGAATGGTGAAAAAGTACATCAAAATCTCATATAATGAGATAAGATTTTTGGAGGGTTTTTCTCTTTGTATTTTGAATGAAAATCCCATCAAAATCCATGAAATTTTAAAATCTTTGGAGGTCTTTAAACTTTCAATACCTCCATATTTTAATGAATTCTTTAAAAAAAAAAAATTCAATAAAATCTTAATCCAAGACAAGCCGCACAAGTACAAGTAATCAAGTATCTGACAAAGGAGAGGAAGAAGAACGCTGGTCTTTCTCCAACAATGTCCGACTACGCGGTTGCCCCCAAATGATCGACTTCATTGGGACCCGCGAGATAACAGAAAAAGACATTCGAGGGACGACTCTATGTCTATATCTTAAGGAAGTCGTATGCGGTCAAGAAATTGGTGATTTTCTGGAGACCTTTCGGTCCTATGGCTGCCTATGATATAGAGCTACTGAGGCGTGGCCCCAACCCGACCGACTATGTTATTTCAGAAGGGTGGCTGGATGTTGTGGATAGTTTCAGGTTCAAAGAAGGCGACACTGTGGAGCTATGGGGCTTCCTAGACGGTCTGGGCAAACTACTCTTTGCTATGCGTATTGCCGACAGCAAAACCCCTGATATTCTATTAGAGTATGAGTTTTAGTTTGAGGTTATTGCTGAGCCGCATTGTTTTAATGTTTGATATGCTACTAGAGGGTAATTCAGAAGCTTGTTTTACTTTGATTCTACTTTGTTATCTATCAATAAGTACGTCATGGATGATGGGAGTTGTATAAATAAGAATTTCTATTGTAGTTCCTTCTTAAAAAAAAAAAAAAAAAAAAAAAAAAAACTAAAAACCTATTCTTATGAGAATCCATCCCTATATGCAATTTAAGTTAAGAAATAAGAATGAATTTCATATAGTTCTTGATAAATGGATGAATACATATAATACAATATTTTAATGCATCGTAATTTTGATGTATATATTGCATATTTTAATGAATCGCAATTTTGATGCACGAAATGCATTCATGCATAATTAGTACAAAACTCATGCATATTCGCAATTCGCATATAAGAACCATTCTCTTTTGATCCTCAATCAAAATACAAGCCATTTTCCGTCCAAAAACCAGTTTCTATTTTTAGAAACATATTAAAAAAATAAAAGAAAAACCTAAAAACTTTTTTTGTTGAGGGAGAGGCAACTCCCCACCGCATCAGAGCCCTCGACTGCGGGTGTTAAATCGAGGATGTGGTAATGGCACTGCATGAGAGGCCAACGAGACACGAACCCAGCAACAAACCTTGCAATATTTCAACAAAGTATTGTCACCACACGAATTCGAACCCGCGATGTCGGAGTGTTTCCATCCCAATCACCTTGCAACTTACATAAAAAAACCTAAAAACTTAATTGTTGACATGGGAGTTGAAGGGTTGGCGGAAGGCGCATGATTGAGGAAAGGGAGGGTATGTGGGAGCTTTTAATTGGTTGTTATTTTGTAAAAAAATTATTATTTTTAAATTAAATACTTATAATTTTTTATTATTCACGATCTTCGGTTTGACATTGATTGTGCATATATAAAAATATATCTTAGTATTTTTTGTTGGAGTTTTAAGATTAAGATTGAATTTTAATATTATAATTATAATTTATATATTGGTAAAAAAGTTTATTAAATTGCTTAACATCTCTCGACTTGGGCTTACAATAATAATGTTTACTAAAAATATATTTTTATATTTTTAAGTCCATTATAATTTTTATAGTTTACTTTGAGATGTTTGATTAAACTTGGACTAATATTATATATGTTACTTATTTCATTTATTTATCTCACATTAGTAATATTAGTTCAATTGGTTTTGGTCATTTTGTTTTATTGAGTAATTACGTAATTATTTGCTATTATTATTATTTTCTGATTATAGTTTTTTATTCAATTTTTCTTTTGTGATTTTGTGATTTTGGTTGTTAAAAAAAATAACTTTATATATATAAAAATGCCTGATAAACAATTACGTGTGAGTTTTCTTAAAAAAACTCACTTTAAATTTTATGGAAAATAATGTTGACCAAAATAGCTCAAAAAATATTATGTAATTTCATATTTATTTAAATTCCTATTGTTAAGTTTATTTTATTTTGAAAAAACACTATGTTTACCTACTTTTTTAGATATTCATTATATTATTCATATTTTATGTGTCCGAATATGATTGTGCAAAAAATTTAAAATTATTAATCTTAATATATGAAAATTATTAATGGTAATAATTAAAAATTATTTTATATAATTAATTCTTATTTATACACTTACTCCACCTCGACTAATTTCTCTCAATTAACTAAAAAAATATATAAAAACACATAAATATTTAAATATGTTGAAGGGAAAATAACTTGAGACAGAAAGTAGGGCAAAAGTGTTGTATTATTCCATCAATGAGATCCCTTAAATAGGGTGAAGTACATACAAACAGGTCTCAGCCAAATCCTAACTAGGAAAGCCCATAAACTAACAGACTTAGGCACACAATGGGTATTATTCCTTTAACACTCCCCCTTGTGCCTAGTCTACAAGCGCATGTCATGTTGCCTCGTTAAAACCTCGTCAGGCAAAAACCCAGTGGGAAAAATGTCTTGATCGTAGGGAAAAGAGTACAACATCTAGACACATCAAGTTTAGACTTCGTCCTTTGAATCTATCCTCTCATATGATCGTTACATTTGATCATAGCGCTACTAAGGTGACCATTCCATCGATCCCTAAAATTGTACATCTTCTTACCTCGTTAAAAACCTTTCCAAGTGATAAAAACCCTGTGGGAAAAATGATCCTTGGAAGGAAAAGAGTATAACGTACGGTGTGGATGTAAGACTCCCCCTCAAGTCTACATCTCCCCCTGATTTGTACATCAATCAAGGATACTTTGAAAAACTTGTGCATGTGTCGTTTGCCTCATTAAAAACTTTGCCAAGTAACAAAACCCAATGGGAGAAAATAAACCTAGGTCAAAGAAAAGGGTACAACGTTGGTGAGTAAGTTTCTTTATGACTCACCCTTCTCCCTCTACCTTTACATCGATTTCGGGAGTTCAGAAATTCTCCGCATTCCGATACTTCTCACATGTTTTTCAAACACGGCCTTGGGCAGAGATTTGGTGAACAAATCGGCCACATTCTCCTCAGATCTGACATGCTTTACTTGAATATTGAGGAGAGCCTGTTGTTGCTGATTATAGAAGAATTTTGGAGATATGTGTTTTGTGTTATCCCCCTTGATATACCCAAGCTTCATCTGTTCGATGCAAGCTGCATTATCTTCATATATGCATGTGGGTGCTCCAGTGACATTACTTAGTCCACTGTTACCTCGGATATGTGTAATGATAGCTCTTAACCAAATACACTCACGTACCGCCTCATGCAAAGCGATAATTTCGGCGTGATTAGATGAGGTAGCTACAAGAGTTTGTTTTGTGGATCTCCAAGATATAGCGGTGTTCCCAATAGCAAATACATAGCCAGTTTGGGAACGACCTTTGTGTGGGTCGGAGAGATACCCTGTGTCAGCAAATCCCACCAACACATTCGTCGGGGTAGGTTCTATGGCATTAGCATTTACTTTTACATTTGCCTTTACGGAAGCAGCTTCCTTTGCCTGCTTGTAGGGAAAGAATAGTCCCAAGTCAATGGTTCCTTTTAGGTATCGGAATATATTCTTGATACCATTCCAATGATGTTGCGTCGGTGCTAAACTAAATCGAGCTAGTAAGTTTACTGAGAAGCCGATGTCTGGTCGCGTACATTGAGCTAAGTACAATAGAGCGCCTATTGCACTTAAGTAGGGAATTTCAGCTCCCAAAAGCTCTTCGTCATCTTCCTTTGGACGAAATGGATCTTTCTTCGCATCCAAGCTACGGCCGATCATGGGAGTGCTAACCGGGTGTGCTTTGTCCATGTTAAAGCGTCTAAGCATCTTCTGGACATAAGCAGACTGGTGGATGAGAATTCCACAGACTCTATGTTCTATCTGAATACCAAGACAAAAACGAGTCTTCCCAAGATCTTTCATCTCAAACTCAGTTTTCAAGTATCCGGTGGTTTCTCTTATTTCATCAAGAGTGCCGATTATATTCATATCGTCGATATACACTGCGATGATCGCAAATCCGGAACTTGTTTTCTTTATAAAGACGCAAGGACACAGTTCATCGTTCTTGTATCCCTTTCCAATCAAGTATTCACTCAGACGGTTATACCACATCCTTCCAGATTGTTTCAAACCGTAAAGTGAGCGTTTCAAACGAACTGAATACGCACTCCGTGGTCTGGAGTTACTTGATTTGGGCAATGAAATGCCGTCGGGCACTTTCATGTAAATCTCCGTATCTAGATCCCCATAGAGATACGCAGTGACCACGTCCATTAGCTGCGTTTCCAATCCTTCGGAAATAACTAGGCTGATTAGATAGCGGAACGTAATACCGTCCATTACGGGGGAGTACGTTTCCTCGTAATCTATACCAGGGCGTTGTGAGAAACCTTGTGCAATGAGGCGAGCCTTGTACATCAGGACTTCGTGATTCTCATTACGCTTTTTGACAAGAACCCATTTGTGTCCAACAGGCTTTACACTTGGCGGAGTTAGCACTACTGGGCCAAGTACCTTGCGTTTTGTCAGAGAGTCAAGCTCTTCCTGGATAGCTTCTTTCCATTTAGGCCAATCGGCTCTTTGTTGACATTCTTCAACAGAGCGTGGTTCGACATCATCGTGCTCTATGATTTCTTGAGCAACTGTGTATGCAAACACATCATCAATATGAGTGGTCGATCGTTCCATCAAATCAGACGCACTTTCATAGTTGATCGAGATCTCTTTGTTTTCTAATGCTGAATCGATCTCCGGGGCATCCCCCATTAATGATTCGTCGACATAGCTATAGTCAGAGATGATCTCGTGGGAAGGATTCCCAGTATTGATGATTAATGGGTTGATTTGTGCCTCACCTGCCCTTTTCTTCCTTGGGCGGGTGTCTGTCGAACTGGGTGGCCTCCCCCTTTTCCTTTTGGGAGCCACGGCCTCGATCGCGCTTCCACTGGGTGCGATCGCATCACTCGGTACATTGGTGATGTGCCCCTTATTGGGGACTTCTAACCTTGAAGGCACATTTACAGCTGGAATGTGTGATCTTGTCACTTTAGCGATATCAGTAAACGCATCAGGCATCGAATCTGCTACGTTCTGAAGATCGAGGATTCATTGTACTTCACGATCACATAGTGAGGTACGGGTATCATAATGAGACAGACTCGGGACGTACCAGGACAATTCTGTCGTTCCTTGAGAAACTTCTTTTTCTCCTCTCCCCCTAACGACGGGAATTCTGACTCATTGAAGTGACAATCCGCAAAATGCGCGGTAAAGAGATCACCTGTCAAGGGTTCTAAGTAGCGTATAATCGTTGGGGATTCGTATCCAACGTAAATACCTAAACGTCTCTGAGGACCCATTTTATTGCGTTGTGGGGGCGCAATCGGCACATATGTTGCACAACCAAATATGCGTAGGTGTGAAATATCCGGTTCATATCCAGTTACCAACTGGTACGCAGAAAATGGTTGGCCAACGGTGGGTCTGAGACGAATAAGTACGGCTGCATGTAGGACTGCATATCCCCAAGCAGAAATGGGCAGATTGGTGTGCAAAACCAATGCCCGTGCTACCATTTGGATTCTTTTAATGGTTGCCTCTGCGAGACCATTTTGTGTATGCACATGCGGAACGGGATGCTCTACATCGATTCCGAGTTACATGCAGTAGTCATCAAATACTTTAGATGTAAACTCTCCTGCATTATCGAGTCGAATAGACTTGATAGGGTGACCAGGATGGTGAGTCCTTAGACGAATGATCTGAGCTATGAGTTTTGCAAATGCGGCATTTCGAGTGGAAATGAGTGCGACATGTGACCAGCGTGTCGAAGCATCCACCAATACCATAAAGTACTTAAATGGTCCGCATTCTGGGTGGATGGGTCCACAAATATCTCCTTGTATACGTTGTAAGAATGGGATGTTCGCTTTAGTATCTTTAGTGTAGGAAGGTCTCGCTCTTACTTTAGCTAAAGAGCAGGCTTTGCAGAATGAGCGATGTACTTTTGACATAGTCAATTTCTTAGAAGGGGCATATGCCTCTATTTCTTTAGATGACATAGCATGATTAACATCAATACTGTTCTTCGTGTTGAGTTGTTGCCCCTTTTTCGCTCGAAATAAAGGATGTCTGTGCGAGTTCTTTAGGATACAGATCATCATATCTCGACCAGGATGACCTAGTCTATCATGTCAAAGCTTATATGAGTCTTTGTCCCAAATTTCATTTATGGTGACAGCATAGGATTCGAATACCCTAATGATTGTGGTGTACAGTCCACTATTTTGACTCTTAAGTTTTTCTAATATGCGTTTACGTCCACATTCATTAGATGTAATATAAAGGAACTCGATTCCATTCTCACAGTGGGTTTCAATCTGGAAGCCATTGCTATGTATATTGTTGAAGCTAAGTAAGGTTCGAAGGGCTCTAGATGCATACAGAGCATCGGTAACTTAGAAGACTGTCGTTTAGGCATCAAGAATTGTGCATTACCTCGCCCTTTGATGAGTTGGGAGGACCCAATCATCGTAGTTACCGAGGTTTGTCAGGCAACTTATTCGATGAATAGAAGCCTAATTCTAAGAACATTCAAGCTCTCCTCGATTCATTTCTTAGAAAAGAGTGAAATTTCGAACCATAAGCATTCAAGCATTATTCAGTACTTCGAAATAAAGCTAATAATCTAATGTAAGCAATATTAATATCTTGTTCGTGAAATAATGTTGCATCACGCCATTATTGAAAATAAAACACCAACACAGTCGTCTTGAGGTAACTATACCAAATGTAAACGAGAAAGTAAACATAATACTAAGATTCAGTCTATAGACTGTGGCTCGTATGACTCAATTCGACGATTGGTGACTGTGAAAATTGACATAGGGGGACTTGTCTAGATCATATTCTTCCATATAGTGAGTTCTACTTTCTTTGGACTCTCTATATTTCTTTTAGTGAGATGCGACTTGCTTGCTTGCATGGCAGTTCTTGTACCATGTCCAGCATCTCCATAATGATAGCACGGTTCATTGCCAACTCGAGCCTTAGAGGCGATAGGATGGGTAAGTGTTTTTTGGTTCCCTTGGCTAGTAGAGCCAGGAGCACCAAGTCTTCGCATTACATTGGAAGAACCCCCACGTCCTCGACCACGAAGCTATCATGTCCAGTCCCCTATTCATTGGGGTAGTTTCCATCTTTCACTTTGCCATAATTGGCCTTGGGAATTTTCTTTGTCCCAATCGGCCTGACATTACTGCTCACTAACACTTCGTTATGCCTCTCAGCTACTTGTAGTAGGTTGATTAGCTTACTGAAGGTAGTGATGCGTTTATTATCATACTCCAGCATATACTAGTTCGCTAGTATAAGAGCGAAAGCAGGGAAGATGAAAAAAATGTTTTCTGGATCATGTCGTCTTCTGTGATGTCCTTCCCACATAAATTTAGGCGTGCCTTGAGGCGGAGAATATCTTTGTTGAAATCGTTGATCCGTTTATATTCAAGCAAGCGGATTTCATTCCACTGCACGGTCAACTCTGGGAGCAAAGTTTGTCAATGTTCCCAAATTGGCCCTTAAGGGCATTCCACAGTTCTTTAGGGAATTTCAACCGTAGATATTCGTATCTCAGGCTGGGTTCGATGTGCCACTTAAGAAATATAAGTGCACTCGCTTTGATCTTGTCAGACGGTACTTGGTCTTCTTTTTCAAAGATAGTAGCACTATAGTCCTTAGCGATAAAAGTGGTCTCTACGTCAGAAACCCATCTATGGTACTCAAGTCCTTCTGAGTCCAAGATATCAAATTCAGGACGAGTTGGATCAGCCATCTTGAGACAAGAAAAAAAAGAAAAATGAATTTTCACAGTATATCATGAGTACTTTCCATGATAAAATTTTCAATAATGTGGAGGCTTATTATTTTTCAGAACCAAGATATGGTCAAAATTACTTTCGATGCTATTGAGGTTTTTACCGATGAAATTACTTTATCACGGTTCGAGTTGATATAGATAGTAGAAATAAGTCCTCTAGGTTCTACTAATGATGAACTTAATATACATGCCATAACTAACAATGCATGCAAAGTATATATATATATATATATATATAGATATAATCACATAGCCCTATGAATATATCTATACACGTATAAATGCAGTCAAAGAGGTATCTTATGCCGCAATAATTATTAATTCAACGTGAATTTATTTTAATTCAAGTTGCTTAAGCAATTTATTTTAATTTAGTTAAAATTATGAATGCATCATGCTTTTGGTTTAATTAAGCATAAATAAATTGTAGAGTATAAATATGCAATCAATAGTAATTAAAAAAATATAAATTCGCACGTTGCAGATAGTAGGGTTCGTATTTGTGTATTTTGTTTCGTGAATAGGAGCAGAAAATCTGGATTGGGGAAAAACTGGGACTGTCGAGCGGGTCGGGCCGCCGCAACGGTGCAGGTCTGGCCGCGAATCGCCGACAGACGGCTGGAGCCGACGAGCGAACAGCCGGGTCCGAACGGCAATGGAGACGGCGGTCGCAAAACGGGGGGTCGCGGTTGTTCACGGGTCTGGGCAGGTGATAGGCGAGCGATTGAGAACGGGCGGTCGCGTGGGTCGGTGGTGGTAGGCGAACGAACAGAGACGGAGTTGCAGGCGGTGACTCTGGAAGTCGGAGGTCCGATCTGTGCAAGCGAGTTGAGAAGGAGATGACCGACGATCGGGTTCGCGAATCTGGGCGAAGATTCGTGTGGTTCGCGAATCTGGGCGATTGAAATCGGAGCAGAGGTCTGGCGGCGATTTCAGGTTGGAGGTCGGCGGCGGCTTCGGGGGGGGGTGTTGTGCGGCGTCGGACGTCGATGGTTGAGTTTCGATGACCGGTCGGGGAAGGAAGGTGACGGTCGGTTTGCAGGGTGGGGTTGCGGCGGTGGACTGCTGTCGCTAGGGTTTTTTTTTTCGATTTTTCATTTTTTTTTTGGAATTTTTCAGAAAATCGGGAGAAAAATTTCGTGCTCAGCCGGGAACTACGTGCTGATAACGTGTTGAAGGGAAAATAACTTGAGACAGAAAGTAGGGCAAAAGTGTTGTATTATTCCATCAATGAGATCCCTTAAATAGGGTGAAGTACATACAAACAGGCCTCAGCCAAATCCTAACTAGGAGAGCCCATAAACTAACAGACTTAGGCACACAATGGGTATTATTCCTTTAACAAAATATAGCATTATAACTACTATTTTGTTATCTATACTAAAAAACTTATAAGTCGTACAACGCACGGTCTAAATACTAGTTTAAATTATTTAAGATAAATTACTCATTTTGAATAACATATGGGCTAATCCGTCATTCACCCGCCATAGGATGGCATTTTGTAGATGGTCCTTTCTTCGCTCTTTTGAAGGCAATGGTGCGTGCGTGACAAATGAGTTCTCGAGGCTATTAGCGGAAGGAAAACTCCTCTGCAAATGCTGATAAAGTCAACCCACCTGAGGTCCTGCAGGCGGATAACTTAGAGGACTCTTCTTTTCTAGAAAAATCTAGTCTTCATCTTTAATTCATGCCCTCCGGTTTCACACTCGAGAGAGGTTGATAAAGGTCTCTTTGGTACACAGCCTCCTATCTGCATTTTTCAAAAGTTGGTCTGAATTATTGAATGTGCAAGTATGTGTATCTTTTCTTTTTCTTTATTTTTTATAACGGAGGTTCCGATTCTTATATTTGACTAATTGTCGGAACAACAGTCACAACCCCTTAAAATTGCTACCAGTTAAATAGCGAGATGTGTATCTGGCTCCCAAGTTCTTAAACACCTTCAACTATCGCATACAAGGTATCGTCCCCTAAGTAACTGCTTCATGTTGGACCCTCTCAAACACGATCATAGGTCCCACCGAGATCAGACTTAACTCGAACCTAACTCACACATTGGATGGTTGATTTAACAAATTGGCATCTCTGAACAAATTCTAATATTCACGAATTTTAGACATAAACCCACGAATTACTTTATTCTAAAGTATGCAGTTCATTCTCCACCCACCAAAGACCCTACTAAATTTTCTTAAGATCTGTACGGAGCTCTTTAGGTGATGTTTACGTGTACGGAGGAAGTATGCGACAACAAAACCAAATACGGAATGAATCACATGCTTCGTTCGTTCCGCTTGAAGAGGGTAATATGGTTAAGGTACGACTTCTCAATTTGAGTTACTTTAATGGATGCAAAACTCACTTTAAACCATCTATTCACATTTGTTTTTTCGTTTTTCTCCAAGCAACTAATACTGTAATTTATGTAAAGATAAATCTTAATTCCAAGCTATATATATATATATATATATTAAGTATTAAGATTTGATTTTACTAGTACCCTCAGACAAAATCTTATCCTGAAAATATTCTCTTTAAACATTAAGGGAGTATAAAATTTACGTGCAAAATAAACATGTAACCTCATTCTCAATTTAAGTGGAAAGTTTGCATTTTCTTCAGTTCCTAAAATAAATTTTATTCTCTAGATATTATTATTATTAATTATTGAATTTCTACTATTTCGAAGTTCAAAAATCAAAATCTGGTATGAGGAAGATATAAAGGATTTATTAGTTTTGAAAGAAACACTTCCCTTTTCTTATTGCCTTATTCACGTTGGGAATAAAAGTTAGGTGTTAATTGCCTTGAACATGCGGAAATCATTATTAGATAAAAAATATAATTACAAAAGTTACCCTTTCTTTCTAGTGTGTGTCTGTTCATGGGCACATACTAACAAGTCAGGTGGTTGATTTTGATTGGTGGATAACTCATTGATTTAATTGAATTACTTTTTTTTTAACTGAAAAATTAACTGAATTACTTTATTACTGATTGGAGTAGTTGATTAATACCGATTCATGCTGTATTTTACTATAAAAAGTTACTGATTTTATTAATTAATTATTTTATTGATTAGAAACAATTGTATCTGATTATTAAAAAATAATTTGACTGATTAAAAATTATTTTTATAAAATATTATTTTTTAGAAAAAAATAAAAACTGAATATAATTATTATTATCCATAAGAGAAAGCTCGTGGAAAATGAAAAGATGCCTCGTATTAAAATTAGGTGAGAATGGGTGGAATAGACCAAATCAAATGCTTTAATAGGATATACGTCATTAATGTTCGAATCTTATATACTAAAAGCTTAAGTTGTCTTATAAATGCAAAGTGCTCACAATAAATGTTTCATGAATTGAAAGTGAAATGTGAAAGCTTCATGTGTTAGTACATTGATTTAATAAATGCGTAAGGGTAAGATATAGGAATCGCACATTAAACACAAAGAATACAAAACCAAAATGCCATGAATCATAAATTAAACACACCAATTAGTGGTTAGTCTTTTTACCTTCCCGTCCATGAGTTACAAATATTTTATCAACTATATAATGTGTCAAAATCACACACAACAAAACCACAACTTCCTCCACACCACGCGCACATCGCTACAACTTATTATGGTGGTAAAGTAAAGATCATATCGTCTTACTTATTTAGCATATTGATTTATATTATTTTATGTAAATTTCACGTGTGTTTTTGTGTAATAACGTAGGACATAAAGATGGTGACTTAGGAGATTTGGTAGTAACATCATCTTTTCTAATGGTTTAAGAGATCCTACACATCGTTGTCTTATCAATTAAGTGGAACATGCACGAATATTTTTACTTTGATCGAAAATGCAATATATTGATTAACTGTATTTAAGTTACTAACGATCAACTATATCTATTTTTTTTGTAGCGCATCAAGAAGCATTAAAGAAAGAGATCGAGAAGTCACAAAAATTATGTCAAGAACAAAACATGCAAAAGGCCAATGAACAACAACGACAAAGACAACAATAACAAAAATAACAACAACAACAACAAGATCAACGCCGTGGCCACCGGTGGGATGAATACTTAGCTTTCGTATTAATAGTACGTTACAAATTAAACATGCAATATTTTACTTCATGTAATACCGATAAACGAGCTAATACTATTGATTCGTTAGCAAGTAAGTTTATTGAAAATGATGTGACGAGCATTCAATTTTTAGTCAATTTTTTAATATTTTTGCTCTTAATGTAGTTTTTTGTCTTGCGTTGTGTTAATGTCACTTTTTTAATTAAACGTCTTGGAATATTGTGTGACTTTGATATTTGATATGACTGTGTAAATTATGTCGATGTTACATATTGCAAATGGTAGTATATAATAAAAATATAATAAAAATATCTTCACACTATCATCATACCAATGAGAATCTTCTAAATCGAAGAAGTATATAAAGGAGAAGAAAATTGTATTTCAAATGTTATCCACATATCACGAGGTAAGCATTATTCATTTGAGTTTGAGATCATGTGATTCATGTCGTCATACTGTAAATACTTAGAATGAGTTACTAATGAATGCTCCAAATTCGATATTATAGTTTATGGAAAAATGTTGTAATAATGCATTAATCAAAAAATAATTTATGTAAGTTACATTAAAAGATTACATATGAAAAGCCTCATTTAAATATAACATTTTGCAAAAAACCTCTTCACATTAAAGAAAGAGATTGACAAGTCACGAAAATTGTATCAAGAACAAAACATGCAAAATGCCAATGAACAACAACGACAAAGACAACAAGAAGAACAACAATAAGGACAACGCAACGGCCACCATGTCAATATAGATGAATACCTCGCATTCAGATGAATAGTACGGTATAACTTAAACATGCAAGATTTGACTATACGAATTATAATTTATTATACGAATTATAATTTATACTCTTGAATATACTAATCACATTAATGTTTTATGTTTTTATAGTTTTGTTAAAAAGGAAATTTGTTTTATAGTTCGCTTTTAATAATATAATTTATTTGAGCAACGAAGTCCGTCTTTCACAAAAAATGAGAGTTTCAAACATGAACCGAAAATTAGTCCGAACATTACGAAAAAAACAATTAGATCCAACCCGAGTGCATCGCATGGGTCCCGAGGCGCCCAAACTCGTGTGTGCATTGCACGTGGATCAATATAAAAGATCTCCAACATTAATGTCATCGCTTCATATTTAAAATAATTTATGTAACTTATACATATTAAAAATTACATGTGAATAGACTCTTTTCAATGTAACATCTTGAAAAAATCTCTTCACATATACTCTTTAATGTCAATAAACTATTTTAAATGTGTGTCATGCTTAGAAATGTGATACCATCACAAATTAGATATATAATGACGAAAATAAGTTACAAGATTACGATATAAAAACTTATATACATTACATGTGCAACTCAATAAAGTATTCTAAGTACGTATAAAGCTTAGCAAATGTGTGACACCATGAAAACTTAAATATAAAATGACGAAAATAAATGCCGAATATTACGCTATGAAAACTTCTATATAGCCCATGTGCATCGCACGTATTTTAAATCTATGAAAACTTCTATACAGCACATGTGCATCGCACGGGCATCATTGTCTATCATAAGAAATAGTTATAACTTAGCCCAATGTATTAATATTAGTTAGTTCTAATTAAAAATGATAGAGTTAATACCAAAATAAATAGACAAAAAATATTACGTAAAAAATACATCTTAAAAGATTACATGTCAATAAACTATTTTAAATACGTATCATGCTACAAAATGTATGCTACCATGACAACTTATATATACAATGACAAAAATACGTCCCGAATATAAAATGACGAAAATAAATGACGGATCCATGATCAAAATGATGAAAATTTGTGCTGAACAATAACAATTTAAATATATAATACCATCATATACAGCCCGGGGCATCGCCCGGGTCTGAATGACTCGTCATAATAAAAGTAATGATTTGAATGTGTCAAAAAAAAAAAGAGGATAACTTATATCCCGAGAGTGCACACATTGAAATATTTAGGCCATTTTATTTCACCAATTTTCTAGAATAATTTTTTAAAAAAAAAAAAAGAAAAATAAAAACACGTTCAAATTAGATATTTTCTAAAAAGAAAACTAGAAAATACGGTTTTCCAAATTATAACTGGACTTTAAAAAATTATAGAAAACAGTCCTAACTTGATTTCTATATTTAGAAAATTAAAAAAACACGCTAGAGTTGTGCTACAAACAAGTTTGACACTCTTCGAACAATCGAACCTCAACAAATATACATATTTTAATATTTTTTTTTAAATTTATGAACCATACTTGTAGTTATGAATACGTTACATAATAAGTATTTTTAAATGATAAAAAATCTAACAAGTAAAATGAAACATCAAATAGCATAAATATTATTTATTCGTTAATTATCATTTTACTGTATTCGTTGATTATTTTAAATTAAATAAAAATAAAATTGTTGTTCATATATTTAATAATCTAACTTTATGAACTAGTGATTACTTAAAAATACTAAGAGGAATAAATAGTGTATAAACATGATTATAAAATATTAAGATGTAATGTATAATAATTAGTTATATGTTAATGTAAAAATTATGTATATAATTTTTTTAGAGGATACTACAGAACTATTTTTTTAGAGTCAAGAACAACAAAGAGAAAACGTTAATCAGTGGCGAACAACTATGTCTACTGAACTGTGGAGAGATATATGAATATATTGATTAGTTAGATTCATTTTTAGATGAAAAAGACCATCTTTTGAGTATATATATATATATATATATATATACACTAATATGTCAATGTAAAAAGTATGTATATAATTTATGAAACTAAAAAGGTAGAAAATTGATAAATTTTATTTGTATATTTGGAACATATTTTCTTAGTTTTCAACAGTTTTTTTAGAGCTTGAAAACTCATAAAATTTTAGAAATTTTGGAGAAGAAAAGTGGAAAAAATTTCCACAAATAAATAGCCCCTAGCCCTGTCATTTTGAGATTGATACTCCGACATTGAGAGTAATAAAATATATTCAGATTTCCAATGATACAAGTATATAGCATCACTTTTTCAATATGTGTAAGGTGGGCATTAGGATTAGAATAGTTCGGTTCCTTTTAAATAAATTTACAACCGAAATTCGAAGTTTGTAATATAATTCGTGTTCGGTTTCTTATCTTTTTCTCCACTAACTGAACTTCTAGAAATCAAAGTAATTTTTTTAAGGAACCAAAAAGAACTATTTCTTTTATTACTTCAATTACTTTGGTTGTTTTTCAATTTCTCTAAGTAAAAGATAGTAAATTAGAGGTTTTAGTTTATATAGTACGTAGAAAATCAGAAATAAAAATAGTTATAAAAATATAGTAGGGTTTATATTGGGGACATTATAATATATTATTCAGCTATTGATATTAATTTCGAGTATTACCATTATTGAAATTCTAAAGTAACAACAATCGAATCCGAACCCAAAGTTTATTTCACGACCCAAACAAGGTTTTTTAATGATTTCTTTTTCAATACCCGAACCAAAACAACACGGAATTGATAGTACGATTCGGATCTCTAGTTATTCGGTTAAGTCTCGGCCCTAGTGATGTCACATGCTCATTTTTTGCCAATTACATGACAAAAAATACCTAGTAAGATGTTCACACGATCACTGATATTATGACATTGAGAATGATATAGCTTCTCGTTGATTATTATAATGTGTGCATATTTTAATAATATAATAATCGAATAATAAGTTATTCACGAATAATAAGATTATTCAAATGTCCCTGGTCCAATCACAAAGAGTGGAGACTCAAGTGATTAATATACTAGTATAAGTTTGATTAATAATGATCGAATGATTATGCGTATGATACGGATCAAACTTATGGGTATTGGTTGGAGAACGCAATACTGGACAGACCCGCATTGAGATCACTAAATTGAAATGTCATAAGTGAATCTCAATATAACAGTATGTCAAAAACTCCTTGAACCTGAGATTTATCATAGAGTCCAACATGATAACTGCTATGCCTTGACGTAATCCAATGTCATCTGAAACATGGTGATCATAAAGGTTAGTGATCGGGATTAGTGGGAGTCATGTAGAGGGCAATGATTAATGAAGATGAGGATTTGTCCCTCTCTTTAGAGAGAGATGTCTGCTGGGGCCCTCGATAAGTAGGACTGAAGGAAATGCATGACCATGCTCAAATGAAGTCATTTGGTTCAATCAGTCTACTTAAGATCGAGAAAGCATTTGAACATAATAAGTAAGACAGTTTCCATGACATAGTTCTAATATAATATCGTGCGACAAAGGGATTTGATACGTTAAATGGTTTAATGGACTATAAACTTATATTATTTAGTGGTCACAATGTCTTGCTAGAGACCACAAACAAAAAATCAATTAAATTACTGCATGAAGATCCTCATCTGGGTTTTTCGTTTATTATTCTGCTACGTTTTTGCTCAAATCCATTTTATTAGATACACGTAAAACCCAACACAGGTAAATGTCATATGCGGTTAATGGTAAATAAGATCATAAGTCTTTGGCCAAAGGAGTTAGAGCTAGTTGTATTTGATACACGAGAGCTCTGTTATCTCGATTTGCATTAACAAATGCATAGAGTCAAGTTACAATAGGGTTTGACTTTACCGTGACCCTAATACTTGACCGGGACATGTGATTGAAGAGTTTATACGTATACGGTATTCACGACATAATGGTTTTAGAATGATCCGATCATACGATCTTAGTTGGGTTACGGTGCGGAGCACTAGACTGGCACAAGGATATTTGATAGATAAAATATATATTTATTATCTCTTCATTAATGTTGGATATTGGATATCTAATTTGATTTATTTGATAAATCACAGCGGTCTTGTGAATTGAAATTAATTACCGGGTGATTAATTTAATTCATAAATAATTATTTTTTGGAAATATATTATTATAATTTTGTATTTGATAAAATTAATTGATTGAATTAATTGATTAAATATAAATACATTTGAGACAAGTCGAAGTGTATTTAATGGACTATACACGTGAACGTCCGTTAAACGAACCAAGTGGCTCGACTCGTTTTTTTCACCTATAATAAAGTGGGCCGCTCCCCCTCTCATGCTTTTTTTTTTATACCGAGGTTCCAAGCTTACACCTGACTAGTTCTCGGGATAACAGCCCCGGCCCCACAGTACTGCTACCAGTTAAATCGCGAGATGTGTATCTAGCTCCCATGTTCTTAAATATGCTCAACTACCACGCACAAGGAGTCGTTCCCCAAGTGATTGCTCCATGCTAGACCCCCTCCAATCAAACCGCAGGGTCCCACCGAGATCTGGCCACCCACACTGCCACTTGAAGCCCTCAATATTTAATTGTTCCACCAGCGTACTCCAGGGGGCTAGGACCTAACCCTTAGTCAAGGACTAAGGGATCATTGTGTAACACCCCCAAAACCATATGAGAATATTACACGCCGTAGACCCTTTCCACAAGGATCTACCAGGCTAAACATCCATAAACAACCAAATGCTTGCCCAGCCAGGGTCAAACAATAAAATGATACAGATCGATATGGTCACTTACACGTGAATACACAGACCGACGAGGTCACACAACCCAATCGATAAAACTGACTTAAATAACATTACCCACATATGGGTCGAAATACAATACAGCGGAAGACTGAAATCAACTCTGACAACACAACAAAAATCAAAACAACTCTCGACTCATGATTAGTATCGCAGCTCGTCATCCTCTTGTGCCAATCCGTGATCGCTCCCGAATCTGCATGTACCGACGCAAACAGACATCCACCCCCCCGATTACTCGGGGGTTAGTAAAACTCCACTGTTTTACTAGTGCAAGTATCAAATCATACGAAATGTAACAAGCAAATAATAATCGTGAATCCAATATAATAATCAAGTATCAAAATATTCCCGGGAGGTTTTCACAAGGGAAGATAAGCTATGAAGCATTCGAAAATAAAATTATCATCTCGAATTTTTTTAGATTTTCAAAACCTTTAAGACCTCAAGTCCCGATTCACAAAACCTTTCGAAAAACTTTAGGGCCTTAACCCGATTCTCGTTTCAAAGCACACTAGATAATATATCATTATGAGTCCGAGACCCATATTTAAAATGTTACCCAAATACTCATTGCTACACGATCATTGTTCGTACACATCATGTACCGAACTCCGGAGGCCTCGACGGACCTTACCCGGACCACACACACTGTTCGTACACATCATGTACCGAACTCCGGAGGCCTCAACGGACCCTACCCGGCCACAAACATCGTTCGTACACATCATGTACCGAACTCCAGAGGTCTCGTCAGACCCTACCTGGATCACACACCTTGTTCGTACACATCATGTACCGAACTCCAGAGGCCTCGTCAGACCCTACCTGGATTACACACCTTGTTCGTACACATCATGTACCGAACTCCAGAGGCCTCGTCAGACCATACCTGGATTACACACCTTGTTCGTACACATCATGTACCGAACTCCAGAGGCCTCGTCAGACCCTACCTGGAACACACACACATCGACACGACACAACTCATAATCATCAAATATCAAGCCATTCCACATTACATACAACAATGAGCACAATTAATCAATCACATTGATCACCACAAAATCGTACATCCCACGCACATAACACAATCTCAACACTCGCAACAACTATCGTCAATCAACGACACATAACCAGCATAACACACGTTCGGTACACAATACATTGCACAACCGAGTGTACAACCATCCCATATGTACGTCGCAATCCTGCACAAATGTCACAACGCCTAACACGTATACTAATATAACATTATTATCACAAAGCCTTCAAATTACGGAAAACACAACCAACTCAAACGGAACATAATTACGAAGGCAAGCAAAATCATCATACATATCATACGTAATTACTAGTCGCAAGATACAAGTCGTATAATAAGATACTTTCCTTAATAACCGCTACCAAACGCTCTGAAGAACACGGTTCGACCGGGAAGCTCGGACCCCGAAGAAGACAACGAACGGAAGGGTTCCGACTCGAGTTCTTCACAAGAATTCGACCCTAACAACATATAATCAATAAATCATCGATCATACGAGGAAGAATAATGGTAGAACGCTCGAATTCTCTTTGTGACATTTTATCGAACACCTTCAAGGTGTCGATAAAATAGTCAATAAAACGACAAATCCGTGGCAATCCGACCGTGGAATAACAAGGAATTAGATATAATATAGCTTAACAATCATCAATCCATCAATATTCTGAGTTAAAACGGATTAAACGGACAAATCGAACAAAATCCCCAAAACTATATTTTAAGAAAACTTGCCTTGATTTGGTCGATCGGAGCAAGTTATGGAAGGATTAATAGATGTTATGAACTTCAAAACTTCATGAATTTAACCCCTAACAACATCCCTCCATGATCATAAAAGCTCCAGCCGCGGAAGAGGAAGAAACGAGTGAGAAAAATGAAGAAAAACCCGACTGCTCTGCCATATTTATAGCCCTGCCGGACACGGCGCACCAAACGGCCCAGATCAGCGCCAAGTGTCTCGGCCGTGTCTCGGCAGGCTGCTGGTCCTGGCCGACCCGGCGCAAGACACGGCACGGCGCGCGCCTGTCCAGGCCGTTCGCATGTGTCCGGCCAGCCAGGACTCGGTCGTTCCGACGGTCCGAAAAATCTCGAAACTCAGACCTGAACGTAAACCGAAAGCAGGGTTACGAAGTACTCGTAAAGACGAATTCGAGCACTGAGAGAACACGTGATTCCGACCACCCGAAGGCTCGAAATTCGATAACGGAAAGTAATTACCCCAAACTTTGGGAAATTACGAAAATGGCCCAAAACGTCCGAAAATCACGATACGTCATCGAATAACCAAACCGAAGTTCACAACACGTCTAACAAAGTTAAACGGACTTACGGGAAACTCGAAACAGTAATTTCGAACGAGATTCACAAGAATCGAACTCGAGTGCGGAAAAGTCGTTAAGAAACACGGAACTCAACAAAACAATACCGAAACGAACTCGGATGACAAAAAATGCAGAATTAATCATTCTCAGAATGATGAGACGGTCCCAAGCGAGTCGTCGAAACGGACTTCCGCCGAAAAAAATAAAATTACCGAAAATCCGAAATTGCCGATATTACATTCTACCCTCCTTAAAAGAAGTTTCGTCCCAAAACTTAAATCAAGTAGGGAGAAGCAATATCCCGCCAGGAAAACTCAACGAGATACACAAGAACCGAAAAAAAAACGTGCCCAACAGCGAAACATTACAAGCAACGCAAGGGAATATACGGCGTAAAAACACGCCCCACGACGACTAACGCAATGCCACCGACTATGTTTCAAACAACAACGAGCAATTAACGACGCATCACATACCACATCACATGCACACATTTAATCGTAGAAACGTATGCTACAACAAGTTGCACCCGACTAAAACGGCTATGCGATAGAAACAAATAGAGTATCACGATAGAAATCATTCCGATTCTCATCAATAAGAAAATGTCCGACGTCAAAACACAAACAATTCAAGATAATGGAAAACGAGAATACCGGACATTACATTCTATCCTATTTAAAAATAAGTTTCGTCCCGAAACATAAAATAAAACATCATGGTAGAATACAAACAAAACCAAAAAGTCCACGCAACAAATATCAATTTCTACACGAATTACAGCACGAAGTACGATACACAACTACATCACGGGACACCACCAGGCACTCCCCGAGTAGGAACGAAAACCCAATTCCCGAACATCTTGGCAACGGTCTCACAATGCACCGCTCGGTGACCCACTTGGCCACACTCGAAACAGTTGACTAACGGTGAACGACAATTCTTCGCGATGCGAGATCGTGCAACAACGGTCGGACAACCCCGTTCGAACAACAACGATCGAACAACAACGATCAAATAACAATGATCGAACAACAATGATCAAATAACAATGATTGAATGACAACAGTCGAACAATGACTCCGAAGTCCCCACTTCAACTCCAGACATTAAAAGAACTGGTAGAAAGTGAAAGATGTTACTTCCAAACAAGGTTCACAAGAATCGAACCGAACTCGGAAAGGTCACGATGACAAACAGTTCGATCTAAAACAAGGTCACAACCAGTTCGAATGATGACAATCGAGACATCAAACAAGTTCAAAAGTATCGACGAACACGTGCAAGTCGATAGAATTTAGAAGGAGAAACTACGAAGTCAAATATAGTACGGGTATTACATCCGACCTCTTATAAAAGAAATGTCGTCCCGCAACTCACAACAACGGAAACAAGGTAACAACACAAAAAGCATCCGACAGAAAATCTCCCATGGGTCTCTCGAGTCGATCCCGATATCTCTTTGAAGCGCGAACTCCGAAAGTCTCAGTAGCCAATTCGCAAAACTGAATTCGGTGTCCCTCGAAACGCGTCACTGACGAGAAGGACAATTTACACGTGCATGCCCCGGCACATCACGGTTGAAATACCTCGGCTTGGCATACCGAAAATACAAATGCTAGATACAATGGGGCATAAAGTCTCAAAACAATACAGCGGAGATGCCAACTCAGCACAACAAAGAATCACGACGGTATCGTTCGGCGACCTCAACGGCCCGAACGATAACCAGCACCTAATTACAAACATTATGAAACAATCACACATGTACACAAACGTACAAACCCAAGCTTCAACAGCTCACACTCGTGCGACAACACGCAAATCACCATGAGGCGATAAACAGTAAACACCAGTTCACACCTCTCATAGAGGGCTAGTACAACAAATGCGTGGCAACGCCTCGACGTTCATGCCACCAATTCGATCATACTCGGGAGCAAACATCATAACGACAACGCGAACATCATACATACATACCCAACCCTCAAACGGGAATGGATAGGTTTTAAAAACGAAAACCTCCTTTTGAAAATAATTTTGGAAACACCGATTGATCTTGAGTATCACCCTTCAATAAAAATACAATCGTGAAACATCGTTATCGAGACTTTGGAAACTATTTCGCATTCGATAAAAATGAGGACAATTTCTTTTCGTGAAAAACTTTCGGAAGTATTCGACCCTCGGGTCTAAGTAAAAGTGTTTCTAAAACATTGGAAAATATCTCAAAACATTTTGGTCCTCGAGGTAGAAGAATCTTGAAACATATTGTGGCACCTTGGATGTACCACAAGAAAATAATTCATTTTAAAAGGACGTCTCGAAATTTATTTTCTAAGGTACTCAAAGTTTTCAAAGATAATTCAATGGGCTAGAATGCCCAAAAATTTCAGATAATTACACGGAACATTATAGCGCCGTGGGTCCCGCGCCTTAACCCACCAGGCTAAAAACCATTTACAAAACGCCAAAAAGGTCGATGACGGTAATATTTTATAATGTCCGAAGTATTTCAAAACACATTTTTCAAATACCGTCTGATTGTGTCATTTGAAAATACACGGCCCATTTGTCAAAATTTAACAAATTTTAAAAATCCATATAAACCATGGTTTGACCGCACCACCAAAATATTTTCCAAAAAATCGATTTCTACAAAATTCTCAAACTGTAAAGTCCTTCAGGAAACATTCTCAAACTTACCCATAGCGAGCAAAAATTACAACATTCCAAAAACAGTCGAATTTAAAACCATATACTCAAATGGAAACCAGGGTCGCCAATTCAATCAAATGCATCTCGTGGTATCAAGTTTAAACACACAGCAAAATCATTCATCGGAGTTTCTCACAAACTCTACCGTCGGTACCTATTCGAAACCCATCAAGGTTTAAAACTTTCACAACCTACCACCCCACCCGGTGGTTCAAAGATAAAACAATAACGTGCCCAGTTCTATACACATACTATGTGTCACAAGTATTAAACACAAATATATTACACAATACTGTGTAAATAAAATTATGCACCACAATTAACTCACTAAGATAAAATCAAGATACACAGGTATTACGCATAAAGGAGGAGACTTACATCCACAGGTCGCACGGAGGTGACGGTCGTCCACGATACTAATCTCGTCCGACAACATATCCGACACGTTGTGACTACGCACAACTCAACTTGTCACCTGACGGCTCGAACGACAAGACAACACATTACTCGACAAACCACGACTCGACTCGACCCGACAGCCTAGGTTTCCGCAACCTAAGCTCCAATACCATAAATGTAACACCCCCAAAACCATATGGGAATATTACACGCCGTAGACCCTTTCCACAAGGATCTACCAGGCTAAACATCCATAAACAACCAAATGCTTGCCCAGCCAGGGTCAAACAATAAAATGATACAGATCGATATGGTCACTTACACGTGAATACACAGACCGATAAGGTCACACAACCCAATCGATAAAACTGACTTAAATAACATTACCCACATAGGGGTCGAAATACAATACAGCGGAAGACTGAAATCAACTCTGACAACACAACAAAAATCAAAACAACTCTCGACTCATGATTAGTATCGCAGCTCGTCATCCTCTTGTGCCAATCCTGTGACTGCTCCCCTGAATCTGCATGTACCTGGACGCAAAACAGTCATCCACCCCCCCGATTACTCGGGGGTTAGTAAAACTCCACTGTTTTACTAGTGCAAGTATCAAATCATACGAAATGTAACAAGCAAATAATAATCGTGAATCCAATATAATAATCAAGTATCAAAATATTCCCGGGAGGTTTTCACAAGGGAAGATAAGCTATGAAGCATTCGAAAATAAAATTATCATCTCGGGAATTTTTTTTTAGATTTTCAAAACCTTTAAGACCTCAAGTCCTGATTCACAAAACCTTTCGAAAAACTTTAGGGCCTTAACCCGATTCTCGTTTCAAAGCACACTAGATAATATATCATTATGAGTCCGAGACCCATATTTAAAATGTTACCCAAATAATCACTGCTACACGATCATTGTTCGTACACATCATGTACCGAACTCCAGAGGCCTCGACGGACCTTACCCGGATCACACACACTGTTCGTACATATCATGTACTGAACTCCGGAGGCCTCAACGGACCCTACCCGGCCACAAACATCGTTCGTACACATCATGTACCGAACTCCAGAGGCCTCGTCAGACCCTACCTGGATTACACACCTTGTTCGTACACATCATGTACCGAACTCCAGAGGCCTCGTCAGACCATACCTAGATTACACACCTTGTTCGTACACATCATGTACCGAACTCCAGAGGCCTCGTCAGACCCTACCTGGAACACAGACACATCGACACGACACAACTCATAATCATCAAATATCAAGCCATTCCACATTACATAAAACAATGAGCACAATTAATCAATCACATTGATCACCACAAAATCGTACATCCCACGCACATAACACAATCTCAACACTCGCAACAACTATCGTCAATCAACGACACATAACCAGCATAACACACGTTCGGTACACAATACATTGCACAACCGAGTGTACAACCATCCCATATGTACGTCGCAATCCTGCACAAATGTCACAACGCCTAACACGTATACTAATATAACATTATTATCACAAAGCCTTCAAATTACGGAAAACACAACCAACTCAGACGGAGCATAATTACGAAGGCAAGCAAAATCATCATACATATCATACGTAATTACTAGTCGCAAGATACAAGTCGTATAATAAGATACTTGCCTTAATAACCGCTACCAAACGCTCCGAAGAACACGGTTCGACCGGGAAGCTCGGACCCCGAAGAAGACAACGAACGGAAGGGTTCCGACTCGAGTTCTTCATAAGAAATCGACCCTAACAACATATAATCAATAAATCATCGATCATACGAGGAAGAATAATGGTAGAACGCTCGAATTCTCTTTGTGACATTTTATCGAACACCTTCAAGGTGTCGATAAAATACTCAATAAAACGACAAATCCGTGGCAATCCGACCGTGGAATAACAAGGAATTAGATATAATATAGCTTAACAATCATCAATCCATCAATATTCTGAGTGAAAACGGATTAAACGGACAAATCGAACAAAATCCCCAAAACTATATTTTAAGAAAACTTGCCTTGATTCGGTCGATCGGAGCAAGTTATGGAAGGATTAATAGATGTTATGAACTTCAAAACTTCATGAATTTAACCCCTAACAACATCCCTCCATGATCATCAAAGCTCCAGCCATGAAGAGGAAGAAACGAGTGAGAAAAATGAAGAAAAACCCGATCGCTTCGCCATATTTATAGCCACGGACACGGCGCAAAGAACGGCCCAGATCGGCGCCGGGTGTCTCGGCCGTGTCTCGGCAGCTGCTGGTCTGGCCGACCCGGCGCAAGACACGGCCCAGGGCGCCGTTTCGTGGCCGTTCGCATGTGTCCGACCGGCCAGACTCGGCTGCCGACGGTCCGAAAAATCCCGAAACTCAGACCTGAACGTAAACCGAAAGCACGGTTACGAAGTACTCGTAAAGACGAATCCGAATACTGAGAGAACACGTGATTCCGACCACCCGAAGGCTCGAAATTCGACAACGGAATGTAATTACCCCAAACTTTGGGAAATTACGAAAATGGCCCAAAACGTCCGAAAATCACGATACGTGATCGAATAACCAAACCGAAGTTCACAACACGTCTAACAAAGTTAAACGGACTTACGGGAAACTCGAAACAGTAATTTCGAGCGAGATTCACAAGAATCGAACTCGAGTGCGGAAAAGTCGTTAAGAAACACGGAACTCAACAAAACAATACCGAAACGAACTCGGATGACAAAAAATGCAGAATTAATCATTCTCAGAATGATGAGACGGTCCCAAGCGAGTCGTCGAAACGGACTTCCGCCGAAAAAATAAAATTACCGGAAATCCGAAATTGCGAATATTACACATTGTACCTTAAGAAATTCAATTCCAAAGTATTACCACTAGGAATTGAACCCTTAACCTCAACAAGTGGCCAAACGTGGTTAAGTCATTGATTTCCCTCTCTCATGCTTGGAAGCATGTCATATAGTGTTTGGAGGAGTCCGGATCCTCTCCATTTCCGGGGAGGACTGGAAGGGTCTGCACCGTCCGATGCAGACCCACACACACACCCGCATGGGTGTGTGTGATCTGGACGGTCCAGATTGAACTGGACCGTCCAGTTATTGGAGAGGATCCCCATTCTGTTTGGAGTGTGTGAAACTTATTGGGTTAATGACGCCAAAATTCACGACCTTTCATCCAACTTTCATTTTTTCCACAACCTTTTCAAAAATCCTGTAAATCCACAACCTTTGGCACTTGTTTGATTTTTCCATAATTTTGATTTAGCCCCAAATTCGGGCCTACGTGGATCCTATGTGGACGCCGGAAGTGTGTCGCCGTCGAAAATTCAAACTGCATCGATTTTAAGCTTAAGATTAATAACGCCAAAATACACAACATTTGATGTCCCTTTCATTTTTTCCACAACCTTTGGCACTTGTTCGATTTTTCCATTAGCAGCATCTAAAAAGTTGAAAATTATTTTCAATTTTTAGTTTTTTTGCACAATTTTAAGGACGGCTTTATAATGTAGTTCTATTTTTTTTTTTTTTGGTTTTTCAGAAAAAAAATCAGTTTGTAGAGTTTCTCTTTTTAGATTTATGACTAGTTAGTTTTCCAATTAGTATATCATGATCTTAAAATAATATATTTCCTAAAAACTGAAAGCTAAGAAAAACCCAAAAAAAAATCAGTGTTTTTTCTTGTGTGTGTGTGTGTGTTTCAGATGTCAATTGTTTGTTTGTAAGGTGATTTGGTTTTATGGCAATAAATAGGCAAGAATGTTTTCCTTAATTATTTGCACTTATGTAATATAATCTGTTTTTTCCCCATATTTCAACTGTATTTTTTTTTGGTTTTTCTTAGCTTTCAGTTTTTAGGAAGTATATTGTTTTAATATCATGATATACTAATTGGAAAACTAACTAGTCATAAATCTAAAACGAGGAACTCTACAAACTGATTTTTTTTCGGAAAAACCAAAAAAAAAAAAAGAACTACATTATAAAGCCATCCTTAAAATTGTGCAAAAAAACTAAAAATTGAAAATATTTTACAACATTTTAGATCTGCTTAATGGAAAAATCGAACAATGCCAAAGGTTGTGGAAAAAATGAAAGGGCATCAAAGGTTGTATTTTTGCGTTATTAACCCTACGCTTAAAACCGATGCAGTTTGAATTTTCGGCGGCGACACACTCCCGGCGTCCACGTAGGATCCACGTAGGACCGAATTTTGGGCTAAATCAAAATTATGGAAAAATCGAACAAGTGTCAAAGGTTGTGGATTTACAGGATTTTTGAAAAGATTGTGGAAAAAATGAAAATCAGATGAAAGGTTGTGGATTTTGGAGTCATTAACCCAAACTTATTTTATAAACACATCACTTGACCGGTATTCCGAGCAAATAAACGAAAATAAAAGTGGACCCCCCCCCCCCAAAAAAAAAAATATATATCTCATCAAAGAACTCGGAAGTTTCCGTTATGTATGTCCAATCTCCAAAACACAATCAAAATTTAAAACCACAACCCCAACAAATAAACATTAGAAAAAAAAGAAATTCTTTGCTCATTATTCGGATAAAAGAAGACCACCATGGGGGTCCCCGCCGCCGAGCGTTCCCTCGTTTTCACCTATGGCACTCTGAAGCAGGGCTTCTCCAATCACGCCCTCCTACAAGGCATGATGGACGCCGGCGACGCCACCTTCCTCGGATCCTGCCGGACACTCCACAAACACCCCCTCGTCTGCGGGCCCTACCGCGTCCCCTTTCTCCTCAACCTGCCCGGCCGCGGCCACCGCGTCTTCGGCGAGCTCTACGCCGTCTCGCCCGCTGCGCTGGCCAAGATGGACGAACTGGAGGGGATCAGCAGGGGCCACTACGAGAGGCTGCCGATCGAGATCGAAATGGAATCTCAGGAAGATGCGTCGTCGTCCGTGGTGACGGAAGCGTACTACGCGCACCGGAGCTACGCGGAGGCGCTGTGGAGGAGGAGCGGTGAGGAAGGGTATGACTGCTACACGGAGAAAGTGGCGAGAGGATACGTTAAGCGGAAAGATAGGCCGCACCATCTAACTTTCCTCGACCAAATTCGTCTTTTTGTTTCTTCCGATTCTGCCCATCCACAATCCTCCTGCAATCACTAGACGACCTTCATCATTTACTCAATTTTTCATGCCTCTGCGTCTCTCTCTCTCTCATCAGTTCATCTATCCATCTTCTTGGATTGATTTTTTTCGGGATCGATAATGATGCGACATTCGTGTGCATTAATGTTATTGCTTAATTTTATGTGCAAAACCTAACTTGAAATATGGTGGAAAATGCACCATTGTACCTTTTAGAATTAAGGAATTTTGTTAATACTCGTTTAAAGTGGTTTTTAATTTTATTTGAATATATCGACACAAATAAGTTTGTGTCATGTATAGAGCTGCACACGGGTCGGACTCGAGTCGAGTACAGCCGAACTCGAGTCGGGGTTTTTATTTTTTGAATTCGGGTCGAGTTATCCCGAGTCGAGTCGGGCAGCGCATGAGGCTGCCGAGTTCGACCCGCTCGGGTACACTCGGGTCACCCGAGTAGCTCGTTGAGTCGGGCGGGTTGGGTAGGATTCGAATCGAGTGGGGTCGTACCTATTTTTTGACATTTTCTGTATATTTTTCTGTAAAATTCAAATCTTTTTATTCTACAAAAATTTAATTTTTACATAAACATCAAACGAGAAAAGAAAATCATAAAAGAAAATCATAACGTTAAAAAAGAAAAGCAAGGAAAAAACCAATATAAAATTAGGAAAAAATTACCAAGAACAAGAAGTAATAAAGAAGCGCAGAACAAAAAAAAAAATCATAGTCCAGTACAAAATCCGGGTAGGATTCGGGTCGAGCCGAACCCGGGTATAAAACTCGAACACTCCGGCCGGGTAGTCGAGTACACCCGACCCGACTCGACTACAAAAACGAGTTGAGAGATCGCGCCGAACTCGACCCGAGTCGAGCCCAAAAATCCGAGTCGGGCCCAAAAATCCGAGTCGGACCCGGGTCGAACCCGGGTATACCCGACCGATTCTGCAGCCCTAGTCATGTATGTATTCAAGTGTTTGAATGACTTAATGCCTACTCGAGTAACCTATTCGAATGCTTAATTTTAAAATATCTTTTTTATACCTTCAACTAGCTTAACTTGGTCCTTGACTTGTATCGATCCCAGATATTATGCAATCAGTGAACCATCAAATCGACCATTCCGTGCGTTCTGTTGTTAACCCAAGTATCTGTAAATATTTTCATTTTAAAGTAATGAAATTTATCACATGGATAGACTATGTGAATTTCAGCCTTCACTGTCTTAACAAATATGGTTCTGTAATTCTGTAAGATAACCCTCCTACTGCTTTACTGCACTGCATTGAGTCTTGAATCCAAATACAATGGAAGCTCGCACGCACACACACACGACATGTGTGCGTGTTGATCGTCTGATTTGGAGAGAAGAAACTTGCGTGTAGCCGGGGAGGATGAGAAAGCAGAGAAAACGAGGGAGATGGAGGATTATAGAGGTAGGAGATGGAGGATACAGGGAGCGACGCACAGGAAGCAGTGTATCATAAAGAATACCTGATTGGTAGGGTTATTTTGGTTATACAAATTTAATTCTGTAGCTATATTTTTTGAAAATACACTAAATTATAGGAATGTCTTTTTTTTTTTAAATAATAACTAAAATATAAAATGATTTTGAACTACACGGTATTATAAGAAATATCTACGGAAATCACCCGGATGTATGTTTTTGAAAGCAGAATCAACACCACATCACATAACGTGTCGATCGGAAGTAGCAATCAATCGCTGCACGCTTGGAAGTTCATTTAAATAGCTACCATGACGGGAATATAAGACTAACCCACTTATAATTCATGATTGCTCAGGTTTATTCATAACGAAGTTCCTCTTAAGCAATTGAAGGAAGAGATTTCAAGAGTTGCATCTTTCTTAATATATTAATATATATTATCACCAATTCCTCAGAAATCAGCCTCTTCAGCATCGGTCTCAACGGGTACCTTGGAAAACTTATTGCCACCTCTTAACCGAGAAGAGACATTGTCCATGGCAGTGTTGAGTTGACTGATCTTTTCTTCCAAGGCCTGCCTGGTTCTCTGATTTTCAGAATGACAAGGAATCAGAAAAGTGTGTGCGCGTGTGTGTGTTTGCGTGTGTGTGTGTGTGTGTTCTTGGGGTGGGTTTAAAACATAAGTAACATGGAAAGCTGTAATATCATAATTTACCTCCAAACCTCCATCACCATCATAGTAAATTGGTTCTTTGGCCGTTCTAAACCCATGTTCATTTTCATATAGCAGTGATCTCCTAATCTAGTAATAATACAAGAAAACACCGAGTAAATAAATAAATCAAGAAAAGAGTAAAAAAATTACTGCATCAATAAGCAAAATGTTGGGATGCTTCTAGACTGCACTATCAAATATTATAGATTCTGAATTTCTATACCGAGGCATAAATGAATATATATACTCACTTGTGGAGCAAATACATATGCAAGTGTTCCGAACACTGCACCTCCTAAAACTAAACCAGCTACAAAATCGGCACCACTTCCACTGCTACGGTTGCTACATGTAGAAGATAGAAAATTATAAATCTATCAGAACGTCCAACTTACTGCTGTTAATAAACCACAAAAAGAAAAGTTTGTAAATCTATTGCAGATATTGCAATTTGATGCTGATGAAGAAAGCTGTTGTTCGTGATATGAACAAAACCAACTTCATCAACTTTCACACATTGAGTAAAAGAGATTTGTTCACTCGAACGACAGAATACATGCAACATTATGCACATTTACTGTCCCTTTCATGTAGTTTGAATCATAAATATCTCCTTAGAGGAAGCAGAATAATCTATTCATTTCATATTCAGTAGTCTAATGCAATAGCACAAGCACAACACTGGTAGCAAGAGCCAGATGTAATATAAAGTTTTTATTTTAGATAAAAAAAAAACGAACTCGTTAACAAACTGGAGAGTATGGGTGGTACAAGATATTAATCCCGCCCTATTCAATAGAAAATGTCTGGTACCATCTCACTTAGGGTGAACTCGTAAGATGTAATTTTAAGATCCACAATAACAATCTGTGTATTTATTGGTTCTGTGGTAAAGGCAACTCTCATGCCTTTATCATATTACTAATATAGTTCTTTTTCCCGAGCAAAAAAAAGATCCACAGTAACAATGTGCATAAGAAGAGTGCCTTTTCGGAAGAAACTGATAAAAGATGCATACATCAAGAGAGTCCACCATTGATAACTCGAGTCCAGTTCATATAGCATTCAATATGTGAACCAAATTTTGGAACTTTGCCTCAGAAATAAACTCGACTTGTTTCCTAATGAATGTCCTCCAGCTGCTGTAAAAATATTTAAGAAATGCATATCGATAACGACTAATCACAATGAGCCGTTATAATAATTCATAATTCCCCAAATAATTTAACTTTCTCTCTGTCTGTGTCTCTCTCTCTCTGTGTGTGTGATTTCAGCTCTTGTGGACCACAACAGATGAGGAATTAATAATTTAAATCATTTAGTATCAAATTCGATTAACACATAACTATACAATGCTTGAAGAGTCCCTAGACCATATCTCAAGCAGGCAGCATAAGGACATCTAAGGATGGCAGAAGCATGAGTATAGCTACCTCCTATTCCATTAGTCGAAGTACAAAAAGTGTCTAATCAGAAAAAGATGAGAAGTGCACAAGCAACTTGAAACTACAGCAACAGAGCCATCTATGGATTTATGACTCCTCAGGCTAAAGAACCCTATAATCCAAACTAATCAACCACAAAGATCCCCCTATAGACAAGCAACCACATATGTAACATAACTAATTATAAAACACAAAATAACGACTGATGTTCACCACATACAATTTCGGTTCTAATTTTTTTACAAAGTGGCTAATTTTCAAGACATACACTATCCTTAGTGACAAGGATCTCATGATCTACAAGGGAAACATTGACACACTCAAGGAGAAACTCCATAGAAGGTAAGATTCTATATAACCTGAACAAGTTGGATCCACATCCAGATATTTGGATGCCCGAAATCTCATAAGACCATCACAAAAAATAAGAGGCCAGATACACTACAAGTAAATAAACAAACCATTCAGCATTTCAGTTGCTGTTTCCTTTTCTCATTACCGCATTTCTCTACCACATAATTAGTCCAAACAATGTGTTTAGGAAACAGTAACTCAATTAAAATTAAGTTATAAACTGAATAATGTAACAAGTTATTCTTATCGAGAATATATTATCAGATTAGAGCGAGTTCAAATAAGAAGAGTAAATTATATGAAGAATTCATGGATTTACCTTTTTCATTATCTAAAGAAATGAAATCGTCTACCGGATTCAGCAAATTCTCAATTGCGCAGAATTGCATCATTTTTTTGGAGAGCACGCTTATTTAAATCACAATTTCATGAAATCACAAACCCTTTGACCACCAAAGGTGATGTACAATCACAAACTATTTATACCGAAGAGAAAACCCGTACTTGTATTGAGCGTGAATAGACAATTTGGGATTGGTTCGAGAGTGAGTCTTCCTTTGGATTGTTAATGGCCGTGTCTTCATAAAAGCACCTGAATTTACAGATGAAATACTGCTGATCTTGGTATGATTTCCTCCTGCAATAAATTCAAAAAGAGTTTCGGAAGAAGACGACATTTTCGAAAAAAGACGGCATTAGCAGCAACAGGCAAAAATAAAACAGAAAGAACCGCTTGGGGGCAAGTAAAATCGCCTCAATTTCTTTCCAATTTCATATTTAAAGTGCGAATAATTTGCAAAGAGTGTAGAATATTTCTGGATGCCAATGTACATTCAAGCTACGAGGTGAAGGCAAAAGAGTGTATAACTGTGTGTGTGCGCGCGCGGCAAAAAATTGATGAATTAGAAAGCCGGGGATAAATCATGATTCGATTTACAAGTGAAAGAGAAGCCGTCGAAGGAAGCATTATTAATTATTACCGGAGAAGGAAACAGGAAGCATAGCGGTGGCCATCGGAAATGAAATGAAGAGAAAAATACCCACAGTCAGACGCCGACAAGTGAGAGAGAGAGAGAGAGAGAGAGAGAGAGAGAGAAAATCAGAGCGAGGGAGAGAGAGGAGGGGTAGTTTTTTCTTTTTTCTTTTTTTATGCCTTGGTGAGCAGACCGGCCCATAAGCCTGTCATGCCCGCAAAGCCCGTGGATACCTGGCCCATGTTTATGAGTTACTGCACGGTGTTGAGTTTTATCTGTCCATTAACCCATCAAATATATATATTCCGGATTGACTAAGATTGACTATGATGGAAACACCCTTAATGGTGAAATCTATGGTAGTTTTTTCTTTTTTCTTTTTTTATGTCTTGGTGAGCAGACCCTGTCATGCCCGCAAAGCCCGTGGATACCTGGCCCATGTTTATGAGTTACTGCACGGTGTTGAGTTTTATCTGTCCATTAACCCATCAAATATATATATATATATATATATATATATATATATATATATATATATATATATATATACGGGATTGACTATGATGGAAACACCCTTAATGGTGAAATCTAGAAACCAATTACATTTTTAAATAATTTCATTGCATATTTGTTATTATTTGTTGCATCAAGTGGTCGCTAGTATATGCAACAAATAATGCAATAAAAAAGTACATAAATACATATAATTCTACTCATCTACAGCCGTTAGATCACTAATATCAATGGCCTACAAAAGTTTCTAGATTTCACAAGGTAATTAGTTTTCATATGATCTATTTCCTATAATAGTAATACCCACCGTGTGATGCATATGCATTAATTTATTTTAATTCAAATACAGTGGATATATTCATATATCGAGAGAGTTTAAATGATAAGTAAAGAAAATATTAAGATCAATATTAAGGAGAGATGGAATAGGTATTTTTTGAACTTTGCAATGAGGCTAGGGGTAGCGACTCGGTGGTGCAAGGAGTTAGTCTATCTTCTGCTCGTTCATTTAGTTCCTGCAAGAGCATCAGCAAGGAGGAAGTAAATGGTGCCCTAATGAAAATGGGTAGAGCTAAGGCTGTAGGCCCGGATCAGATCCCTATTGAGGTGTGGCTTTGTCTGGGGAAAGTTAGAGTTCAGTGGCTAGCAGAGCTGTTCAACATCCTCCTCAGAGGTTCTAAGATGCCAATGAAGTGGAGGCATAATATTGTCGTGTCGTTTCTCAAGAAAAAAGGCGATGCTCAGAGTTGTATTAACTATAGGGGTATTAAACTCCTCAGTCATAATATGAAACTTTGGGAAAGAGTGGTGGAATGCAGGGTTACAAGGGAAGTTGAGATCTCAGAGAAACAATTTGGCTTTATGCGGGGGAGGTCCACGACTGAGGCCATTCATCTCGTCAGACGCCTTATGGACAAGTTTAGAGAGCGGTGTAAGGATCTCCATATGGTGCTCATTGATCTAGAGAAGGCTTATGATAGCATTCCACGCGATGTTATTTGGAGGAGCCTAGTAGAGAGAAGGGTGTCATTGCCGTTCATTAGAGCGATCCAAGACATTTACTCGCAAGCTAGGACTTGCGTTAGGACCCCACTTGGTGACACCCAGTATTTCTCGGTTGAGATAGGGCTACACCAGGGATCGGTGCTTAGCCCTCTTATCTTCGCTCGAATCCTTGACGTCATTTCGTGGGGGATACAGGATGGCGTCCCATGGTGCATGCTTTTTGCTGACGACATTGTGTTAGTGGCGGAGTCAAGGAGGGAGATGAACTCGAAGTTGGCACTATGGAGTTCTAAGTTAAAATCCCAGGGCTTGCGTGTGATCCGGTCTAAGATCGAGTATCTCTGGTGTAACTTTAGTGGTGAGGCCAACGAGAAAGAAGTAGAGGTAATGATTACGGATCAGATCGTACCCCGTACGGATAAGTTCAAGTATTTGGGTTCGATCATTCAGAAGGAAGGTGAGTGTGAAGATGATGTCACTCATCGTATCAAGGCGGGTGGCTAAGGTGGAGAGCAGCGACAGGGGTTCTGTGCGACAAGAAAGTCCCTCTAGAAGGGTAAATTCTATAGAGCGGCAATTAGACCTGCAATGTTGTATGGCTCCGAATGTTGGGCGATGAAGAAGTCACTTGAGAGCAAGTTGGAAGCTGAAATGAGAATGTTACGTTGGTCGTGTTGTCGCACAATTTTGGATAGAATCTCGAACGGGATTTTCAGGAACGCGCTAGAAGTGGCGCCAATTTCTGCGAAGTTAGGGAAGTGAGATTGATATGGTTTGTGTAACACCCCCGATATATTCAGGAATATTACAGCGCCGTAAATCCTTTACATAAGAATTTACAAGGCTGAAGAAACGAAATGACAATAACAGATACCAACTTATGAAATCACTGAAATAAAATACAACAAATGTTCAAGATCGAGAATACAAATATCCAATGAAGGGTTATTAATACATCACCAAAATCCAAACATCATAAACTGACGACGTACTCGAGTACTTATTGAAATAACCAACAAACAATAGACAATAAACCCGGCCGGAACATCACTCTGCACCCTCGTCGTCATGCAGCTCCAGTGGTTGTTTCCCCGCTCTCATGGATCTTGAACATAAACAAATGTTCACCCCCAAAGGGGTTAGCACAACGATGCTAGTACAAGTACAATAATCATACAACAGTGATATAATCAACAATTATATCATAACAAGTTTCTCCAACGAGAAATATCAACAGCACATATCATATCATAACAGTTTCAACATACTGATGGTATTCCAACGATCCAGCGCACACAGCTATAGATTCCCTATGATGATCCCGTCGGACCAACACATGGTGGAACTACCTGTCCAACGATCCAGCGCACACAGCTATAGATTCCCATGATGATTCCCGTCGGATCAACGCATGGTGGACATATAATCACAACACATTTACACAATACAATCACATCATAACTGTCATAATATACACAATTCTAATTAGATTACTTGCCTCGGTTCGTTGACAAGAATAAAACTTCCACGAATATCAAAATACTCGAAGGTCGTCCCCTTCGATCAATCCCGTTGCTAAGCTCGAACCTTAACAAAAGAAATAATATAGAATTCATCTCATGCCGTACGAATGTCTAACAATCCAAAATTACGGTAGGAAGTCCTTAAAATGCAATATGTCTGGATCGCTTAACGCACGCTACGCATCCTATATAGCGTACGTTAATGCTACTCGTTAGCGCACGCAGTACACACAGCCTAGCGTATACTAACCATGCACGGTCAGTGCCTCACTGATCAGCCGACTGAATCGCCTGATGACTTAACGCACGCTAAGTTCCAAACGTGGCGTACGCAAAACATACTCGATAGCGCACGTTAATTCACGTAGCTTAGCGCACGCTAAGCGTGCATGGCAGTTCACTGAAGGGCAGCAGATTGTACAAATGGTGATGAAGTAAGCGAATTCCTCAGTGATTAATGTTTGTTATCCGAATACATGTTATGTTCATAAACTTATGAATGATCTCACGGATAATAACAACTTCGAGATACAAGTATACGTATAATCATCACAACACCATAATCCATCTTGATTACAATTCTCATGCGAAGTTTGGTGATCTCCGGTTGGTGCATTAGATTCTACTATCATTATACACATTCGGACTTTATCTTGAAGTGAACTAACAATTCTGACTCATACGAAAGGATATTTCCTAAGAGGATTCTTCCCTTAAGTCCTTATAACCGAAAATGATATCACCTTTAATTTATGATCACTAATATAACATAAATCATACGGATAATCAACTTCATAATGTTTCTCTCATCATTTGAAGTACTAGGATTCCAACTACGAGGTTCCAACGATAATATCATAAGCATAGACATTCCAATCTCCTAAACATGATGTATGCTGAATAATTCACTAATGAAATTCAATATCTCGTTAGCATGATTATCTAATTCCTTAGAATCCAAATCTAAGGCTGGAGATAGATTGAACATATCTTAATATGACGAAATCACTAAACCGCAAGGTAGAATCCGACTCCGGTTGGTTGTATGCCACTCCAAGGTGCTACTCCACTTCAATGATCACTCACAAGTAATATCCAATCTCCAAGGATCAAGTAGATGTGTTCTAAGTATGTTAGGAGGATAACTATTGCTCTCTGGTCTCTCAAGAATGAAGAATAAACGAAGGAAATGTAAGCCAAAAATAGATTTTTGTCTCATTTATAGCATTCTGCACTTTAGCTAATTAGCGCACGCTACCATACATACTTAGTGCACGCTAATAAGCGTTGACTCCAAATCTGTCCAGGTTCATCCGCGGGAATCTTATCCGGACCCATGTGCCGGCTGGCGCATGTGCTAGCCGCCCAGCTCAATAATTGAGTGCCTAGCGCACGCAACTCCTACATACGTAACGTGCGCTAGTAGTAGCCAATATCGCGCGTTAAGCTACATTCTTAGCGTGCGCTATCACGAGTTTGCATGAGAAATTTTGCATGTTGTTATACTTATGTACAAAGATACCAATGTAAGAAATATCATACTCCAGTTATCAAGATCACAAATCCGAATAATACAGGGTTCAAATACAGATGAAATAAACAGTAATAAATCCGGATATTACATAATATCCTACTAAAAAGGAGTTTCGTCCCGAAACTCAAGATGAAAATATCTCGGGATATCTGGACTTCATGCCATCTTCCGTTTCCCATGTGCTTCTTTCACTCCGTGACGTGACCATTGAACTTTGACCAAAACGATTGGTTTGTTCCTCAACTGCTTAACTCGACTCTCGAGTATCTTGACCGGTCTTTCTTCAAACGTCCCATCTTGAGTGACTTCGATCTCACCGAAATCAATGACATGACTAGGATCTGGTATATACCTCCATAACTGGGATACGTGGAACACGTTATGAACATGGCACAATGACGGCGGCAATGCCAATTTGTATGCCAACTCTCCAACTCTCTCAAGGATCTCAAATGTTCCGATATATCTTGGACTCAGCTTTCCTTTCCTTCCGAAACGAAAGATTCCCCGAGTAGGAGAAACCTTTAAAAGTACGTGGTCTCCTGTACTGAACTCCAAAGTGTGACGGCGTACGTCTGCATAAGATTTCTGTCGACTCTGGGCGGTCAACAGTCTTTCACGAATTAAAGCTATCTTCTCTCGAGTCTGTACGATCAACTCTGGTTCTATTCCGATCAAGTCTGATGAATCATCCCAGCATAGGGGCGATCTGCATCTTCTCCCGTATAATGCCTCAAATGATGTCATTTTAATGGAAGCATGCCAACTATTGTTGTAAGTAAATTCAATAAACGGTAGATGAACTTCCCAATCGTTTGACCAATCTAAGGCACAGGTCCTTAGCATGTCTTCCACCGTTTGAATGGTCCTCTCGGATTGTCCGTCAGTCTGCGGGTGATAAGCTGTACTGAAGTTCAATTCGGTCCCCAAGGCCTTATGAACTGCTTTCCAAAAGTGAGACACAAAACGGCCGTCTCGATCAGAAATAATGGTCTTCGGCGTACCATGCAGTCGAACTATCTCTGAAATAAATACTCGTGCCAACCTCTCTGGTCCCCACGTGTCCTTAATGCCTAGGAAATGAACTGATTTGGTTAGACGATCAAATATCACCCAAATCATGTTCATTCCTGTCTTGCTTCTTGGCATGCCAGTGATAAAGTCCATCGATATGTCCTCACACTTCCATTCAGGAATCGGGAGCGGCTTTAACATTCCGGCAGGTCATTGATGCTCGATCTTAACCTGCTAACAAGTCAAGCATTTTGAAACATAGTCCGCTACATCTTTCTTCATGTTGCCCCACCAGAAATTCTGTTTCAAGTCCTTATACATCTTACTGGTGCCCGGGTGGATAGAATAGGGCGAGTTGTGAGCTTCCTTCATAATCGTCTGTTTCAGAACATCGATATCAGGAACACAGAGTCGGTTCTGAAATCTCAAAACTCCATCATCATGAATTAGGAATCCGGGGGCCTTTCCCTTGATCACTTCATCACGTAACCGAATCATCAGAGGATCATCTGCCTGTCTAGATTTGATTTCTTCGGTTAATGACGAAGTTAATTCCATCACGCACAGTTGTCCTTGGACTCTTTGTAACCACACTTCAATTACTTCTCTAATCATCTCTCGTTGAAGGCTAAGTTGGGAGGTCAGAGTCTCCAGCATCTGAATAGAAACAGGCTTGCGGCTAACTACATCTGCCACCACATTCGCTTTGCCTGGATGATACAAAATCTCCAAGTCGTAGTCCTTAATCAGCTCTAACCATCTTCTTTGCCGCATGTTCATCTCTTTCTGACTGAAGATGTATTTGAGACTCTTGTGATCAGTAAAGATCTGACAGTGAGTCCCGTACAGGTAATGTCTCCAGATCTTCAAAGCAAAAACTACTGCTGCTAGCTCTAAGTCATGTGTTGGGTAATTCACTTCATAAGGTTTCAGCTGTCGTGAAGCATAAGTGATCACCTTATCATTCTGCATCAATACGCATCCGAGTCCTTGGTTTGAAGCATCACTGTAAACTATGAATCCTCCAGTCCCCTGTGGAAGTGATAAAATTGGTGCTGTCGTAAATCTCCTCTTCAATTCATCAAAACTAGTCTGACACGACTCGTTCCACTCAAACTTTTGAGTTTTCTGCAGGAGTCGAGTAAGTGGGCGGGAGATTTTAGAAAACCCTTCCACGAATCAACGATAATATCCAGCAAGTCCTAAGAAGCTTCGGACTTATTTCACGTTCTTTGGAGGCTTCCAATCAATAATTGCTTCGATCTTCTGAGGATCTACTCGGACTCCTTTAGCTGATACCACATGGCCGAGGAACATTACTTCCTTTAGCCAGAATTCACACTTAGAAAGTTTGGCGTACAATTGCTCGCTTCTCAAAAGTTCTAATACCATCCGCAAATGCTGCGCATGTTCTTCCGGGCTCATAGAATACACCAGAATGTCATCAATGAAAACGACCACAAATTTATCCAAATATTTGATGAACACTCGGTTCATCAATTGCATGAATACAACAGGTGCATTAGTGAGACCAAATGGCATCACTACAAACTCATAGTGTCCATAGCGAGTTTTGAATGCTGACTTTGGAACATCAGATTCCTTAATCCTCAGCTGATGGTATCCTGATCTCAGATCGATTTTAGAAAATACTGTTGCTCCTTGCAACTGGTCAAATAAATCATCAATCCGTGGCAATGGATATTTATTCTTAATCGTCATCTTGTTCAGCTCTCGATAGTCGATACACAGTCGAAGCGATCCATCCTTCTTAGGACAAAAGAATCGGCGCTCCCGGGCGGCAGCTTGGCTGGATATAGCCTTTGTTCAGTAACTCCTCCAGATGCTTTTTCAGTTCATACATCTCAGTAGGTGCCATACGATACGGCGCCTTAGAAATTGGTGTAGCTCCGGGTTCCAGCTCAATGGTGAATTCTACATCCCGTCGTGGAGGTAGTCCAGGTAACTCGTCAGGAAATACATCTGGAAATTCGTTAACAACAGGAATGGATGAAAGTTCCACAATTTCGTCTTCTCTCTTCATTGCATAACACCGGATCAGTGCATTACTGTTTCAACAATTTGACAGCTTTCATCGCCTTGATCAACTTTCCTGAGCTTTCTGGTTTCCATCCTTCAAACAGTACTTCGGATCCATCGTCAGCGATCAGCGAAATATTCCTCCTTCGGTAGTTTACAATAGCCCCATATCGATTAAGCCAATCGTCTCCGAGTATCAGGTCGTCTCCTTGCATTTCTATTACAATCAGATTTGAGAGCCACTCTCTGCCCCCAAATGATACAGGAAAATATCTAGTCTCTAAGTTCCCAACAATCCTCTCTCCACTCGGTAAACCAACAACATAAGGTTCACAAGTATGAAAACCAGAAATATTAAAACGATTTACGCAAGACAAGGATATAAAAGAATGTGTAGCTCCTGTATCGAATAAAACGCTAACTGGCTGGGAAAGGATCTGGACAGTACCTGATGCGACAGCAGCATCCTGATCGTCTGTCCTCCTCATCTCGTACAGACGTGGGGGAACAGATCCGGCACTCGATGTCCCCTTTCGGTCCCATTGTCCTCTGCCTCGTCCGCGGCCAAAATTCTGAGGCATCTGAACACTTTGCTGTGTCTGTTGGATACTAGCTTCCTTCTGAACTGGCTGCGATGAACGGGTTCCATTAAACTTGGTGACATCCTTGCAAAACGTCGCATGGTGCCCTTCTTATACGCAATCAAAACATGTAATTGGAGTGCGCAAACAATCACGCCAAATGTGGCCTGGGCGACCACAGTTAAAGCACTTCCTAGTTGTATCCGTCGTGGCTGACATTGTTCCGAAATTGTTTTCGCTCTTAGATGGGTGCGGAGGTTTCTTGAAAGAATGAAAGGATGACTGGGCTTTGCGAGGTCCGCTGTTCTTGTGCTCTGTAAAAGTACCAAATACTTTCTGCTTCTTCGACTCCGTAAACTTCTCCATTGCTGCTTCTTTGATTTCGTACGCCAATGCCTTATCTTGGTATTGACGGAGAGTGGTACATTCAAAACCGGACATGTACCTCTGGATTTCTGGTTTCATCCTCATTTCAAAATGAATCATCATCTCTGCATCTGTTCTGACCAGATGTCGAACAAATGCTATTCTTTGGTTAAACGTCTTAATTGTCTGGGATACGGGTTCGTTTGATGGCTGAGCGGAGAAAAACTCCCGAACTTTGGCTTCCCTCACAGGACGAGGGCAGTACTGAGCTTCCATCATCATTTTAAATTCTGTCCAATTAGCATCATGATCTGCAGGTCAGATAGCTTCCCATCACTCGGATGCTTCCCCTATCAGAAAGTATTGAGCGATAGAGGCTCTCCGGTCGTCTGGGCAGTTAATTCCGGCAAAGATTTTCTCCAATTCCTTCAACCAATGATCCCATGTGGGAGTCTCGGAAAATCCGTCAAATTTGGGTGGTTGCATCTACGCCACCTCTTGCAACCATCAGTCACCTCGATTTTCCATTTCTGGGATCCTTTGTTGTCCATCTCCCTGCTGAAATCCCACCGCCACCTGCATTCGGTCCACGACCTGAGCGAACTGAGTCATCCGGTTCACCACTTGACGAATGATTTCTGGTACAACAAGTTCCGGTTCGATATTGATAGGTCGTTGCTGCTCGCCTGAGCTATGACTGGCCTGATTAGAAGGCGACGCTTCCCTTTCAGCATTCCTTCATCCGCGACCACGTCCACGTCCGCCTCTCAACATACTGTAAGCATAAATACTCAATATACAGGAAACAACATCATTCTAATGTTCAAGTATAAAGAGATACAACATGTAAAGAACGAGATAGAGTTTAGGAACTTACAACCACCATTCGCATGAAGACGTAGGCAGTACAGTGATGTCATTCACGGCCGGTTACCTCAAAAGACGTAAATGATCCCTATTTTAACCCAATGGCCAAGATATCCATAATCTTAGCTCCGATACCATATTCTGTAACACCCCTGATATATTCAGGAATATTACAGCACCGTAAATCCTTTACATAAGAATTTACAAGGCTGAAGAAACGAAATGACAATAACAGATACCAACTTATGAAATCACTGAAATAAAATACAACGATCAGTTCGATCGAGAATACAAATATCCAATGAAGGGTTATTAATACATCACCAAAATCCAAACATCATAAACTGACGACGTACTCGAGTACTTATTGAAATAACCAACAAACAATAGACAATAAACCCGGCCGGAACATCACTCTGCACCCTCGTCGTCATGCAGCTCCAATGGTTGTTTCTCCGCTCTCCTGGATCTTGAACATAAACAAATGTTCACCCCCGAAGGGGTTAGCACAACGATGCTAGTACAAGTACAATAATCATACAACAGTGATATAATCAACAATTATATCATAACAAGTTTCTCCAACGAGAAATATCAACAACACATATCATATTATACCAGTTTCAACATACTGATGGTATTCTAACGATCCAGCGCACACAACTATAGATTCCCTATGATGATCCCATCGGACCAACACATGGTGAAACTACCTGTCCAACGATCCAGCGCACACAGCTATAGATTCCCATGATGATTCCCGTCGGATCAACGCATGGTGGACATATAATTACAACACATTTACACAATACAATCACATCATAACTGTCATAATATACACAATTCTAATTAGATTACTTGCCTCGGTTCGTTGACAAGAATAAAACTTCCACGAATATCAAAATACTCGAAGGTCGTCCCCTTCGATCAATCCCGTTGCTAAGCTCGAACCTTAACAAAAGAAATAATATAGAATTCATCTCATGCCGTACGAATGTCTAACAATCCAAAATTATGGAAGGAAGTCCTTAAAATGCAATCTGTCTGGATCGCTTAACGCACGCTACGCATCCTATGTAGTGTACGTTAATGCTACTCGTTAGCGCACGCAGTACACACAGCCTAGCGTACGCTATCCATGCACGGTCAGTGCCTCACTGATCAGCCGACTGACTCGCCTGATGACTTAACGCACGCTAAGTTCCAAACGTGGCGTACGCAAAATATACTCGATAGCGCACGTTAATTCACATAGCTTAGCGCATGCTAAGCGTGCATGGCAGTTCACTGAAGGGCAGCAGATTGTACAAATGGTGATGAAGTAAGCGAATTCCTCAGTGATTAATGTTTGTTATCCGAATACATGTTATGTTCATAAACTTATGAATGATCTCATGGATAATAACAACTTCGAGATACAAGTATACGTATAATCATCACAACACCATAATCCATCTTGATTACAATTCTCATGCGAAGTTTGGTGATCTCCGGTTGGTGCATTAGATTCTACTATCATTATACACATTCGGACTTTATCTTGAGGTGAACTAACAATTCCGACTCATACGAAAGGATATTTCCTAAGATGATTCTTCCCTTAAGTCCTTATAACCGAAAATGATATCACCTCCAATTTATGATCACTAAGATAACATAAATCATACGGATAATCAACTTCATAATGTTTCTCTCATCATTTGAAGTACTAGGATTCCAACTACGAGGTTCCAACGATAATATCATAAGCATAGACATTCTAATCTCCTAAACATGATGTATGTTGAATAATTCACTAATGAAATTCAATATCTCGTTAGTATGATCATCTAATTCCTTAGAATCTAAATCTAAGGCTGGAGATAGATTGAACATATCTTAATATGACGAAATCACTGAACCGCAAGGTAGAATCCGACTCCGGTTGGTTGTATGCCACTCCAAGGTGCTACTCCACTTCAATGATCACTCACAAGTAATATCCAATCTCCAAGGATCAAGTAGATGTGTTCTAAGTGTGTTAGGAGGATAATTATTGCTCTCTGGTCTCTCAAGAATGAAGAATAAACGAAGGAAATGTAAGTCAAAAACGGATTTTTGTCTCATTTATAGCATTCTGCACTTTAGCTAATTACCGCACGCTACCATACATACTTAGCGCACGCTAATAAGCGTTGACTCCAAATCTGTCCAGGTTCGTCCGCGGGAATCTTATCCGGACCCATGTCCCGGCTGGCGCATGTGCTAGCCGCCCAGCTCAATAATTGAGTGCCTAGCGCACGCAACTCCTACATACGTAATGTGCGCTAGTAGTAGCCGATAGCGCGCGTTAAGCTACATTCTTAGCGTGCGCTATCACGAGTTTGCATGAGAAATTTTGCATGTTGTTATACTTATGTACAAAGATACCAATGTAAGAAATATCATATTCCAGTTATCAAGATCACAAATCCGAATAATACAGGGTTCGAATATAGATGAAATACACAGTAATAAGTCCGGATATTACAGTTTGGCCACGTCCGCAAGAGGCAGACATCTGCTTCGGTGAGGAGGGTCGAGAGTTTATTGGTTGTCGGGGGAGGAGGAGAGGCAGACCGAGGAGGACGTGAGATTAGATTTGAAGTCCTTAAACCTTTCCGAAACCATGACTGTGGATAGGTGCTCGTGGAGGCGCCAGATCAAAGTTGTGGATTTTGTTGTAGGGAGCGATGCTGTAGTAGAGAGCCTCAGGGTTGGGTTGTCTCGGTTAGCTTTGGCCTAGAGCATTGCATTTTTTACTTTTACTTTTATTGCATATATTATCCTATTGCATTTTGCGTGTGATGTATTTTCTACAGGGAGCTGTGCGCAGTCAACCTCTCTTCTGTTAGAGCAGCGTTCATCGAGAGTGTAGTTGCCAAAGTCCCCTTAGGTAAGTCTCATGTGAATTAAGCCACGGACTTAGGTATGGTTTTGAGCTTTTTCGAATCATATGCTTTTTTGTATATATCACTCATTACTTTGCTGTGCACTAAGCTGGGGGTGTTCACGAAAACAACCTCCCTACCATAAAAAATAGGGGCATGGTATGCGTACATCTTACCCTCCCTAGACCCTGCTCTGTGCGGGATATACTGAGTATGTTTGGTTTGATTTGTTTAGATTATAGGATAATATAATTTGAATACCTTTATTTGAAGGTCAAAAAAACATCTCAATCTTCATTTATGAAGATCTGTCTCACATTCCACTTATTTGTAGTCTTGTAGCTTCTATCAAATATTTTGGTTTTGCATAGTTGAATTATACAAATAACCATCTCGCTTTCATTTTTTTGCTATATACGAATGCATATGGTCCACATGTATTAGTCTTGACTGAGAGCATGGAAGGTTGAGCTGGGGTTGTAGCCGTCGGGGGGAGCTAGAAATAGAGTTGGGTGGCTTTAAAAACTCTTGGGGAAAAAATATAATTTTTTAAAACTTAGGGATGTACTTTAGAAAATTAGATATAGTTTTGGGTTTGGTCGTAGTTTCTCTAATTTTAAGTTCAAGCCCCTGAAAAATTTAATTTAGCAAACTGTAAACATTTCAGATTATGTATTTTGACCTCAAATCGGCTTCTGGAAAATATCAAGTTGAACCAGAATATTTTAAAGATCTCTAAAAGTATGTTTTGGTCTCCAAATATTTTATCTTTTAAAAAAACATATAACCCTCTCGTTCTTTAACCAAATAGGGTCAAACAATCTCTGAATTACTTCAAATTTGAACCAACTTCCTATATCATTCCTATACGTAGGACATACCTGAAATCTCAATATTGCCCTTTGGTCATCTAAAATAAGAATCAAAAATTGAACTTTCGTAGTTTCATGTTTTGATTCAAGACATTCATTTCACATTCAAATGATTCCAAATTTGGGGTAGTGTCATGTTATATGTTACATCTATATGTAGTATAGTTATATTATGCTTCCAGACCATTGCTATATATTTACATTGTTGTATGAAAGAACTTGAGACCGAACTCTGTAACACCCCAAACTAGGTGAATATTACAGTGTTGTGGACCCCCAACTGGGACCCATCAGGCGAATGAAAATTAATAAATTAAATAATATAACTGTAGTACCAAACCATATTATATTACAATTACTCCGATGAGGATTTTCAAGTATAATATACCCAGGAATACAAAATACATATATATTTCATATGAAGATGAAATATACAACACTGAATAAATGTAAGTCCAAACGGAAACTACAGCGGAAAATACACATCAAAGAAACATGAATAAATGGAAAGACTGGGGGCCCTTACTAGTATCATTGGGACTCCTCGCCGTCAACGTTCTCTTCCCCTGCCTTTGCCTTGCCATGACCTAAAAACAACATCCCCAACGGGGTCAGTTACACAGAACAACAATCCTCAAGAATTGAACAAATACAATAATCACATGACTTAGTTATGAAATCAAATTGAACGAGGGGCATCATAGTACGCCCGAATGGGATGTGCAAGTACACAAGTATGCCGAGTGCCCAGCGTCCCGCATAAACACCCATAAAACTTGGTCTAATTAGTCTCACGGAGGCACGTTACCGTGTGCACAGTCCAATGTGTCTGGATACCCGCATATACACAATGACCTTAGTATGCCCGACTAAAAATTCCACCATATACCACCCGGTAACGCAATACAATCCCAGAAGGTCACAAGAGCAAAAGCAACCACAATGAATGATAATAAATAGAAATTTGACAAGGCCAAGAATGACTCACCGGGGTGAATTAATAACGCAATGAGTGATGGCTCAAATGATATGATTGGAATCGTCGTTCCTCATGAATTAAATGATTAGTTTGATAATTACAAGCCTCAACATGATTAATATACTATGCATGAATTACATGTATGAATGAACAACAATGAAAGAAATGATTATCCTTTTAACTGCGCAATAATCAACTTTCCTCAAATACCGGTGAAGAAAGTCCTTCCTCGAACAAATGTCTTTAATGGAGTTATCGGTCGCTCGAACAACCTTGACACAATTACCAACAATTCACTTAATATACGTATCTATTATGATCATAACCAATTCAAGAAGTCGATACAACAAACCAAACTCATTGGGGCATTTTGACCAACACGTTGCAAATATTCTTCTATTGTTTACAACCAATACCAATTATAGTGAATACCAACCTCCAAATGAGTGATTCAATCCAACAAAATTGTAACACCCCCAATCCGCTCAGGGATATTACACGCCGTAGAACCTTTCCTCAAGGATCTACCAGGCTGGTAACAACATATAACAACTCAACCATGCCTTTAAGACTAAAATGACTCAGTAGACCGATTTGGTCTTTCAATAAATACATACAACTCAAATACAACTCATGCCCACGTAGGGGTCAAAATACAACCACACCCGTACAACGGGAAAAATATAGCAGCGGAAAATAAAGTACAACTGAACCAATAAACAAAGTACGGTTCCTCATGTGATTAGTATCGATCATCTTTCATCATCCTTCGTGCCGACCCTGTGTTATGCTCCAAAACCTGAATGCAAAAATAGACATCCACCCCCCGAATACTCGGGAGTTAGCAAAACTCCACTGTTTTGCTAGTGCAAGAACAAAGTGCAAATACGAGCCATACAATTCACATTCCACGAATAACAATAACCAGGAATCCTCAAAAATCCAAACATAACGAAAAGTACTTCCCGAGGCAAGAGTTTGGTAAAACATTCTAAAACCGAAAGGTCATAAATCAAGGGAAAACAATTTATAAAACAGTTTAAAATGCCATCGAGAGTTTTGATAGAAAACAACTTAGGATTACCGAATCCTTATCTTTCCAAAAATCAATAGGGTCATGGCCCAAAGGTTTTGTTTTCGCAAATAGAAAACCGACAACAATACACAGGGTTAAAACCCACGTCATGTGTCCTCGAGAGACATAAAAATCAATATCAACTCGTGAAGTTTTACTCGTGAATCTAGGGCTCTACCATTGGACTCCCGCCTTGGCCCCATCGAACCAACCCACGGTGAGTAAAATACATTCACTAAATATACACCAACATGTGAAGTCTTTACTCGTGAATCCAGGGCTCTACTATTGGACTCCCGCCGTGGCCCCGTCGAACCAACCCACGGTGAGTAAAATACATTCATCACTCGTGAATCCAGGGCTCTACCATTGGATTCCCGCCGTGGCCCCGTCGAACCAACCCACGGTGAGCGAAACAATCATGCACAAATAACTTATCACACCAAGGATATCCAAACAATTCGCCAAGAGGCATCAAACACTTAGTGAAACACCACTTCAAAACATAACGCACCGAAAAGAGATAGTATACGTACACACGCATTATCAAGCGCAACATCAACACCAAACATATCCAAAGGATTCACGTATTCACTTACAATCCACACAATTTACAAAACACACGCGTGTTGAAAGTGAGCCTTTAACGAGGCTAGCCGAATCTTTTGAAAACTCGTTTCAAGCAATCAAACAAGCATATAAAGAGGATAACCCATTATAATATCCATAAAACAAGAACAGTATGGACAAGGTACTTGCCTCGAATAAGAACAACGCGGAGAATCGACCGAAGTAGGTTGACACGAACCGACTACGAACCCGCCGACTCCACCGATCGCCAACTCGCAATAATAAACTACGAAGGACAAATACAACAACGAAGATGAATTCCATAACACGACTCGAAGCCGTTGAATTCAAAGAACGAATGACGAAAGTTCAAGTGTTTTTCCCAAAACGGCCAAGAACACGATTCGTCCCGACAAAACACGAAAACGGAATTCCAAGTTGAAATATGGATATACAATCCATAGAATATGTTTAACAATATCATTTAACCACAATCGATCCATCAAAAACGGATGGAAAACTAGATCGAGAACAAATTCCCCAAAAAGTCGATTCGAAGGAAATCAAGAAATATACTTCGATTCGACGAAGAACAATGGATTAAATGATGTTAAACAAAAGAATACTACCAAGATTAATCATACCCATCATGAATTAATCAACAACACGGAACGAATCGGACAAAAATGCAAAAACCCGCAAATTCACGAAATTAGGGTTCTAAGGAAGATTACCTTGATTCGCTGGATCAAAGGATGATAACGGATGATTGATTGATGTTATGAACTCAAGAACTTCGTGGATTTGTTGTTGAACAACATGGCTTCGCCACCTCCGAATCGCCAGCCGCGGAAAGAAAAGGAAGGAAATGAAAAACGAGAGGAAATGTGACTGCTCTGTCACATTTATATCGGGTTTGACTAGCGCGCTAGATCGCCGAGCTAGCGTGCGCTATCGCCCAGCCGCGATCCGGCCGACACTGCCCTACTGACTCGGCCAGGTAGCGTGCGCAGCCTTCCGGCCGTAGCGCGCGCTACCTGCCGGTCGTAGCGTGCGCAATGCCCGACAGTAGCGTGCGCTACCTGCCGAGCCTAACCGATTCCAGAACCCCTGGACTCCACTGTCCAGACCCGATAGCGTGCGTTAGGCCAGCCGATAGCGTGCGCTACACCTGCCGGTTAGCGCGCGCAGCCTTCCGGCCGTAGCGTGCGCTACGCCGGTTCCTGCCGCACCCGTCCGGCCGGTGCCCGCAATCGTCCGGCCAGTCCCGCAACCGTCCGGCCAGTACCCGACCACCAGGGCTCGACGACCCGATTTCCAAAAAAGCACGGAACGAACATGACGAAAAGTTTGCGGACGACATCAACGACCCGAAATGAAAACATAATACAATAATTAATCATACGCGACCAAGAAACGGGTCGAGACAACAATTACAGATACGGATACCCGTAACTTTCAGTAAATTACAAAATGGCCCAAAACGCCCGAAAATCACGATACGTGATCGAATAACCAAACCGAAGTTCACAACACGTCTAACAAAGTTAAACGGACTTACGGGAAACTCGAAACAGCAGTTTCGAACGAGATTCGCACGAATCGAACTCAAGTGCGGAAAAGTCGCTAAAAAGCACGGAACTCAACAAAACGACACCGAAACGAACTCGGATGACAAAAAGTGCAGAATTAATCATTCTCATAATGACAAAACGGTCATGAGCGAGTCGTCAAAACGGACTCCAACCGAAAAAAGAAATTTACCGAAAATCGAAAATTGCGGGTATTACATTCTACCCTCCTTAAAAGAAGTTTCGTCCTGAAACTTAAAACAAGTAGGGAGAAGCAATATCCCTCCAGGAAAACTCAACGAGATACGCAAGAAATGCGTAACTAACGCCCAACGGCAAAACGTTACAAACAACGCAACGGAATATACGGTGTGAAAACACGCTCCACGACGACCAACACAACGTCGCCGTTAGGAATATAATAAAACCAACAAATGACAAGCGTCATCAAACGGATAATATAGTCAAGTCAATTATCCGAACAATCACAAAACACAACGAACGAAAATCAATAAGATTGACCGACCCAACGGTACATCAATCAAAACGCGAGTCAATCGCTGAACAAATACGGAATTCCACCGCCCAAGGGTTGGAAGATCGAAAACGAGACTAATTTCCCGAACTTAAGGGAATTAGGAAGGAGCCTGAATGCTCAACAATCACGAAACGAGAACAAAAACCGAACAAACAAACGATTGAGACAACAAAAATCGAACAATCATGTCCGAAAGACGAAGGATAATAAAATTCAAACAACAACTCCCAGGATGATCTGGTGAGGACAACAAGACATGCATTCCCATAAGATCCACAGGAAAGGGAATAGCGTTTGAAAAGTCACAACGACAAACGAGTTATTCCGAAACAATACCACCCTCGTTCGATCAACAAAAGCAAGGGATAGGGAAAGTTCAGAAAATGTTAACGAGCATAAACGAGTTGAAAGAGTCGAAAATACAGAAATTCAAAATCCGATCCACGTCGAATGGAAGAGTTAATAGAACCAAATGATGTCACTTCCGAACAAGGTTCACAAGAATTGAACCAAACTCAAAAAAGTCACAGCGATAACTAGATCGACCCACAACAAGATCACAGCTCGTTCGGACGATGAAACCGAAATACAAAACAAGTTCACAAAGTATCAACGAAAACGAGCGAGTCGGTAGAATTGAGAAAGAGAAAAATGCAGAAGCCAAAAAATAATACGGGTATTATATTCGACCTCTTCTCAAAGAAGTGTCGTCCCCGAAACTCACAACAATGAAATCAAGGTGACGACACAACAAGCAACCGACAAAAACATCCTTCGAAGGCCTCTTAAAGACGATTCTGATAATCGTGTCAAGCGCGAACTCCGAAAGTCTCGGTAGCCAATTCGCAAAACTCAATTCGTGTCCTCGAGTCCACACTCGAAATGTGTTAATGACGAGAAGGACAAATTGCACGTACATTCCCGACACATCACGGTTGAAATGCCTCGGCTCGGCATACCGAAAATACAAATGCTAGGTACAATGGAACATAACATCACAAAACAACAAACCGAGATGCCAACTCAGACAACAAAGAATCATAACACATATCATATACAACGATTACCATCGTAAAGTAATACACACACAAACACTACAACAACGGCGGTATCGTTCGCGACCTCAACGGCCCGAATGATAACCAAAGACATAATTACAACCATCATGAAACAATCACACATGTACACAAACGTACAAACTCAAGCTTTAACAGCTCACACAGGTGCGATAACACGCAAGCCACCACGAAATGACAACATTAAAGATCGTCATCATACCTCCCACAAAAGGCTAACAAAACATGTGCATGGCGAACGACTCAACGTTCACACCACCAATTCAATCATAATTCGGAGGGCTACCACCCTAACAACAATACCAACATCATACACACCTTCTCCGACCACAAGCAGGAAATGATGGGTTTTAAAACGAAAACCACCTTTTGAAAATAGTTTGGAAACACCAGTTGATCTTGAGCATCATTTTACAAAAAGTTGACAACCATCATTTTCGAGACTTTGAAAATCATCTCGCATTTGAACAAAAATGAGGACACTTTTCTTTTAGTGAAAACTTTCAAAAATATTCGACCCTCAGATCTAAGAAATTTTCAAAATTACTGGAAGGAGAAAAAAAAATATATTTTGGTCCTCAAGGTAGAAGAATTTTGAAACAGATAGTTGCGCTAGTAGGCGTCTGGAAAATACAATCCATTTAAAAGTACGTCTCGAATTTTATTTTCTAAGATACTCAAGGTTTTCGAAAATCTATTAGGCTAGAATGCCTAAAAACTCACATGTAACAATATTCACTTACATACAATCATAATACACGCAACAACTCGCTCAAAAATCAAGACAACACCTGTCTTTTACCGGAAATAACAGTCAAATATCACAGTCAAAAGGACGTAAATAATGACAATACTCCTCATATAAATGAAACATGAGAGTCAAATAACCACATATCAAGAAATCAAAATCCATAAGAGGATCCCGTCACTTAACAAATAATCATAAAAATAGCTCGTGTCACACGAGGCACCACACAAAGAAGGGAGACTTACATCCACAGGTCGCACGAAGATGATGATCGCCCACGATAGTAATCACGACCAACAAACTCAGACGACGCGTCGCGACACGACTCAGTCAGATAAAATCCGACGAGACAAAACTCAACAGACACCACTGACCCGACAACCTAGGTTTCCACAACCTAAGCTCTGATACCATTTATGTAACACCACCAATCCGCTCAGGGATATTACACGCCGTAGAACCTTTCCTCAAGGATCTACCAGGCTGGTAACAACATATAACAACTCAAACATGCCTTTAAGGCTAAAATGACTCAGTAGACCGATTTGGTCTTTCAATAAATACATACAACTCAAATACAACTCATGCCCACGCAGGGGTCAAAATACAACCACACCCGTACAACGGGAAAAATATAGCAGCGGAAAATAAAGTACAACTGAACCAATAAACAAAGTACGGTTCCTCATGTGATTAGTATCGATTATCTTTCATCATCCTTCGTGCCGACCCTGTGTTATGCTCCAAAACCCGAATGCAAAAATAGACATCCACCCCCGAATACTCTGGGTTAGCAAATCTCCTCTGTTTTGCTAGTGCAAGAACAAAGTGCTAATACGAGCCATACAATTCTCATTCCACGAATAACAATAACCAAGAATCCTCAAAAATCCAAACATAACTAAAAGTACTTCCCGAGGCAAGAGTTTGGTAAAACATTCTAAAACCGAAAGGTCATAAATTAAGGGAAAACAATTTATAAAACAGTTTAAAATGCCATCGAGAGTTTTGATAGAAAACAACTTAGAATTATCGAATCATTATCTTTCCAAAAATCAATAGGGTCACGGCCCAAAGGTTTTGTTTTCGCAAATAGAAAACCGACAACAATACACAGGGTTAAAACTCACGTCACGTGTCCTCGACAGACATAAAAATCAATATCAACTCGTGAAGTTTTACTCGTGAATCCAGGACTCTACCATTGGACTCCTGCCGTGGCCCCGTCGAACCAACCCACGGTGAGTAAAATACATTCACTAAATATACACCACCTGTGAAGTCTTTACTCGTGAATCCAGGGCTCTACCATTGGACTCCCGTCGTGGCCCCGTCGAACCAACCCACGATGAGTAAAATACATTCACCACTCGTGAATCCAGGGCTCTACCATTGGATTCCCGCCGTGGCCCCGTCGAACCAACCCACGGTGAGCAAAACAATCATGCACAAATAACTTATCACACCAAGGATATCCAAACAATTCGCCAAGAGGCATCAAACACTTAGCGAAACACCATTTCAAAACATAACGCACCAAAAAGAGATAGTATACGTACACACGCATTATCAAGCGCAACATCAACACCAAACATATCCAAAGGATTCACGTATTCACTTACAATCCACACAATTTACAAAACACACGCGTGTTGAAAGTGAGCCTTTAACGAGGCTAGCCGAATCTTTTGAAAACTCGTTTCAAGCAATCAAACAAACATATAAAAACGATCACCCATTATAATATCCATAAAACAAGAACAAGATGGACAAGGTACTTGCCTCGAATAAGAACAACGCGGAGAATCGACCAAGTAGGTTGACACGAACCGACTACGAACCCGCCGACTCCACCGATCGCCAACTCGCAATAATAAACTACGAAGGACAAATACAACAACGAAAATGAATTCCATAACAAGACTATTAGCCGTTGAATTCAAAGAATGAATGACGAAAGTTCAAGTATTTTCCCCAAAACGGCCAAGAACACGATTCGTCCCGACAAAACACGAAAACGGAATTCCAAGTTGAAATATGGATATACAATCCATAGAATATGTTTAACAACATTATTTAACCACAATCGATCCATCAAAATGGATGGAAAACGAGATCGAGAACAAATTCCCAAAAAGTCGATTCAAGGAAATCAAGAAATATACTTCGATTCGACGAAGAACAATGGATTAAATGATGTTAAACACAAGAATACTACCAAGATTAATCATACCCATCATGAATTAATCAACAACACGGAACGAATCGGACAAAAATGCAAAAACCCCCCAAATTCACGAAATTAGGGTTCTAAGGAAGATTACCTTGATTCGCTGGATCAAAGGATGATAACGGATGATTGATTGATGTTATGAACTCAAGAACTTCGTGGATTTGTTGTTGAACAACATGGCTTCGCCACCTCCGAATCGCCAGCCGCGGAAAGAAAAGGAAGGAAATGAAAAATGAGAGGAAATGTGACTGCTCTGTCACATTTATACTGGGCCGGACTAGCGCGCGCTAGACTGTCGAGCTAGCGTGCGCTATCGGCCCAGGCCGCAGTCGAGTGCCCACACTGCCCTACTGACTCGGCCAAGTAGCGTGCGCATCCTTCCGGCCGTAGCGCGCGCTACCTGCCGGTCGTAGCGTGCGCAATGCCCGACAATAGCGTGCGCTACTTGCCGAGCCTAACCGATTCCAGAACCCCTGGACTCCACTGTCTGCACTGAGCACGTCGTTAGCCGCCGATAGCGCGCTTACACTGCCGGTTAGTGCGCGCAGCCTTCCGGCCAGAAGGCGCGCTTACGCCGTTCTGCCGCACCCGTCCGTCCGGTGCCCGCAATCGTCCGGCCCGTCCCGCAACCGTCCGGCCAGTACCCGACCACCAGGGCTCGACGACCCGATTTCCGAAAACGCACGGAACGAACACGGCGAAAAGTTCGCGGACGACATCAACGACCCGAAATGAAAACATAATACAATAATTAATCATACGCGACCAAGAAACGGGTCGAGACAACAATTACAGATACGAATACCCGTAACTTTCAGTAAATTACAAAATGGCCCAAAATGCCCGAAAATCACGATACGTGATCGAATAACCAAACCGAAGTTCACAACACGTCTAACAAAGTTAAACGGACTTACGGGAAACTCGAAACAGCAGTTTCGAACGAGATTCGCACGAATCGAACTCAAGTGCGGAAAAGTCGCTAAAAAGCACAGAACTCAACAAAATGACACCGAAACGAACTCCGATGACAAAAAGTGCAGAATTAATCATTCTCATAATGACGAAACGGTCATGAGCGAGTCGTCAAAACAGACTCCAACCGAAAAAAGAAATTTACCGAAAATCGAAAATTGCGGGTATTACATTCTACCCTCCTTAAAAGAAGTTTCGTCCTGAAACTTAAAACAAGTAGGGAGAAGCAATATCCCTCCAGGAAAACACAACGAGATACGCAAGAAACGCGTAACTAACGCCCAACGGCGAAACGTTACAAACAACGCAACGGAATATACGGTGTGAAAACACGCTCCACGGCGACCAACACAACGTCGCCGTTAGGAATATAATAAAACCAACAAATGACAAGCGTCATCAAACGGATAATATAGTCAAGTCAATTATCCGAACAATCACAAAACACAACGAACGAAAATCAATAAGATTGACCGACCCAACGGTACATCAATCAAAACGCGAGTCAATCGCTGAACAAATACGGAATTCCACCGCCCAAGGGTTGGAAGATCGAAAACGAGACTAATTTACCGAACTTAAGGGAATTGGGAAGGAGCCTGAATGCTCAACAATCACGAAACGAGAACAAAAACCGAAAAAACAAACAATTGAGACAACAAAAATCGAACAATCATGTCCGAAACACGAAGGATAATAAAATTCAAACAACAACTCCCAGGATGATCTGGTGAGGACAACAAGACATGCATTCCCATAAGATCCACAGGAAAGGGAATAGCGATTGAAAAGTCACAACGACAAACGAGTTATTCCGAAACAATACCACCCTCGTTCGATCAACAAAAGCAAGGGATAGGGAAAGTTCAGAAAATGTTAACGAGCATAAACGAGTCGACAGAGTCGAAAATACAGAAATTCAAAATCCGATCCACGTCGAATGGAAGAGTTAATAGAACCAAATGATGTCACTTCCGAACAAGGTTCACAAGAATCGAACCGAACTCAAAAAAGTCACAGCGATAACTAGATCGACCCACAACAAGATCACAGCTCGTTCGGACGATGAAACCGAAATACAAAACAAGTTCACAAAGTATCAACAAAAACGAGCGAGTCGGTAGAATTGAGAAAGAGAAAAATGCAGAAGCCAAAAAATAATACGGGTATTATATTCGACCTCTTCTCAAAGAAGTGTCGTCCCCGAAACTCACAACAATGAAATCAAGGTGACGACACAACAAGCAACCGACAAAAACATCCTTCGAAGGCCTCTTAAAGACGATTCTGATAACTGTGCTGAAGCGCGAACTCCGAAAGTCTCGGTAGCCAATTCGCAAAACTGAATTCGGTGTCCCTCGAGTCCACACTCGAAATGTGTTACTGACGAGAAGGACAAATTGCACGTACATTCCCCCGACACATCACGGTTGAAATGCCTCGGCTCGGCATACCGAAAATACAAATGCTAGGTACAATGGAACATAACATCACAAAACAACAAACCGGAGATGCCAACTCAGCACAACAAAGAATCATAACACATATCATATACAACGATTACCATCGTAAAGTAATACACACACAAACACTACAACAACGGCGGTATCGTTCGGCGACCTCAACGGCCCGAATGATAACCAGCACATAATTACAACCATCATGAAACAATCACACATGTACACAAACGTACAAACTCAAGCTTTAACAGCTCACACAGGTGCGATAACACGCAAGCCACCACGAAATGACAACATTAAAGATCGTCATCATACCTCCCACAAAAGGCTAACAAAACATGTGCATGGCGAACGACTCAACGTTCACACCACCAATTCAATCATAATTCGGAGGGCTACCACCCTAACAACAATACCAACATCATACACACCTTCTCCGACCACAAGCAGGAAATGATGGGTTTTAAAACGAAAACCACCTTTTGAAAATAGTTTGGAAACACCAGTTGATCTTGAGCATCATTTTACAAAAAGTTGACAACCATCATTTTCGAGACTTTGAAAATCATCTCGCATTTGAACAAAAATGAGGACACTTTTCTTTTAGTGAAAACTTTCAAAAATATTCGACCCTCAGATCTAAGAAATTTTCAAAATTACTGGAAGGAGAAAAAAAAATATATTTTGGTCCTCAAGGTAGAAGAATTTTGAAACAGATAGTTGCGCTAGTAGGCGTCTGGAAAATACAATCCATTTAAAAGTACGTCTCGAATTTTATTTTCTAAGATACTCAAGGTTTTCGAAAATCTATTAGGCTAGAATGCCTAAAAACTCACATGTAACAATATTCACTTACATACAATCATAATACACGCAACAACTCGCTCAAAAATCAAGACAACACCTGTCTTTTACCGGAAATAACAGTCAAATATCACAGTCAAAAGGACGTAAATAATGACAATACTCCTCATATAAATGAAACATGAGAGTCAAATAACCACATATCAAGAAATCAAAATCCATAAGAGGATCCCGTCACTTAACAAATAATCATAAAAATAGCTCGTGTCACACGAGGCACCACACAAAGAAGGGAGACTTACATCCACAGGTCGCACGAAGATGATGATCGCCCACGATAGTAATCACGACCAACAAACTCAGACGACGCGTCGCGACACGACTCAGTCAGATAAAATCCGACGAGACAAAACTCAACAGACACCACTGACCCGACAACCTAGGTTTCCACAACCTAAGCTCTGATACCATTTATGTAACACCACCAATCCGCTCAGGGATATTACACGCCGTAGAACCTTTCCTCAAGGATCTACCAGGCTGGTAACAACATATAACAACTCAAACATGCCTTTAAGGCTAAAATGACTCAGTAGACCGATTTGGTCTTTCAATAAATACATACAACTCAAATACAACTCATGCCCACGCAGGGGTCAAAATACAACCACACCCGTACAACGGGAAAAATATAGCAGCGGAAAATAAAGTACAACTGAACCAATAAACAAAGTACGGTTCCTCATGTGATTAGTATCGATTATCTTTCATCATCCTTCGTGCCGACCCTGTGTTATGCTCCAAAACCTGAATGCAAAAATAGACATCCACCCCCCGAATACTCGGGGGTTAGCAAAACTCCACTGTTTTGCTAGTGCAAGAACAAAGTGCAAATACGAGCCATACAATTCACATTCCACGAATAACAATAACCAAGAATCCTCAAAAATCCAAACATAACTAAAAGTACTTCCCGAGGCAAGAGTTTGGTAAAACATTCTAAAACCGAAAGGTCATAAATTAAGGGAAAACAATTTATAAAACAGTTTAAAATGCCATCGAGAGTTTTGATAGAAAACAACTTAGAATTATCGAATCATTATCTTTCCAAAAATCAATAGGGTCACGGCCCAAAGGTTTTGTTTTCGCAAATAGAAAACCGACAACAATACACAGGGTTAAAACTCACGTCACGTGTCCTCGACAGACATAAAAATCAATATCAACTCGTGAAGTTTTACTCGTGAATCCAGGACTCTACCATTGGACTCCTGCCGTGGCCCCGTCGAACCAACCCACGGTGAGTAAAATACATTCACTAAATATACACCACCTGTGAAGTCTTTACTCGTGAATCCAGGGCTCTACCATTGGACTCCCGTCGTGGCCCCGTCGAACCAACCCACGATGAGTAAAATACATTCACCACTCGTGAATCCAGGGCTCTACCATTGGATTCCCGCCGTGGCCCCGTCGAACCAACCCACGGTGAGCAAAACAATCATGCACAAATAACTTATCACACCAAGGATATCCAAACAATTCGCCAAGAGGCATCAAACACTTAGCGAAACACCACTTCAAAACATAACGCACCAAAAAGAGATAGTATACGTACACACGCATTATCAAGCGCAACATCAACACCAAACATATCCAAAGGATTCACGTATTCACTTACAATCCACACAATTTACAAAACACACGCGTGTTGAAAGTGAGCCTTTAACGAGGCTAGCCGAATCTTTTGAAAACTCGTTTCAAGCAATCAAACAAACATATAAAAACGATCACCCATTATAATATCCATAAAACAAGAACAGTATGGACAAGGTACTTGCCTCGAATAAGAACAACGCGGAGAATCGACCGAAGTAGGTTGACACGAACCGACTACGAACCCGCCGACTCCACCGATCGCCAACTCGCAATAATAAACTACGAAGGACAAATACAACAACGAAAATGAATTCCATAACACGACTCGAAGCCGTTGAATTCAAAGAATGAATGACGAAAGTTCAAGTATTTTCCCCAAAACGGCCAAGAACACGATTCGTCCCGACAAAACACGAAAACGGAATTCCAAGTTGAAATATGGATATACAATCCATAGAATATGTTTAACAACATTATTTAACCACAATCGATCCATCAAAAATGGATGGAAAACGAGATCGAGAACAAATTCCCCAAAAAGTCGATTCGAAGGAAATCAAGAAATATACTTCGATTCGACGAAGAACAATGGATTAAATGATGTTAAACACAAGAATACTACCAAGATTAATCATACCCATCATGAATTAATCAACAACACGGAACGAATCGGACAAAAATGCAAAAACCCCCCAAATTCACGAAATTAGGGTTCTAAGGAATATTACCTTGATTCGCTGGATCAAAGGATGATAACGGATGATTGATTGATGTTATGAACTCAAGAACTTCGTGGATTTGTTGTTGAACAACATGGCTTCGCCACCTCCGAATCGCCAGCCGCGGAAAGAAAAGGAAGGAAATGAAAAATGAGAGGAAATGTGACTGCTCTGTCACATTTATACTGGGCCGGACTAGCGCGCGCTAGACTGTCGAGCTAGCGTGCGCTATCGGCCCAGGCCGCAGTCGAGTGCCCACACTGCCCTACTGACTCGGCCAAGTAGCGTGCGCATCCTTCCGGCCGTAGCGCGCGCTACCTGCCGGTCGTAGCGTGCGCAATGCCCGATAGTAGCGTGCGCTACTTGCCGAGCCTAACCGATTCCGTAACCCACGACTCCACCGTCCGCACCCGATAAGCGTCGTTAGGCGGCCGATAGCGTCGCTACACTGCCGGTTAGTGCGCAGCCTTTCCGGCCAGAAGGCGCGCTCGCCGGTTCTCGCGCACCCGTCCGTCCGGTGCCCGCAATCGTCCGGCCGCCCCGCAACCGTCCTGGCCAAGACCACCACGTGGCTCGGCGACCCGATTTCCGAAAACGCACGGAACGAACACGGCGAAAAGTTCGCGGACGACATCAACGACCCGAAATGAAAACATAATACAATAATTAATCATACGCGACCAAGAAACGGGTCGAGACAACAATTACAGATACGAATACCCGTAACTTTCAATAAATTACAAAATGGCCCAAAATGCCCGAAAATCACGATACGTGATCGAATAACCAAACCGAAGTTCACAACACGTCTAACAAAGTTAAACGGACTTACGGGAAACTCAAACAATAGCTGAGCGAGATTCGCTCGAATAGAACTCAACTGCGTAAAAGTAGCTAAAAATCACTGAACTCAACAAAATGACACAGAAACTAACTCCGATGACAAAAAGTGCAGACTTAATCATTATCATAATGACGAAACGGTCATGAGCGATTCGTCAAAACAGACTCCAACCGAAAAGAAATTTACCGAAAATCGAAAATTGCGGGTATTACATTCTACCCTCCTTAAAAGAAGTTTCGTCCTGAAACTTAAAACAAGTAGGGAGAAGCAATATCCCTCCAGGAAAACACAACGAGATACGCAAGAAACGCGTAACTAACGCCCAACGGCGAAACGTTCCAAGCAACGCAATGGACTATACGGAGAGAAAACACGCCCACGGCGACCAACACAACGTCGCGTTAGGAATATAATAAAACCAACAAATGACAAGCGTCATCAAACGGATAATATAGTCAAGTCAATTATCCGAACAATCACAAAACACAACGAACGAAAATCAATAAGATTGACCGACCCAACGGTACATCAATCAAAACGCGAGTCAATCGCTGAACAAATACGGAATTCCACCGCCCAAGGGTTGGAAGATCGAAAACGAGACTAATTTACCGAACTTAAGGGAATTGGGAAGGAGCCTGAATGCTCAACAATCACGAAACGAGAACAAAAACCGAAAAAACAAACGATTGAGACAACAAAAATCGAACAATCATGTCCGAAACACGAAGGATAATAAAATTCAAACAACAACTCCCAGGATGATCTGGTGAGGACAACAAGACATGCATTCCCATAAGATCCACAGGAAAGGGAATAGCGATTGAAAAGTCACAACGACAAACGAGTTATTCCGAAACAATACCACCCTCGTTCGATCAACAAAAGCAAGGGATAGGGAAAGTTCAGAAAATGTTAACGAGCATAAACGAGTCGACAGAGTCGAAAATACAGAAATTCAAAATCCGATCCACGTCAAATGGAAGAGTTAATAGAACCAAATGATGTCACTTCCGAACAAGGTTCACAAGAATCGAACCGAACTCAAAAAAGTCACAGCGATAACTAGATCGGCCCACAACAAGATCACAGCTCGTTCGGACGATGAAACCGAAATACAAAACAAGTTCATAAAGTATCAACAAAAACGAGCGAGTCGGTAGAATTGAGAAAGAGAAAAATGCAGAAGCCAAAAAATAATATGAGTATTATATTCGACCTCTTCTCAAAGAAGTGTCGTCCCCGAAACTCACAACAATGAAATCAAGGTGACGACACAACAAGCAACCGACAAAAACATCCTTCGAAGGCCTCTTAAAGACGATTCTGATAACTGTGCTGAAGCGCGAACTCCGAAAGTCTCGGTAGCCAATTCGCAAAACTGAATTCGGTGTCCCTCGAGTCCACACTCGAAATGTGTTACTGACGAGAAGGACAAATTGCACGTACATTCCCCCGACACATCACGGTTGAAATGCCTCGGCTCGGCATACCGAAAATACAAATGCTAGGTACAATGGAACATAACATCACAAAACAACAAACCGGAGATGCCAACTCAGCACAACAAAGAATCATAACACATATCATATACAACGATTACCATCGTAAAGTAATACACACACAAACACTACAACAACGGCGGTATCGTTCGGCGACCTCAACGGCCCGAATGATAACCAGCACATAATTACAACCATCATGAAACAATCACACATGTACACAAACGTACAAACTCAAGCTTTAACACCACACAAAGTGCGATAACACGCAAGCCACCACGAAATGACAACATTAAAGATCGTCATCATACCTCCCACAAAGGCTAACAAAACATGTGCATGGCGAGCGACTCAACGTTCACACCACCAATTCAATCATAATTCGGAGGGCTACCACCCTAACAACAATACCAACATCATACACACCTTCTCCGACCACAAGCAGGAAATGATGGGTTTTAAAACGAAAACCACCTTTTGAAAATAGTTTGGAAACACCAGTTGATCTTGAGCATCATTTTACAAAAAGTTGACAACCATCATTTTCGAGACTTTGAAAATCATCTCGCATTTGAACAAAAATGAGGACACTTTTCTTTTAGTGAAAACTTTCAAAAATATTCGACCCTCAGATCTAAGAAATTTTCAAAATTACTGGAAGGAGAAAAAAAAATATATTTTGGTCCTCAAGGTAGAAGAATTTTGAAACAGATAGTTGCGCTAGTAGGCGTCTGGAAAATACAATCCATTTAAAAGTACGTCTCGAATTTTATTTTCTAAGATACTCAAGGTTTTTGAAAATCTATTAGGCTAGAATGCCTAAAAACTCACATGTAACAATATTCACTTACATACAATCATAATACACGCAACAACTCGCTCAAAAATCAAGACAACACCTGTCTTTTACCGGAAATAACAGTCAAATATCACAGTCAAAAGGACGTAAATAATGACAATACTCCTCATATAAATGAAACATGAGAGTCAAATAACCACATATCAAGAAATCAAAATCCATAAGAGGATCCCGTCACTTAACAAATAATCATAAAAATAGCTCGTGTCACACGAGGCACCACACAAAGAAGGGAGACTTACATCCACAGGTCGCACGAAGATGATGATCGCCCACGATAGTAATCACGACCAACAAACTCAGACGACGCGTCGCGACACGACTCAGTCAGATAAAATCCGACGAGACAAAACTCAACAGACACCACTGACCCGACAGCCTAGGTTTCCACAACCTAAGCTCTGATACCATTTATGTAACACCCCCAATCCGCTCAGAGATATTACACGCCGTAGAACCTTTCCTCAAGGATCTACCAGGCTGGTAACAACATATAACAACTCAAACATGCCTTTAAGGCTAAAATGACTCAGTAGACCGATTTGGTCTTTCAATAAATACATACAACTCAAATACAACTCATGCCCACGTAGGGGTCAAAATACAACCACACCCGTACAACGGGAAAAATATAGCAGCGGAAAATAAAGTACAACTGAACCAATAAACAAAGTATGGTTCCTCATGTGATTAGTATCGATCATCTTTCATCATCCTTCATGCCGACCCTGTGTTATGCTCCAAAACCTGAATGCAAAAATAGACATCCACCCCCCGAATACTCGGGGGTTTTCAAAACTCCACTGTTTTGCTAGTGCAAGAACAAAGTGCAAATACGAGCCATACAATTCACATTCCACGAATAACAATAACCAGGAATCCTCAAAAATCCAAACATAACGAAAAGTACTTCCCGAGGCAAGAGTTTGGTAAAACATTCTAAAACCGAAAGGTCATAAATCAAGGGAAAATAATTTATAAAAGAGTTTAAAATGCCATCGAGAGTTTTGATAGAAAACAACTTAGGATTACCGAATTCTTATCTTTCCAAAAATCAATAGGGTCACGGCCCAAAGGTTTTATTTTCGCAAATAGAAAACTGACAACAATACACAGGGTTAAAACCCACGTCACGTATCCTCGACAGACATAAAAATCAATATCAACTCGTGAAGTTTTACTCGTGAATCCAGGGCTCTACCATTGGACTCCCGTCGTGGCCCCGTCGAACCAACCCACGGTGAGTAAAATACATTCACTAAATATACACCAACCTGTGAAGTCTTTACTCGTGAATCCAGGGCTCTACCATTGGACTCCCGCCGTGGCCCCGTCGAACCAACCCATGGTGAGTAAAATACATTCACCACTCGTGAATCCAGGGCTCTACCATTGGATTCCCGTCGTGGCCCCGTCGAACCAACCCACGGTGAACGAAACAATCATGCACAAATAACTTATCACACCAAGGATATCCAAACAATTCGCCAAGAGGCATCAAACACTTAGCGAAACACCACTTCAAAACATAACGCACCGAAAAGAGATAGTATACGTACACACGCATTATCAAGCGTAACATCAACACCAAACATATCCAAAGGATTCACGTATTCACTTACAATCCACACAATTTACAAAACACACGCGTGTTGAAAGTGAGACTTTAACGAGGCTAGCCGAATCTTTTGAAAACTCGTTTCAAGCAATCAAACAAACATATAAAGACGATCACCCATTATAATATCCATAAAACAAGAACAGTATGGACAAGGTACTTGCCTCGAATAAGAACAACGCGGAGAATCGACCGAAGTAGGTTGACACGAACCGACTACGAACCCGCCGACTCCACCGATCGCCAACTCGCAATAATAAACTACGAAGTACAAATACAACAACGAAGATGAATTCCATAACACGACTCGAAGCCGTTGAATTCAAAGAACGAATGACGAAAGTTCAAGTGTTTTCCCTAAAACGGCCAAGAACACGATTCATCCCGACAAAACACGAAAACGGAATTTCAAGTTGAAATATGGATATAAAATCCATAGAATATGTTTAACAACATCATTTAACCACAATCGATCCATCAAAAACAGATGGAAAACGAGATCGAGAACAAATTCCCAAAAAGTCGATTCGAAGGAAATCAAGAAATATACTTCGATTCGACGAAGAACAATGGATTAAATGATGTTAAACACAAGAATACTACCAAGATTAATCATACCCATCATGAATTAATCAACAACACGGAACGAATCGGACAAAAATGCAAAAACCCCCCAAATTCACGAAATTAGGGTTCTAAGGAAGATTACCTTGATTCGCCGGATCAAAGAATGATAACGGATGATTGATTGATGTTATGAACTCAAGAACTTCGTGGATTTGTTGTTGAACAACATGGATTCGCCACCTCCGAATCGCCAGCCGCGGAAAGAAAAGGAAGGAAATGAAAAACGAGAGGAAATGTGACTACTCTGTCACATTTATACTGGGTCGGACTAGCGCGCGCTAGACTGCCGAGCTAGCGTGCGCTATCGGCCAGCGCGATCCGGTGCCCACCGCCCCTACCTGCCGACTCGGCCAGAAGCGTCGCAGCCTTTTCCGCCGTAGCGCGCTACCACGGTCGAAGGGCGCAATGCCCGGCAAGAGCGTGCGCTACTGCCGAGCCTAACCGATTCCGAACCCCTGGACTCCACCTCCGCACTGATAAGCGTCGTTAGGCGGCCGATAGCGTCGCTACACTGCCGGTTAGCGAGCAGCCTTTCCGGCCGTGGCGTACGCTTCGCCGGTTCTGCCGCACCGTCCGGCCCGCCCCGCAACCGTCCGGCCAAGATGCGACCACTGTGGCTCGACGACCCGATTTCCAAAAACGCACGGAACGAACACGACGAAAAGTTCGCGGACGACATCAACGACCCGAAATGAAAACATAATACAATAATTAATCATACGCGACCAAGAAACGGGTCGAGACAACAATTACAGATACGGATACCCGTAACTTTCAGTAAATTACAAAATGGCCCAAAACGCCCGAAAATCACGATACGTGATCGAATAACCAAACCGAAGTTCACAACACGTCTAACAAAGTTAAACGGACTTACGGGAAACTCGAAACAGCAGTTTCGAACGAGATTCGCACGAATCGAACTCAAGTGCGGAAAAGTCGCTAAAAAGCACGGAACTCAACAAAACGACACCGAAACGAACTCGGATGACAAAAAGTGCAGAATTAATCATTCTCATAATGACGAAACGGTCATGAGCGAGTCGTCAAAACGGACTCCAACCGAAAAAAGAAATTTACCGAAAATCGAAAATTGCGGGTATTACAAAAATATCATCACTAAAATCGATAATCCAATAGGAATACACAACTCAAGATTACGACAACATCTAATTGAAATTCCCAATTCCAAATCAACATTCAAAGTATTCTTGAATAATCCTCCAACAATCCGCTAATAATCATATGTATATCCCTTCACATATCATGATTATAACATCCAAAACATCATGTTCCAACTCAAAATCGAATCTAGGGTTGAAGAAGTTACCTTGGATTTAGGATGAAGAACCCAAGTAGATGTTGTTAATCCACACCAAGAACTCGAGGAGGGTGATATCTCTAAGATTGAAGATGCTAAATCGCCCGAAAATCACCCACGGAGAGAAGGAAGGAGAAAGGAGATGAAAACTAACTTCTCTCTCAAGGTGTGTGTCGCGGCACGCAACCTCTTGTACCGCGGCGCACACTGTTCGTGCCCAAAAAGTGGCGAAAAACGACCTGGGAAAAGAATAAACGTAATAGAACTCAAAACTTGGGAATAATAACACGAAATGGAATTGCGGGAACCCCAAAACGTTGGTTTCGAGCATTGATTACGAGAGTTGGTCTAAAATATCATGATCTGAACAAGAAAGAGTAAATTCAAAATGATATGAACTCCAACATCAACATCAACTTACTAAGCAATTATAACGATACACGACTCAAAGTTACGCCGAACGGTGAACACGAATGAATGAATACGAATGATGAATGATTATTAATGAGTGAGAATTACTGAGTGACAATTACTGAATGAAAATAAATGAGTTCACAACCGGGTATTACAAACTCGACACTTAGAATTTGTATCATTTCAAAGCATTCTTCACTTCAAGAGTTTAAAGGTCTATTTAATGGAATGCCACATTAGCAAACCCTTTTTACTAAATCGACAATAAGGAAGTTTTGCATATTCATATTTTACTGTATTTTGATTGTTTGCTTGTGAATGTGAATGTCCTGCATCGGATGGTAATTTCCCTTAGATATGTTATGCCTAGTGTGTATAGAAGTGACATGTTTAGTATCATATAATGACCGTTCCTGATAAGATGAGAATAAGTTATAGCGAATTAAGACATGATAAGTGTTTAGGTATGAGTTGTGATTGTTGTATAATGAAGTGTTCAGGCAGGAAAGCCACATTAGCAAACCCTTTTTACTAAATCGACAATAAGGAATTTCTGCATATGCATATCTTACTGTACTTTGGTTGCTTGCTTGTGAATGTCCTGCATGGGATGATAATTTCCCTTAGATATGTTATGCGTAGTGTGTATAGAAGAGACATGTTTAGGATCATATAATGGCCGTTCCAGATGAGATAAGAATAAGCTATAGAGGCCAGGATAAGGGTTTAGGTATGAGTTGCGTGATTGTTATATAATGTGTTCCCATTTGCTTATGTAATACTATGTGGTTATGACCTTGGATTGACGTTCATTCATGTTCGATTATTATGTGTGTTATGTGATGTGATGTACATTGGAACTGTGATATTGATTGTGATGCTCCATCGGATGAAGTTGTGACAATTAATGATTCCGTGATTATGATGATTGCTTATGTGGTTATATAACAAAATGTGACTGTGTAGTATATTTGACCAGTGTTTGCACTTGATTTTTGAGCAGTATGAACCAGGCCGATTCTTTGAATTACGAGAACTGTAATACCCGAGATTTCTGATATGTATTTGGAACGTGTGATATTGTAATCGTTGTACTTGATCTGAGTATTATTCTCCGTATTTCATAATCCGATGTTGTCAAGCATATGATTTCATGTATGTGATTTAAAAATTGTAATTCTGCGCATGTAGCGCACGCTATCGGCTATGTGTAGCGTACGCTAACATGGACTCAATAGCGCACGCTACAGAGGAACATTAGCGCACGCTATGCGTGGTCAAATTGATTGAGACATGCGGTAGGTGAGATCTGGCCGGGGACCCTTGTCGGATCGTGTCGGGATGAACCTGGACGGCTTTCGGGAAAAGCCGAGTCAACGCCTTAGCGCACGCTACAGGCATGTGCATAGCGCGCGCTAAGTGTTGAGTACAGTTAAGTCAGTGGGCCGTTAGCGCACGCTACGAGCAGGGACTAGCGCGCGCTAATAGCCATTTCTTATAAATAGGACAATATCCTATTCGTGATTTCAGTTCCTTCTTTTCCCATACCCGAATTCTTACACTTAGAGCATAACTTCCTTCATCCTAAACACTTCATATCAACATCCTAGTTCGTGATTGAAGATCGTATATCATTGGAGATTGGTGTTCAAGCCTTCGGCGTTGGATTGCTTCGATTTCCTCCGTGTTCTTCACTACTTTGAGGTAGGTGATTCTTCACCAATACTAGTAGTGTTCTAAAGGACGTTTGATCATGCTTATCTTGTCAGTTAGATTCTTAAGTAGTCGAACATCATGTGTAGAAGGATATTTTCGATGTTTCGATACTTATTCACCATATAAACCATTGAACCTCGTGGTGTTTGAACTCCTAGCATATTCTGAAGCTTCAAACATATTTGTGATCGATGACGGATTTACCTAGTCACATTCGCTTACACATTGGAATCATGCGTTTTGGAACGTAGGACGAACGGAACTTAGAGTATTTTCTTGAAGATCGAAGATGAATTATGATCTTGAGATTATTATCCGTATATTTGTATCTCATAATCATAGAACTTCCACAAACCTTATTAGCATGATATGCTTGAGGATGACTTGTTTTATCACCAGAGAATTCATGAGTTCATCACCATTCAACCTTTTTACGCCATGTGTAATGCCATGCACAATTAGCGCACGCTAACATACGTTAGTTAACGTGCGATATCGGGGTTAACGCACAATTACGCATTTAACGCACGTTATGAGATCACCGAGTCAAATCGATCCGTGGCTAGCGTCGCTAGGCTTATACGATAGCGTACGCTAACAGTGAGCTTAGCGCACGTTACGTAGAGTACGTAGCGCACGCTAAGCGATCCAGCATTGTTTATTTTGAGCTTTTTGGCCGTAGACCGAATTTCTAGGCCATCGTTCGACTTGAGATGATTTGTATATCATTCCTTTTGTTAAGGTTCGAGCTTGTTACGTTGATTGAAGGAGGCGGCCTTCGAGTGTGTTGAGATCATTGAAGTATTCCATTCTTGCCATTTTCGAGGCAAGTATCATATGTCGAGTTCGATTTATATTGAAACTTTGATCATGCTTGTGGTTTTGTTCATGTTGTTGAATATGAGATATATTCTGAAATTTCTCGTGGTATTCGTTGTTATTTGTTCGTATTGATGAACATATTGAAATGCATATATGTGTGCATAGTTGATTGATTTATGGTATAAATGATCTGAGGGGATCATGAGGATCTATGCTGAGGGCGCTGGATCGAATGTCCACCATGCGTTGGTCCGACGGGATCATCATGGGGATCTATGCTGAGGGCGCTGGATCGCTGGACGGGTTTTCCACCATGCGTTGGTCCGACGGGATCATCATGGGGATCTATACCAAGGGCGCTGGATCGCTGGATTACCCTGTACTGTGTTGATGGAATCGTGAGGATTCGCATCATTGGATTCCGGTGGCGGAAGTCCGTTTTGCATGTCTTATGATGCATTGATGATTTATGTATTACGATACTTGTACTAGCATTGTTTTGCTAACCCCTTCGGGGGTGGACATTGTTTTGATGTTCAGGTAGCCGAGGAGCGGGGAAGCAACCACAGTACCGACAGGACGATGAGATGGCTCAGTGATGTGGTTGATGTTTATTATTATTGTGACTTGTCTTCTTGGTCTATTTAGTACTCGAGTACGTTTGTTTTTAATAACGTCTTTTCGATATGGTTGTATAAGTTAATTCATTTGATCGGTTGAATCAAATCTGTATTTGAACTTCAGTTGTACGATTGGATTATATTTACACTCCTTTTTAAAATTAGCCTTGTAAATCCTTACCTAAAGGGTTTACGGCGCTGTAATTATTCTGAATATCTCGGGGTGTTACAGAATATGGTATCGGAGCTAAGATTCATGGATATCTTGGCAGTTGGGTTAGTTGGGTCAGTTTATGTTATTTGATTATTGGTCGTTCGTAACATCACTGCTGAGCCAGCATCGTCGTGTGGACCGTGGTTGTAAGTTCCTAAATCTCAAATACTACCGTTGTATTTTATTCATGTTTTGTGAACATTGATGGATGTACTTTTAGAAAGTTTGCCCTGGATATTGAGTATTTATGTTTACAGTATGTTGAGAGGAGGTCGTGGACGCGGACGCGGTCGTGGACGCGGACGTCGAAATGCGAGACAAGAAGAGTCGGTATCTACCCCAGAGATAACCGCTAGTCGAACGGATTCCCATTCCAGGGGACAGCAGGGATCGGCAAATAATAATGCAGATCCTAACATGCCGGGAGTGCTTAAGCAGGTGGTTGCCCAGATAAACCAGTTTGCTCAAGTTGTGGATCGCATGCAGACGACGATGGGACAACTGCATAACGTGGATAATCGAGGAGATAAATGGCTTACCGAAGTGATCAAATTGCACCCTCCGAAATTTGACGGTTCTGCTGAGACGCTTTCTTGGGATCACTGGCTGAAGGAATTAGAAAAGATTTTTGCAGGGATTAACTGTCCCAACGATAGGAAGGTTCCGGTCGCCCAGTATCTTTTGACAGGGGAGGCTTTCGACTGGTGGGAGGCCATTCGACCGGAGGAGCATAATGTTGACTGGACGGAATTCAAATTGATGATGGAAGCGCAGTATTGTCCTCGCCCAGTTAGAGAAGCCCGAGTTCGGGAGTTTTTCTCACCACAAAATTCAGAAGCATCTGTGACGGACGTGATTAAGACCTTTAATCACCAGCTGACTTATGTGCGCCACTTGGTCAGGACCGAGGCGGAAAGGATTTTCCATTTTGACATGCGAATGAAGCCGGAAATTCAGCAATATATGTCCGGATTTGAATGTACCACCTTGCGACAGTATCAGGATAAGGCGTTGGCCTATGATATGAAGGAGGCAGCAGTAGAGAAATCGACGGAAGCAAAGAAACAGAAGATGTCTGGAAACTTCACGGAGAATAAGAGTAGCGGGCCTCGCAGGGGTCAGTCCTCTTTTCATTCATCCAGGAGAGCTCCGTATCCTTCTCGAGGTGGAAAGAAGTTCCGGGCAGCACCAACTGTTTCAGATGCAGGGAAGAAGTGTTATAACTGTGGCAAAGCGGGACATGTTCGACGTGATTGTTTCGCGCCTGCTGTGACCTGTTTCGAGTGTGGACAGGAAGGACATCGCGCAACATTTTGTGGGAATGCGACCCGATCTTTTGGTACTCGCACTCCTGTACCGGTTCCTAAGGACACTAGTGTAAACCAGACGCAGCAGAGCGATTTCCCGCAGCAGAATGTTGGGAAAAGAGAGGCATCCAGCGCTGGGTCCGTTCCTCTGCGTATTTACGAGATGAAGAAGGATGATCAGAACACAACTGTTGCATCAGGTACGATTCAGATCCTTTTGCAACCAGTTAGTGTCTTGTTCGATTCGGGAGCTACGCATTCTTTTATATCTTTGAACTGTGTTAATCGTTTGAAAATCTCGTGCTTGTATGATTGTGAACCTTATGTTGTGGGATTACCGAGCGGAGAGAAAATTGTGGGAACCCTAGAAGCTAGGGATTTTCCAGTAACTATAGGAGGGAGAGATTGGCTATCGAACCTTATTGTGGTTGACATCTACGGTGACGATTTAATTCTCGGAGACGATTGGCTCAACCGTTATGGAGCTATTCTGAATTACCGAGAGAGAGTCATTTCTATCATTGCTGATGACGGATCTGAACACTTATTCCGAGGATGGAGACCAGAAGCTCGGGAAAATTTATCAAAGCAATGAAAGCCGTGAAATTATCAAGCGGGGATGTCACGGACTTTGGTGCTATGCCATGAGGAAAGAGGAAGGAGTAGAGCTCTCGTCTATTTCGATTGTGAATGAGTTCTCGATGTATTTCTGACGAACTACGGGTTACCTCCGCAGAGAAGTGGAATTCACCATCGAATTAGAGCCCTGAGCAGCTCCTATTTCCAGAGCACCATAACGCATGGCGCCAACCGAGATGTAAGAACTCAAGAAGCAACTGGAGGAATTGTTACAGAAGGGCTATATCCAACCTAGCTTTACTACTTGTGGAGCGCCCGTTCTCTTTGTCCGGAAGAAAGACGGATCCCTCCGACTGTGTATTGATTACAGGGAGCTCAACAAGATGACGATCAAGAATAAGTACCCTATACCTCGGATCGACGACTTGTTTGATCAACTGCAAGGGGCAAAGGTATTCTCGAAGATTGACTTGCGATCAGGATACCACCAGTTGAGAATTAAGGAATCGGATATACCAAAATCTGCTTTCAGATCCCGGTACGGGCATTATGAATTTGTAGTAATGCCATTTGGACTTACCAATGCTCCTGCAGTATTCATGCAATTGATGAATCAGGTATTCTTGGAATACTTGGATAAATTTGTGGTCGTCTTCATTGATGACATCTTGATATACTCGAAGGACGCAGAGGAGCATGCCGAACATTTGCATGTGGTTTTGAGCACTTTGAGAAAGGAACAGCTGTATGCAAAGCTTTCTAAATGCGAGTTCTGGCTTAGGGAAGTAACCTTCCTTGGGCATGTGATATCAGTCGACGGGGTTCAGGTGGACCCGAAGAAAGTCGAAGCAATCTTGGAATGGGAAGTTCCTAGTAATGTGAAAGAAGTCCGGAGTTTCCTAGGACTTGCGGGATATTATCGCCACTTTGTAGAGGGATTTTCCAAGATCTCTCGTCCGATCACTCAGCTGTTACAGAAAACTCAAAAGTTTAAGTGTGATGAGAAATTTCAGGCTGGTTTTGATGAGCTTAAGAAGAGACTGACGACAGCACCTATTTTAGCATGCCAGATGGAACTGATGGATTCATGGTATACTGACGCTTGAATCGTGGTCAGGTTGTGTATTGATGCAAAAGGATAAGGTGATTGCTTATGCTTCTCGGCAATTGAAACCGTATGAGGTTAATTACCCGACTCACGATTTGGAGCTAGCAGCGGTGGTCTTTGCCTTGAAAATTTGGCGACATTACTTGTACGGCACTCATTGTCAGATCTTTACAGACCATAAGAGCCTCAAGTACATTTTCACGTCGAAAGAATTAAACATGAGGCGTAGAAGGTGGCTGGAATTGATCAAGGATTACGACTTGGAGATTCTCTATCATCCTGGGAAAGCAAACGTAGTAGCCGATGCTTTGAGCCGTAAACCTGTTTCTTCGAGTGTTGGAAGCACTTACATCCCAAACCAAAGATTCAATGGAACTGATCCGTGAAGGGGTTGAAATATGGGCACCAGGAATCCAAGGGCAACTTTATGTGATGGAACTGACTTCATCACTAGTCGAGGAGATCAAGTTTAAGCAGTTGGACGATTCTCTGACCCTTCGATTATGTGACGAAGTAAAGAAAGGAAAAGCCCCAGGATTCATGTTACAAGACGATGGAGTTCTGAGATTTCAGAATCGACTTTGCGTTCCCGATGATGGTGATTTGAGACGGACTATTCTGAAGGAAGCTCACAGCGCGCCATATTCCATTCACCCGGGCAGCAGTAAGATGTATAAGGATTTAAAACAAAATTTCGGTGGGGAATATGAAGAAGGACGTAGCAGTATGTTTCAAGTGCTTGACTTGTCACAGGTTAAGATTGAACATCGGCGACACCGGAATGTTAAAGCCGTTTAGATCCCTGAATGGAAGTGGGAGGACATCTCGATGGATTTCATCACCAGTATGCCAAGGACTAGAACGGGAATGAACATGATTTGGGTTGTAGTTGATCGACTAACCAAGTCGGCTCATTTCCTAGGGATTAAAGATACATAGGGGCCCGAGAGATTGGCGCGAGTATTTATTGCGGAGATAGTCAGATTGCATGGGACGCTGAAGACCATTATTTCGGATCGAGATGGTCGTTTCGTGTCGCACTTCTGGAAAGCAGTTCACAGGGCTTTGGGAACTGAGCTCAACTTTAGCACGGCTTATCATCCCCAAACGGACGGTCAGTCCGAAAGGACTATACAGACAGTAGAGGACATGCTTAGAGTTTGTGCATTAGATTGGTCAACTGATTGGGAAGTTCACTTGCCCTTGATCGAGTTCACCTATAATAACAGTTGGCATGCTTCTATTAAGATGGCACCATTTGAAGCTTTGTACGGGAGAAGATGCCTATCACCCCTGTGTTGGGATGATTCTTCGGATTTGATAGGGACGGAACCGGAATTGATTATTCAGACTCAAGAGAAAGTAGCTTTGATTCGAGAAAGATTATTGACTGCCCAGAGTCGACAGAAGTCTTATGCAGATATACGTCGTCGCCCTCTAGAGTTCGACGCTGGGGACCATGTACTATTGAAGGTGTCCCCTACACGAGGGATTTTCCATTTTGGGAGGAGAGGCAAGCTTAGTCCAAGATATTTCGGACCGTTCGAGATCCTCGAGAGAGTTGGAGATTTAGCATACAGGTTGGCCTTACCTCCATCGCTGAGTCACGTTCACAATGTGTTTCACGTATCCCAATTGCGGAAGTATGTACCGGACCCCAGTCACGTCATTGATTTCGACGAGATCGAGATAGCTAATGATGGCACCTTCGAAGAGAGACCAATCAAGATATTTGAGAGCCGGATCAAACAATTGAGGAATAAACCAATACACTTGGTTAAAGTACAATGGTCACGACATGGAGTCGAAGAGGCCACTTGGGAAATGGAGGATAGTATGAAGGCTAGATATCCAGAGTTGTTTTCATCTTAAGTTTCGGGACGAAACTTTTTTTTAGGGAGGAAGGATGTAATACCCGAGATTTCTGATATGTATTTGGAACGTGTGATATTGTAATCGTTGTACTTGATCTGAGTATTATTTTCCGTATTTCATAATCCGATGTTGTCAAGCGTATGATTTCATGTATGTGATTTAAAAATTGTAATTCTGCGCATGTAGCGCACGCTATCGGCTATGTGTAGCGTACGCTAACATGGACTCAATAGCGCACGCTACAGAGGAACATTAGCGCACGCTATGCGTGGTCAAATTGATTGAGACATGCGGTAGGTGAGATCTGGCCGGGGACCCTTGTCGGATCGTGTCGAGATGAACCTGGACGGCTTTCGGGAAAAGCCGAGTCAACGCCTTAGCGCACGCTACAGGCATGTGAATAGCGCGCGCTAAGTGTTGAGTACAGTTAAGTCAGTGGGCCGTTAGCGCACGCTACGAGCAGGGACTAGCGCGCGCTAATAGCCATTTCTTATAAATAGGACATCATCCTATTCGTGATTTCAGTTCCTTCTTCTCCCATACCCGAATTCTTACACTTAGAGCATAACTTCCTTCATCCTAAACACTTCATATCAACATCCTAGTTCGTGATTGAAGATCGTATATCATTGGAGATTGGTGTTCAAGCCTTCGGCGTTGGATTGCTTCGATTTCCTCCGTGTTCTTCACTACTTTGAGGTAGGTGATTCTTCACCAATACTAGTAGTGTTCTAAAGGACGTTTGATCATGCTTATCTTGTCAGTTAGATTCTTAAGTAGTCGAACATCATGTGTAGAAGGATATTTTCGATGTTTCGATACTTATTCACCATATAAACCATTGAACCTCGTGGTGTTTGAACTCCTAGCATATTCTGAAGCTTCAAACCTATTTGTGATCAGTAGACGGATTTACCTAGCTGTTACGTTTTACACATTGGAATCATGCGTTTTGGAACGTAGGATGAACGGAACTTAGAGTATTTTCTTGAAGATCGAAGATGAATTATGATGTTGAGATGATTATCCGTATATTTGTATCTCATAATCATAGAACTTCCACAAACCTTATTAGCATGATATGCTTGAGGATGACTTGTTTTATCACCAGAGAATTCATGAGTTCATCACCATTCAACCCAGTTTTCTGTCAGTAGTAATCTGCCATGCACGATTAGCGCACGCTAACATACGTTAGTTAACGTGCGCTATCGGGGTTGGGTTAACGCACGATTACGCATTTAACGTGACGTTATGAGATCAGCCGAGTCAAATCGCTTACCCCAGCTAGCGACGCTAGGCTTATACGATAGCGTACGCTAACAGGCGAGCTTAGCGCACGTTACGTAGAGTACGTAGCGTCACGCTAAGCGATCCCAGATTGTTTATTTTGAGCTTTTTGGCCGTAGACCGAATTGCTAGGCCATCGTTCGACTTGAGATGATTTGTATATCATTCCTTTTGTTAAGGTTCGAGCTTGTTACGTTGATCGAAGGAGGCGGCCTTCGAGTGTGTTGAGATCATTGAAGTATTCCATTCTTGCCATTTTCGAGGCAAGTATCATATGTCGAGTTCGATTTATATTGAAACTTTGATCATGCTTGTGGTTTTGTTCATGTTGTTGAATATGAGATATATTCTGAAATTTCTCGTGGTATTCATTGTTATTTGTTCGTATTGATGAACATATTGAAATGCATATATGTGTGCATAGTTGATTGATTTATGGTATAAATGATCCGAGGGGATCATGAGGATCTATGCTGAGGGCGCTGGATCGAATGTCCACCATGCGTTGGTCCGACGGGATCATCATGGGGATCTATGCTGAGGGCGCTGGATCGCTGGACGGGTTTTCCACCATGCGTTGGTCCGACGGGATCATCATGGGGATCTATACCAAGGGCGCTGGATCGATGGATTACCCTGTACTGTGTTGATGGAATCGTGAGGATTCGCATCGTTGGATTCCGGTGGCGGAAGTCCGTTTTGCATGTTTTATGATACATTGATGGTTTATGTATTACGATACTTGTACTGGCATTGTTTTGCTAACCCCTTCGGTGGTGGACATTGTTTTGATGTTCAGGTAGCCGAGGAGCGGGGAAGCAACCACAGTACCGACAGGACGATGAGATGGCTCAGTGATGTGGTTGATGTTTATTGTTATTGTGACTTGTCTTCTTGGTCTATTTAGTACTCGAGTACGTATGTTTTTAATAATGTCTTTTCGATATGGTTGTATAAGTTAACTCATTTGATCGGTTGAATCAAATCTGTATTTGAACTTCAGTTGTACGATTGGATTATATTTACACTCCTTTTTAAAATTAGCCTTGTAAATCCTTACCTAAAGGGTTTATGGCGCTGTAATTATTCCGAATATCTCGGGGTGTTACAAGAACTATGTGAACTAAGTGAATTATGTGAATAATATGCTTCTGTGGTGTGTCGTATCCGTAGTAGACAAAGACGAGAGTGTTTTCGAGTTGTGTTATGTTGCAATGAGCGACTTCTATTGGAGAGTACCCTGTGTCATCATCAAGGCATGTGCGCGCGGTGGCATGATCTGTAACACCCCCAGGATATCCGAGGTATATTACAGCGCCGTGAATCCCTACATGGGACCCACCAGGCTGAACAAGCATCATACTCATCGACTCACAGAAACGACAGAAAAATACCTCGTCATAAAGACGCCCAGCAAAATAATTCACCCGGTTTAACCGGTCAAACATGACACCATAATCTATCACAACATAATAAACAACAATACAATCCCGACAAGTAAAAGTTCTTAAGTACTCGAGTACTTCTATTAGTTTAAAGACCACAAAGGTAAAAGATAGAAAGCAACAAGACACCACTCGTGCACAATCATCACGCACGGCCATCATCCGCATACTGGTCCAGCGCCCGCTCGTCTCGATGAACCTGACCTGAAATTCATAAAACGAATTTCCCCAAAACGGGTCCCCAGAGGGGTTAGCAATTACGCTAGTACAAGTAACCAAATGAACAATTTACATCTTACACATATAGCAATGCATGAAATCAAGAAATCATAGTTCCAAAACACTCATTTCCGGAAATGCCAATAATCAAAACCACATTTGTAAAATGCACCACAATTAACCGCGGACCCACAGTTTCGTGGATCCCTGCCGAGACCCCGTCGGATCTAACCCACAGTGGTTAAAAGCAAGCTCGCGGTTCCACAGCTTCGTGGAGACCTACCGAGACCCCGTCGGATCTAACCCGTAGTGAGCATACACACACACACAATTCCTCATACAAAACTACTATGTCAAGATTGTAAGTTCATAAGGGTACTTGCCTCGGTTAATAGACGGTGATACGAACGGAAAGGAAGAGTTGAACACGACCGCAAGGAACCGGCGGAAATGAACCTAACGATTCGAATAACACAATCACAACCAACTCTAGACGATTACGGAAATGGAATACACCCGGAAACCCACCTACGATTCATGTATATTCGTACCAAAAATAACAACGAGGGCGGACCACAACCAAACCCTCTCGATTCCGTAAAAATCCGCAAAATATCCATGAATCCGTAGGAAAGCTAAAGATACTAACAATATTAATCGTATTCATCATAAATCCACCAACAAAACGGAACGAATCGGAAGAAAAACCCAAAACCCCCAAATTAATCGAAAATAGGGTTCTAGAAATATTACCTTTGAAGATTCAAGTACTAAGATCCGTAGAACACGCGTTAGATTGATTATCCGAGCCTCACAACCGAAGGAAGATGATGAAAATCGACCCCCGAATGAAGAATGCTTGAGAAGTTCTCCCCCTTAGACCTCTCTCTCTCGCGCAGGTGAAATGAAGGAGAAAAATGGCCGATCTCGTCTAATAAGGACGAGATTGCACATTGACCGCTTTGTGTCTTTGCGGCACACCAAGTGTGCCGCGCACAGCCAAAAATTACTCCTGTGTTTCGGCGGTGTCGCAGACACCTGCGTGCAGCCGCGCACCAGACTGATCGGGTTTTGGTCGCAGATGTCACACGGGTGTGCCGCGGCACCGGGCGGGTGTGCCGCGGCACCGGATGGGTGTGCCGCGGCACACAGTACAGATCGCTCGACCAACAATTGGAGAAATTTGTGTGCCGCGACGCACACACCTTGTGCCGCGGCCCACACCCCTTTTGGGTCCCAAAATAATAAAAATGATCCGTAAAGAGAATAAAAACGATAGGAATCAATATTTGGGAACTAATAACACGAAATGGATCCACGACAACCCCAAAACGGCGGTTCCGCACAATAATAACGAGAAAACAGTTCAACAGTTGACAGGAAGGACACACTGAAGGGTACACGAGGGGCACTACGATCGAGAAATACACCAAAGATGAAAATACAAGGGAAAGAAAAATGCGGATATTACATTCTACCCCTCTAAAAATAAGTTTCGTCCCGAAACTTAAGAAACAAACAACTCAGGGTACCTAGCACGCATACTATCCTCGGTTTCCCAAGTTGCTTCCTCGACACTGTGTCTCGACCACTGCACTTTGACCAAAGGGATGGTTTTATGCCTCAGTCGTTTCTCACGATGCTCCAAAATCTTCAAAGGACGCTCCTCAAAAGTAATATCTTCAGCGATATCAATCTCGCCAAAATCGATGACGTGACTAGGATCCGGGACATATTTCCTCAGCTGGGAAACATGAAAAACGTTGTGAACATGACTCAAGGCCGGAGGTAACGCCAAACGGTATGCCAACCCACCGACTCGCCCGAGGATCTCAAAGGGGCCGATAAATCTCGGACTCAACTTCCCTTTCTTCCCGAAACGAAAAACTCCCTTCGTCGGCGACACCTTTAGCAAAACGTGGTCTCCCACCTCGAATTCCAAAGGTCGACGACGGACGTCGGCATACGACTTCTGGCGACTCTGGGCAGTCAACATCCGTTCCCGAATTAATTCTATCTTCCGCCTCGTCTCTAAAACGACATCCGGCTCGGTCCCGACCAAATCGGACGCCTCATTCTAACAAATCGGTGATCGACATCGCCGCCCATAAAGTGCCTCGTACGGTGCCATCCGAATCGACGCGTGCCAACTATTGTTATACGTGAATTCGATCAATGGAAAATGTTCCTCCCAGTTACTACTCCAATCGAGAGCACAGGCACGCAACAAGTCCTCGAACGTCTGGATAGTGCGTTCCGTCTGTCCATCTGACTTGGGATGAAAAGAGGTACACAAACGCAACCGGGTACCCAACGCCTTATGCACCGCCTGCCAGAAGTGCGATACAAAACGGACATCACGATCCGAAACAATAGACTTCGGGGTACCATGAAGTCTCACGATCTGCGCGATAAACACACGAGCTAACTTCTCCGGGCCCCAAGTGTCCTTGATGCCCAGAAAATGTGCCGACTTGGTCAGACGATCGACAATCACCCATACCATATTCATGCCCGACCTCGATCTCGGCAGACTCGTATTGAAATCCATCGATATATCTTCCCATTTCCATTCCGGAACAGGAAGTGACTGCAAAAGCCCAGCCGGTCGCTGATGCTCGATTTTGACTTGCTGGCAAGTCAAACACCTTGCTACAAACTGCGTGACCTCCTCCTTCATGTCATTCCACCAGAAGTTCCTTCTCAAGTCCTTGTACATCTTACTCGAACCAGGATGAACGGAGTAAGGTGTAGCATGGGCCTCCCGCAAAATACTCTGTCTCAACTCTGAGTCGTTCGGCACACAAAGCCGACCCCGAAACCTCAAAACACCATCTTCGTGAATCACAAATCCAGGAGACTTTCCTTTAAGAACGTTCTCTCGGATTTGAGTAATCATCGGGTCCTCTGATCGCTTGACTTAATCTCATCGATCAAAGACGACGAAATTTCCAAAGCACGAAATTGTCCGACAGTTCCGGCAATGAACCTCAACATCTAACTCGATTAAAGCTCGCCAAGCTCGGACCGAGACGTAAGGATCTCAAGCGATCGCAATGCAATCGGTTTCCGACTCAAGGCGTCGGCCACGACGTTCGCCTTGCCGGATGATAAAGGATTTCGAGGTCATAATCCTTAATCGCTTCTAACCACCTCCTCGCCTCATATTCAACTCCCACGAGTAAATATGTATTTCGACTTTTATGATCGGTAAAAATCGACATGCGAGCCAAAAGATAGTGACGCCAAATCTTGAGCGCGAATACGACCGCCGCTAACTCCAAATCATGGGTAGGGTAGTTAAGCTCATACGGCCTCAAGCTGTCTCGACGCAAAGGCAATGGTCTTGCCGTCTTTGCATTAATACGCACCCAAGACCACGACCAAGCATCGCTATAAACGGCGAATCCTCGTTGCCACACGGCAACGCCAAAACCGAGCTGAAGTCAAACGCTTCTTCAGCTCCTCAAAATCAATCGCCTCTCGTCATTCCGCATTTAACTTCTCGATTACGGAGCAAGCTGTGTAAGTGGTCGAGCCGCCGAGAAACCCTCGACGAACCTACGGTAGTAGCCACCAAACCCAAGAAACTACGGAGCTCTCTCACGTTTTGGGCGGTACCCAATCCAATACCGCCTCGATCTTCTCGCGGATCTACACGAACCCCCTACCGAAATCACGTGACCCAAAAACATCACTTCCTTCAGCCAGAACTCACATTTCGAGAACTTCGCATAGAGTTGCTCGGTCCTCAAAATGTCTAACACTATCCGCAAATGATGGGCATGCTCTTCCTCGTTCCTCGAATAAATAAGAATATCGTCAATGAAGACGACGACACACTTATCCAAATACTCGATAAAGACTTTGTTCATCAGCTGCATGAACACCGCCGACGCGTTAGTTAACCCGAAAGGCATAACTACAAACTCATAATGTCCGTATCTTATCCGAAAAGCTGTCTTCGGCACATCGGACTCTCTCACCCGGAGCTGATAGTACCCCGATTTCAAATCAATTTTCGAGAATACCGCAGCTCCCTGCAACTGGTCGAACAAGTCGTCAATTCTCGGCAAAGGATACTTGTTTTTGATGGTCACCTTGTTTAGTTCGCGATAGTCGATACACAAACGTAGTGAACCATCCTTCTTCCGCACAAACAGGACCGGTGCGCCCCAAGGCGAGGCGCTCGGTCGAACATACCCCGACTCAAGAAGCTCACTCAACTGCTTCTTCAACTCGGACATCTCTGAAGGTGCCATGCGATAGGCGCCTTGAAATAGGATCCGCACCGGCTCTAACTCTATAGCGAACTCGACCTCGCGTTCGGTGGCAATCCCAGAACTCGTTAGGAAAAACATCAGAAACTCATTAACGATTGGAATCGACGAAAGCTCGACTCCACCACTCTCCGCCTTCAAGGCGTAGCACCAATAGCCGGTACACCCCTTTCGCAGAGTCTCATAGCCTTCAAGGCGTTAATAGCAATTCTGGTTCCCCCTCTTTCGCCCGACGAAAGAGTGCTCGGTGCCATCATCGGCTAACATGGTGATGATTCTCGTGCGGTAGTTCATGATTGCACCATGCCGCTCGAGCCAATCATCCCCGAGAATTAAGTCCTCACCCTCAATACCCACAACAATAAGATTAGAGGGCCAAGCCCTCTCACAAATAAACACAGAACAGTCTCGAACCTCCTGATCACCAACGATCCTATCACCGCTAGGAAGCTTAACGATGAAGGGCTCACAAGGCGTCAAACGGTCGAGACTCAAACGGCGCACACAATCCAGAGATATGAACGAATGCGTAGCACCGGAATCGAAAAGCACACTGACAGGATGAGAAAGAATATAAACGGTACCTGTCGCCACGGTAGCCGTTGGATCATCGGCTCTCCGCATCTCATAGACACGCGGGTGGGTTGAGCCGACGCTGGAAACTCCCCCCTTAGAGGGCTGACCCCGACCTCTTCCCCGACCAGCACTCGGCGGAGATTGAGGAGCAAACGATCCCTGATTCACACTTGGTTCCCTAGGCGCTGGAATGGAAGCCCGGGCACCAAAGATTTTCTCCCTCTCAGCACAGAAAGCAGCTTTGTGACCCGACTGGCCACACTGATTACACGTCAGCAAAGGGTTCGGACAAATACGACTGATGTGGCCCTGCTGGCCACAGTTGAAACACTTAACCTCTCGAGAAGGGGCACTGGCGCCTGCTGGGAAACCCAGTAGATCGAGTGGGCCACCACCAATGGAAAAGTTAGCAGATGGAATTTCTGCGACCCCCACCTTTGTGGCCCGAAAAATTCCGCAGACTTCGCTTCTTGCTCTCGCGGGCCGCCTCACTCGCCGTCACAGACATATCATAAGCAAGGGCCCTACTCTGGTAATCCTTCAAGGTAGTACAGACGAGCCCCGACATATAGTCCCGAATAGACAATTTCATCCGTCTGGAAAAATGGAAAATTTTGTCGCTCTCCTCGACAACTTGGGTCTTCACATAACCCAACTCCTTGTTAAAATCAGCAATAGCTTGAGATACGGGGATATCCCGCGGTTGAGCATCATAAAAAGCATGTACCCGAGCCTGTCTGACGGCCACGGCAATATTCATCTCCATCAATTCTTGAAACTCACCCACGAAGCAAGATGATCTTTGGGCCCAACGGCCTCCCACCACCGTAAGGCCCCTGTGAGAAAGTATTGAGCAATAGGGACTTTACGGTCCTCGGGACAGTTGGTAGCAGTGAAGACTTTAGATATCTCCCTGATCCACCCTTCCCAGCCAATTGGGTCGGAAGCTCCCGAAAACTGAGGAGGATGCATCTTGATGACATCTTGGAGCCAACGGTCTGCTCCGCCCCGATTAACATGGGCTTGTTCCGGGTTCTGAACCGCATGAGCTATTGCCGCCATTTGGTTCACCATTTGTTGCATAACAGCCGCAATACCAAGGTCGGTGCGCTCCTGAGAAGAAGCATGACTGTGACGGTCGCTGGTACTGCCGGCTCCCGAAGACTGTGACGTGGCCGCCCCACCGGATGCCCCACGTCCCCGGCCGCGTCCACGACCACGACCGCGACCACGACCACGACCTCTTCCAGCATTCATACTGGAGTTAAATAAGTAGCAAAAGCCATACGATGGTAAGTACAAGAAAAGAACGATCGCAAATCGAGAACTAGAGGTACGATACAAGAGTATAAGGAAGAGAGGAAAGAAAACTTAGGGGCACTGGTAGTACCGGAATCATGGCAGCGTGATGATGATGTGCAAAACAAAATACAACAAGACCCAATAAACCGACAAGCCTAGGTATCCATAAACCTAGTGCTCTGATACCATTTTCTGTAACACCCCCAGGATATCCGAGGTATATTACAGCGCCGTGAATCCCTACATGGGACCCACCAGGCTGAACAAGCATCATACTCATCGACTCACAGAAACGACAGAAAAATACCTCGTCATAAAGACGCCCAACAAAATAATTCACCCGGTTTAACCGGTCAAACATGACACCATAATCTATCACAACATAATAAACAACAATACAATCCTGACAAGTAAAAGTTCTTAAGTACTCGAGTACTTCTATTAGTTTAAAGACCACAAAGGTAAAAGATAGAAAGCAACAAGACACCACTCGTGCACAATCATCACGCACGGCCATCATCCGCATACTGGTCCAGTGCCCGCTCGTCTCGATGAACCTGACCTGAAATTCATAAAACGAATTTCCCCAAAACGGGTCCCCAGAGGGGTTAGCAATTACGCTAGTACAAGTAACCAAATGAACAATTTACATCTTACACATATATAGCAATGCATGAAATCAAGAAATCATAGTTCCAAAACACTCATTTCCGGAAATGCCAATAATCAAAACCACATTTGTAAAATGCACCACAATTAACCGCGGACCCACAGCTTCGTGGATCCCTGCCGAGACCCCGTCGGATCTAACCCACAGTGGTTAAAAGCAAGCTCGCGGTTCCACAGCTTCGTGGAGACCTACCGAGACCCCGTCGGATCTAACCCGTAGTGAGCATACACACACACACACACGCAATTCCTCATACAAAACTACTATGTCAAGATTGTAAGTTCATAAGGGTACTTACCTCGGTTAATAGACGGTGATACGAACGGAAAGGAAGAGTTGAACACGACCGCAAGGAACCGGCGGAAATGAACCTAACGATTCGAATAACACAATCACAACCAACTCTAGACGATTACGGAAATGGAATACACCCGGAAACCCGCCTACGATTCATGTATATTCGTACCAAAAATAACAACGAGGGCGGACCACAACCAAACCCTCTCGATTCCGTAAAAATCCGCAAAATATCCATGAATCCGTAGGAAAGCTAAAGATACTAACAATATTAATCGTATTCATCATAAATCCACCAACAAAACGGAACGAATCGGAAGAAAAACCCAAAACCCCCAAATTAATCGAAAATAGGGTTCTAGAAATATTACCTTTGAAGATTCAAGTACTAAGATCCGTAGAACACGCGTTAGATTGATTATCCGAGCCTCACAACCGAAGGAAGATGATGAAAATCGACCCCCGAATGAAGAATGCTTGAGAAGTTCTCCCCCCTTAGACCTCTCTCTCGCGCAGGTGAAATGAAGGAGAAAAATGGCCGATCTCGTCTAATAAGGACGAGATTGCACAGTTGACCGCTTTGTGTGCCGCGGCACAACCGAAGTGTGCCGCGGCACGTGCCAAAAATTACTCCTGTGTTTCGGCGGTGTGCCGCGCAGACACCTGCGTGTTCCGGCACGATACCAGTCGGGTTTTGGTCGCAGATGTCACACGGGTGTGCCGCGACGGGACGGGTGTGCCGCGGCACGGACACGGCACCGTGCCGCGGCACCCGATGGGTGTGCCGCGGCACACGCAGTCTGACGCTCGACCAACAATTGGAGAAATTTGTGTGCCGCGGCGCACACACTCAGGCCGCGGCCCACACCCCTTTTGGGTCCCAAAATGATAAAAATGATCCGGAAAGAGAATAAAAACAATAGGAATCAATATTTGGGAACTAATAACACGAAATGGGTCCACGGCAACCCCGAAACGGTGGTTCCGCACAACAATAACGAGAAAACAGTTCAACAGTTGACAGGAAGGACACACTGAAGGGTACACGAGGGGCACTACGATCGAGAAATACACCAAAGATGAAAATACAAGGGAAAGAAAAATGCGGATATTACATGATCAATGGATGGCTAAAGGCACATAGTGGACGTCGATTTCACGGTGTTCAAGAGAGTTGCTCTGTCTAGCTTATAGACTGAGGATACCTGTTGTGATGAGTTATTGATATCAACCCCATTTAATAATGTTGGTATCACAGCAATTGAGACTAAGAGACATCCAACCAAGTGAGGTCTGTCGAGGCCTAGCATGCCCTTGACGTGAACCCAAAGGTGCGAACTGTGATAACTTTGAGTCCAATTGTGAAACGTGATTTTGGTTCGCGGGCTTAGACTGATGTATATCTGACATCGATTCTGTTGGGCCATGGGCCCTATTGACTTTTGAGAAAGTACGTTGATTCAGTTGGGCTATTGGCCCTGATGATTTTCGAGAAACTTTGTTTGGGGAGCATAATCCCTCACAGTGTTGTGAAGCGAATTGAGGGCCGCGAATCCTAACCGGCTTTGGAAATACTTCGATAAGACTCAGTTCGGAAACTTCAAAAATGTCGTTTTTATAAAACTTCTCAAAGTCGTTGAACCGGATTCACCATACTCAATTACTTGTATTTTAGAAATAAATGATTATAAATCTATTTTGAAGATCCTCGGGATTTCTGAAGAAGTTTTCGAAAGCCAATGAATTATCTTCTAGGTAGAGGTGCCCAACCACGGGTCCGGGTCCGGGTCCGGGTCGGACCCACCGGGTCGGCAGGACAGGACCCGGACCCCACCCGTACATATGAAATGTACGGGTTGACGGGTCGACGGGTCGGCCACGGGTCCGGGTCCGGGTCCGACCCGCCGGGTCACGGGTCGACCCGTCTATATATTTTTTTTTTTAAAATGTATATAAAACTTTTATTTGTTATCATTTTATACACGAAAAATAACTATAAGTGAAAAAGGAAATCATTTGAAAAAATTAGCTTGTATTTAATTTTAAGTTTTTACTTAAAATTAAATTGCCTACGTATCCCCGTGAGGAATCAAAGCTCCACGTAGTTCTTTTACTTGAGAAGAGTTAAAAAAAATGGGCTTGTATTTAATTTTAAGTTTTCACTTAAAATTAAATTGCCTACGTATCCTCGTGAGGAATCAAAGCCCTACGTAGTTCTTTACTTACCTGACTTACCTTACTTACCTTTAGTCGAAGTCGATGTCGTCGTCGTCTTGATCATCGGTTTGACTCATTTGACTAGACTCTCCTTCGGTAGTGCCTTCTTGATAGGCATCTTGGTCCGCTAATAGGTCATCCCATTTATTTTCTTGATCTCGTAACTCGGCTTTTGTTGCGTCTTTAAGTATCATTTGAGCCTCGAGATTTTTTGGCGTCATTCGGGATCTCAACGGGGACTGTGGATGCGGGCACTGTAAGAATTTCTTGTGCCATAATGGAAAGTATGGGAAATTCGGTTCCCCTTCTTTTCCACCAATCCAACAGATCAAAGGTACCTGCATTGTCATCCTCCCAAGACAAAACTAGTTGAATAATATCTACTAAGGTCATTTCTTTGACCGACGTTACTACCACCCCTATTTCTTGCTATATTATAGAGTTGTTGTTGAAATGGGTTAGTGGGAGTTCTGTCGAATTCCATGTTAAATGTATTTGTAGTCTTAGTTCTTGTTTTTTGAGTTTGAATCTTATCACCATATTTAGAAGAATATTCGTAAAAACAGCTTTCTAAACTATTTTTCAAATCAATTTTTACTTGTTCAACGTCAGAATATTTTCAAATAAAGTTTGACTTTCAACAGTATCCTCAATATTAGGAAAACCCAATTTTTTAAGAATATTATAATATATTTCATGTAATTGTTCTACTTGATCTAAATTCAAATCGGGAGATAAAACAGCACTAATCAAGAAAACATCATGAATACGATTAAAGTATTTTAGCCATTTTAAACACATATTGTAAATAGCATTCGATAATCTTTCGGATTTACTACAAGCATCCATTTCGTATACAATAAAACAACAATGAAATAAAACTTTAGGAGACGTGGGATAATAACAACCACTTAAATCTTTAGTTGCATTTTCAAAAACCCTTAATAGTTTTATTAAATCTTTAGTTTCATCCCAATACGTTGGCAATAAATAAAATCCTTCTACGTGAAAATACGTATCAAAAAATTCACACAATAATTCTTTATATTCATTAGTTGAATTTAACATCTCATAAGTTGAGTTCCATCTATGTTTGACGTCTGGAGTAAAAAATTTGGGTTGAATTTGTTTTGACTTTAAAAATTTTACCCATTGTCTAGCTAACTTAGTGCGATTATGTAAAAACAAGACACATTTTCTAATTGGTTCTATTGCCTCATCTACAAATTTTAATGCATCTTGTACACATAAATTTAGAATATGACATATACATCTAGTATGAAATAATCGACCCGCTAAAACAGATTGCAAGCTTGTATTAATCTTTGGTACACTTGCAAGATAGAACTAGATTATCAAAACCAATTGTGAAAATTTTATCTTTTAAGCAATAAAAAGTTAAAATTTTAATAATTGCTCTAGCTATATTATCTCGCACTATGTGTACAATTAAATTTTTAAACGCAAGTAATCTTTTGTTTAAGTTCCAATTTTCATCAATCCAGGTATAGTTATTCCCATATAATCATTTTTTTGTTTAAAATCTGCAAGTATCTGCAATAAAGAAACTCTATGATTTATAGATCTAAAATAAGCTCGTAGTGCAAGTTTATGTTGTTTGGCTAAGTATACTACTTGTCTAGTCATTGTGGTACGTGGAATTCTTTTAATAGCAGGATTATAGGCATTTTGCATCCCGTATTCCCAACCCGTACTATCCGCAAAATTAAAAGGTAAAGATTCTTGTGCACATAATTTTGCCATTTGTTCTCTAGCAATTTTTTCATTATATTTATAAAGTTGAGATTCGGACATACCTTGATTGCCGTCGGCGGCTCCAGAGAAGGTTGGAAGTTGAGTTGACTTTGTGACTTTTGTTCTCCGTGGACCGAGGCATGGTTATTTTCAAAATGCCTTTTAAAATTTCCATATCCATCCCCGCTTTATACGGATACTCTTTCGAGCAGAGTTGCAAGATACCTTAATCGAACCATCCGCATTTTTCCTTCTTAAAGTGTTTTGAAAAAGTACGGATACTGGCCTCCTTTCGCAAAGGCGTGCTTGTTTCTTGCTTTACTTTTCTTGCTTCCTCCGCCTTTCACATTTTCTTCCTCCTCGGACGATAACTCCTCAACATAAGGAGGTTCTTCTTCACTTGGCTTGCAGACGCTCGACTTTGATATTTGAGTAGGAGTTGGTACGCAATGAAGAGTCCGCTCGAAAGTAGAATATGTATTATTTAACATAGCTTCATCGATTTCATGGTCCATTTCTTCGTCGATGTTTTGCAGTTGTTGAAGATTCTTGACACGTCTAAATCCACTGAGATCAACTTCTTCTTCACTGGTAGTTGTTGTACTACCGTAATAGATATTTTCATGTGTAACATCATATTCAGGTTCTTGACTTTCATTTTCAAAACCGGGTGGAGTTTGGTTTTGGGGCTCCCGAATAATTATTCCAGATGGTTTCTTCGATTTGCCCCAAAGACCCATTCGCTCGAACTTGGACATTTTGGATTTTTTGGGAGATGTAGCAATACCCTTTCCCTTGTCAGAACTCGACATAATGATAAAATGCGAAAAAAAGAGAGAGATTAAGTAGTATAGCAATTAACAATGAGAGTTTGAGAGATAGATAGTATTGAAGGTGTGGAAAAATTGTGTTGGGGAGGGGGGTATTTATAGTTAGGAAATTTTTTTTTTTTTTTAAAAAATCGGACTAGCCGTTAGACCCGCCGGGTCACGGGTCCGACCCGCCGGGTCCGGGTCCGACCCGCCGGGTCCAACAGCCATTTTTTGAATTTTTTTTTGTTTTTTTTTTAATTTCCGCCGGGTCCGACCCGACGGGTCGACGGGTTGGGGGAAGCTCGACCCGGACCCCACCCGTGTATACCATGGGTCCGGGTCGGCGGGTCGCACGGGTCGGCCGGGTCCGGGTCTTGCACGGGTCAGCCGGGTCCGGGTCGGCGGGTCGACCCGGCGGGTTGGGTCGTTTTGGGCACCTCTACTTCTAGGATAAATGTTATTCGTCTGTAATGCCTTTGTTAATTGATATAAAATATGTTTCGTAAATTGCTTTACTTGCACCAATAATTGCTGACCGCTTTGGGGATAGCTACATTTTGTATCAAGGTAATGGCTTGAGGAGCAATTGCAGGATCCGCGTAGAAAAGAGGAGCTGCAGCGCTAATCCCCCAAGAGATGCAACATTATTTTAAAACGGGCTGTACCCCTCAAATTGTTGTATTTGAGCTCTCGTGTGGGCATCTCCTTGAAGCATTTTAATATATTGAAATTATTTTAAATCGTATTTAGTCGACCTTATTGGTCAGTGTCTTATTGAACATTGTAATTACCCCAGCAAAGAAGGATTCGCTTTAATATTGCTAACCGCTTTCTTTTTCATTTGTTTTGTCAAAAAGCTGCACGCCCAAAAACTTCCAAACTATGCCAAATGTTTGCGCCTTTTCAAATATTTGCTACCGTCCATTTATGTGTTTAGGTCGTTTGGCGCTTCCATTTTGTGTCAACTAGCATCTAGTTTGGTAAACAAGTTCGGTGGGTTCAGAAGCACCAAAAGAACACATTACTGGCAACTTTTGATATCCATACAAAAAATCTAGAATCAAAACCAAAACAGTACAAAGTTCTACTCAGGGCCGGCTCTAACATGTCGGGGACCCTAGGCGAAAAGCAAAAAAGTGGCACCTAAGAAATGAAGCTTGAGAATCCTATTCCAAGCATACTGCACAGACCAGAGCATGAGAGAGGAGAGCCTGAGAGACGGAGAGAGCCGTTGGAATATTTTTTCTTAATAGGAGTCGTAGAATGGTGCGATTAATTAGCAAGACATAAATATATTATTTTTTTTTAATATATGTATAATGGCTAGATCATCTACTGCCCGGCATAAAATTATAACATTTCCAACTATTTAGTTAATTAAAAAAAAATCCTACAGAAACTGACCTAAAAATACTAAAACAGACAAAATTAGAAAACAAAACATTAATTAAAATTACCTTCCATATATACAAAAAAAAATCCATAATTATCCCCACCATCATCGTGCACCACACACCCCAAAAAATACAAATAAAATCAGGCATCACTGCCCCACGCACGAACAACAAAAACCACACATGACAGACAGATTTAAACAACAAAACCACGCATCATGCACTATTGCCCCAAAGTACAAACAACAAAAACACGCATCGTACACTATTCCCGTGTCAGTTGAAAGTAACAATCAATCGCTGCACGCTTGGAAGTTCATTTAAATAGCTACCACGACGGGAATATAAGTAGGACACAAAAAACTAACCCACTTATAATTCATGATTGTTCAGGTTATTCATAACGAAGTTCATCTTAAGAAAATGAAAGACGAGAAAATTTCAGTTTTTCAAGAGTTGCATCTTGCTTATTATATTAATATATATATCACCAATTCCTCAGCAGGCAGCTTCTTCAGCATCAGTCTCAACGGGTACCTTATTGCCACCTCTTAACCGAGAAGAGACATTGTCAATGGCAGAGTTGAGTTGGCTAATCTTTTCCTCCAAGGTCTGTCTGGTTCTCTGATTTCAGAATGACAAGAAATCAGAAAAGCGGTTGTGTGTGTGTGTGTGTGTTCTTGGGGGTGGGTTTAAAACAAAAGCAACAATGAGGCTCAAAAACATCTTATGCAGTCTCAAAACAAGAATGAAAGCTGTAATATCATAATTTACCTCCAAACCTCCATCACCATCATAGTAGATTGGTTGCTTGGCCTTTCTAAACCCATGTTCATTTTCATTTAGCAGTGATCTTCTGATCTGATAATAATACAAGAAAACACCGAGTAAATAAATAAGCAAAATGTTGGGATGCTTCTAGACTGCACTATCAAATATATATATATATACTCACCTGTGGAGAAAATACATATGCAAATGCTCCGAACACTGCACCTCCTAAAAGAAAACCAGCTACAAAATCGGCACCACTTCCACTGCTACGGTCGCTACACATGGAAAATAGAAAATTATAAATCAATCAGAAAAAGTTTATAAATTTATTACAGATATTCCAATTTGATGCTGGTAAAAGAAAGCCGTATTTCATGACATGGACAGAACCAACTTCATCAGCTTTCACACATTGAGTAAAAGAGATTTGTTCACTCAAACGAGAGAAATACATGCAACAGTCTGCGCATTTACTGTTCCTTCACGTAGTTTGAATCATAAAAAATCTCCTTAAGAGGAAGGAGAATAATCTATTTATTTCATATTCAGTAGCCTAATGCAATAACACAAGCACAACACTGGTAGCAAGATCCAGATGTAATTTAAAGATCTTTTTTTTAATAAAAAAAACCATAGTCTTCAACAAAATGGAGAGTATGGGCTGTACAAGATTCTAAACCCCATCCTCCTCATGAATGAAAAGTGTCTGGTACCATCTCACTTAGGGTGAAATGGTAAGATGTAATTTTAAGTTCAACAATAAGAATATGCATAAAAGGAGTGCCTTCTCGGAACAAACTGATTAAGATGCATACATCAAGAGAGTCCATCATCGATAACTCGACTCCAGTTCATATAGTGTTCAATATGTGAACCAAGTTTTGAAACTTTGACTCAGAAATAAACTCAACTTGTTTCCTACTGAATGTCCTCCAGCTGCTGTAAAAATATTGAAGAAATGCATATTGATAACCACCAATCACAATGAACCATTATAGTAATTCGTAATTTCCCCAAATCATTTACTCCCCCCCTCCCAAACCCCACCCCATACACACGCACACGCGCACACACACACACACACACACACACACACACACACACACACACACACACACACACACACAGACACACACAAACACACACACACACACACACATATATATATATATATATATATATATATATATATATACTTTCTATTGGATCACACAACAATTGTTGAGGAATTAATAATTTAAATCATTTAGTATCAAATCTGGTTAACACATAACTACACAATGCTTGAAGAGTTCCTAGACCATATCTCAAGCAGCGTAAGGACATGGAAGGATGGCGGAAGTAATGTGTAGACATAAATAATTATAAAACACAAAATAACGGCGATGTTCACCACAAACAATTTCGATTCAAATTTTTTTACAAAGTGGCTAATTTTCAAGACATAAATTATCCTTGGTGACAAGGAGTCATGATCTACAAGGGAAACATTGACACGCTCAAGGACAAATCCCATAGAGGGTAAGATTCTAGATGACCTGAACAAGTTGGATCCACATTCAGATATTCGAATGCTCCAAATCTCATAAGACCATCACAAAAGATAAGAGGCCAGATATAGCTGATGACACTACAAGTAAATAAACAAACCACTTATCATTTCAAATATTGTTTCCCTTTCTCATTTCCGCATTTCTCTACCATATAATCAGTCCAAACAATGTGTCTAGGCGATAGTAATTCATTTTAAAATTAAGTTGTAAAATGAATACCATAACAGGTTATTCTCATTGAGAATACATTATCAGATTAGTGCGACTTCAAATAAGTAGAGTAAATTACATGAAAAATTCATGGATCTATCGTTGTCATTATCTGAACAAATGAAGTCGTCTACTGGAATCATAAATTCCTACCAATTGTGCAGAATCGCATCAATTTTTGGACAGCATGCTTATTTAAATCACAATATTATGAAATCACAAACTCTTTGACTACCAAAGTGATGCACCAGTGCAAATCACAATCTATCCATACATCATGATTTCCAATGGATTCAAAACAGCTTGTAGATATACTAAACAGAAAACTCATACTCGTATTGAGCGTGAATAGACAACTTGGGGTCGGCCCGAGAGCGAGTCTTGCGTCGAATTGTTAACGACCGTGTCTTCACAAAAGCACCTGAGTTTACAGATGAAATGCTGCTGGTCTTGGTCTGATTTCCTCCTGCAATGTAAACAACAACAACAACAACATCTAAGCCTTAGTCCCAAAATGATTTGGGGTCGGCTAACATGAATCAAACTTTGAAACCGTCAATAATCGTTACATAAATAACATAAAAGGAAAAAAGAGGAAAAAAGTAGAGAAAAAAGCAAATAAAAAAAGAGAATGAATGGAAAAAAAAAAAAAAAAAAAAAAAAAAAAGAATCGACTCCATCCACCATCCGTATTCTTTCCCGCCACATTTGCCTCTCCATCGCCATACTTTCTCCAAGAAACCGCATATCATTTTCAATCATCTTTATCCAAGTTTTCTTGGGTCTTCCTCTACCTTTCACAACATTACTTGCTCCCCAACTTTCTAGCCTCCTCACTGGGGCATCAATAGGTCTTCTTCTCACATGACCAAACCATCGTAATCGATTCTCCATCATCTTGTTTTCTATAGACGCAACTCTTACCTTCTCTCTGATCACCTCATTTCTGAGCCGATCCTTTTTTATATGACCACACATCCATCGTAGCATACGCATCTCTGCCACATTCATCTTTTGAACGTGACAATCGCTTTTACACCCCAACACTCGGTGCCATATAACAAATAAGCAGCCTAATTGCCGTGCGGTAAAATTTACCCTTTAATCTATGAGGCATGCCGATCACATAAAACCCCGTGACACTCTTCCACTTCAACCACCCTGCCTTTATTCTGTGAGCCACATCGCCATCTAGCTCTCCATCCTTTTGGATAATAGATCCAAGATACCGAAAGAAAGTGGATCCATGAACAACTTTCCCATCAAATGTGATCATCCCCGCCTCTCTATCACTATTTTCGCTAAACCTACACTCCATATATTCGCCTTACTCGTCACCCTAAAGCCTCGAGCTTCCAAAGTATCCCTCCAAAGTTCCAATTTCACAGACTCCAACCTTCGTTTCATCAATCAACACAATATCATCTGCGAACATCATACACCACTAACGTCATTTTGAATTTCTCTTGTCAATTCGTCCATGACTATGGCAAAGAGAAAAGGACTAAGAGCAGATCCTTGATGCACCCCAATCGTAATAGGAATTCTTGTCCTCCCAACATTAGACGTACACTTGTACTAGCTCCTCATACATGTCCTTTATAATGTCAATATATTTCCGCGATACACCCTTCTTTGCTAAGGCCCACCAAAGTACTTCTCTTGATACTTTATCATATGCCTTCTCTAAATCAATAAAAACCATATGCAGATCTTTCTTTTTATCTCGATAATGTTCCATCAATCACGGATAAGATAAATTGCTTCCATGGTCGATCTTCCGCATAAATCCAAACCGATTTTCGTTATCTTCACACATTTCCGATCCTTTGTTCAATCACTCGTTCCCACAACTTCATGGTATGACTCATTAGTTTAATTCCGCGATAATTAGAACAATCTTGAACATCACCTTTGTTCTTATACAAAGGGACGAGAATACTTTTCCTCCATGCTGACGGCATCTTATTGCTTCTCCAAATCTTATTGAAAAACATAGTTACCCATTCGATCCCTCTCTCCCCCAAACACCTCCAAACTTCAATAGGTATACCATCTGGTCCTTCCGCTTTTTGACCCCATCTTCTTCAATGCAATTGTCACTTCACCCTTTGGATTCTTCTCTTAAACTCTCGGTTAACCATACTTGAGGGGATGTTTAAATTCCCAATATCTTGTTCTTGATGGCCATCAATAGGGTATCAAAGTATGACCTCCATCTCTCTTTTATCTCTTTATCTTGAACCAAAACTTTTTGGTCAAGATCTTTACACATTTAACTTTTCCAATATCTCGCGTCTTCTTCTCTCTCATTCGAGCAAGTTTATAGATATCTTTTTCCCCTTCTTTAGTATCTAATCTTGCATATAATTCTTGATTGACCTTTGATCGGGCATTTCGCACTGCCTTTTTAGCTTCTGTTCGAGCTTTCTTGTACTTCTCATAATTCTCATCGCTCGAGCATTTACCTAGTACCTTATAACATTCACGTTTGGTCTTTATCGCTTGCTTAACTTCATCATTCCACCAAGATGTGTCCTTACTTGATGGTCTGTTTCCTTTAGATTCTCCTAGGACTTCTTTTGCAACTTCCTTTATGTTGTGTTCCAACAAGTTCCAACAAGTTCCTCCTGCAATGTAACCAAAAAAAAAATATTCGGAAAAGGGCAATATTTGTGTCGGCAGCCCATCCGACTTGGGATCCACATGGACACGCCAAGGCAACTAAACCGACCGAGCAGAACCTGAAGTCGGACCGGGCAAAAAACCCGATTTCCTCCCAGGCTCACAAAAAACCGGACCGGACGGCGACGCCAAGGCCGACCCGAAATCCGATCCGGGAAGGCCGAGCAGAGAGACGACAAAAATGCTCGGATTCGAGATTACAACAAGGCCAACCTGAACGGCGGGAGACCCGAGGACCGACTCCATCGGATAAACACCCCCAAGAGTCGGCAAAGCAGGCCCGCATGCCAATTAAAGCATGCAATCACGACCCTTCCCAAGGCGCTCCTTAGAAGCCGCCACGTGTCCTGGGCATAAATGCAGACTGACAAGTGTCTTGGGCATATTCCCCAGACATTCGCCAGCTGTCACCTCTCCATTGGCCCAGGTTGTCTATATATAGAAGAAATGTACAGTGAAAGCAGATCTTTGGATTTCAAGCATTTACAGTAGAGAGAGAAAAAAGAAAGAAAAGAGAAAAGAAAATAAGACTTGTAATTAACAAGCATCCAGATAGACCGGCATAAATTATCCTGCTCGGTTCTACTCTATCAAAAAGGTCATTAATAAAATTTAGTGATCAAACACCTTCCTTTTTGTTATTTTATTTTCTACGTGGCTTCGATTCATTCGTCTTAATCAGCACACGTGACGTTGACCAAACCAGACGTCAACAGATTGGCGCTAGAAGGAGGGCGCACCTCCGATAAAAAAGATAGATATATACCATTCACCGGAGATGTCTCACGACATAAAAACCTCACTCGCGACGGAGGAAGAAAACCTCCTTAAAGTGGTTGAGTGCTTTAAACACCCTGCCTTCATCCAGGGCATGGCGGCCCTTATGGCAAGAGTTACAGGGGGCGGGACCCTTCAAAAACCCGAAGATCAGCTCGAGGCAGAATCTCAGACCACCCGCCCCGCTGCCTCGGGACGAAATAGAAAAAGGGCGGCCTCTGGGGCCACCGGAGAAAGGGCAGAGAGCCACGGCGAAAGCTCACATCCCTCACGGAAAAGTAAGCTTTCGCGCCCCCCATCCGTTTTTGATCGCCTTGGGGCAGGAAGGAAAATCGAGAAGGCAGCGCCGGCTCCTACTGTCCAGAGTCAGAGCCGTAAGGAAGAGAAGGCTCCCCACCCGTCCCTAAATCCAACGCAAGTATTACCTCCAACTCCGGGCGATAATTCGAGCGAAATCGAGTTTCTAAAAAAGCGCCTTACGGAGCTCGAAAATAAACAACTCCAGCCATCCCAAAGTTCGGAATGGCTCAACACCCAGGAGAGTCCCCTGGCCCCTATCGTTCTGGCGGAACCCCTCCCGGAGAAGTTCAAAATTCCTCAAATTCCGCCATACAACGGAGAAACAGACCCCAACGCCCATCTTGGGCATTATAATTCCTCGATGGATCTGCACGGGTCTCAGGACGCGTTCCGATGCCGAATGTTTTCCCTAACTCTAGGAGAGAGGGCCCAGAGGTGGTATCGGACGCTGCCCCATCATTCGGTTCAAACGTGGGCTCAGCTTTCGGCGACGTTCCGATCCCACTTCATGGGGTCCTCAGGCGAGTCGCCCCACGCTCATCCATCTTCCGTGGTCCAGGGGCCGAGCGAGTCCCTTAAAGATTATATATCCCGTTCAATAAACGGATATTAGAGACGGAACCTATGTCCGACGATGCGCCGCCATTATTGCCAGCCGCCTTCTCAAAAATTCTTTCTTTTCACGGACGGTGTGCCAGAATGTCCCACACACCTACCGGGAATTTTTGGAGCGCGCTAGCTCCCACATAGCCGCCGAGGAAGCCATGCCGGCACCAATGCTAGTCATGCCCTCCGATCGAAAGGATCGTATAAAAAGAAAGAAGAAAGGCGTGACTACAAAGAGGCCCGTCAAGAACCCCGACGGAAAATAAAACCCCGCCTCTTCCTCGATCCGGCCACTCAAAGCTATCGCCGCCCGAGCTCATGGCCAATTTCACGAAATATATTCCATCGGAGCCGCGGCGATATTCGATCGATAAAGGACAAAATCTACTCCCGGCCCTCTACGATCTACAAAGATCAAAAGGACATGGACTGCACTCGCTTTTGCAAATACCATGAGTCAGCGGGTCACAACACTGAACAGTGCCGAGACCTCGTCGCCGCTTTGATCGCGGTATGCGACGAGACAGGCTTGAGGCGATTTACCCGGAATCCGCCCCGGGATCGCCAGGATAGGGCCGACCCGACGAGAGCTAAGAATGATCGGGTACCTCCAGCCCCCAAATCCACCCGGGAAATTTTAACCATTATAGGGACCGCTGAGGTCGATGACCATCGATCAAAGCGCCAGAAAAAGGCCTCCATTCGAGAAGCCACCACCTCCTACCAGCGGACCGAACGCCGAGCAGAGGGGTTCCTATCAGTGGCCGAAGAAGCCCCCAAGAACCCCCGGCTGGCAGTTACTTTTGAGGAGTCCGATGCCGACGGCTTGGACCATCCCCATTCAGACGCCCTTGTCATCACCCTGCCTGTAATGGGGATCCCGGTTCATAGGATATTGGTGGACTCCGGGGCCTATGCCAGCATCATCTACCTTCATACCCTTCGTAGGATGAAGGTAGACCAATCTTATGTCCAGCCTTGCAATGAAGATATTCGGGGATTTGCCAACTGCCGCACCTCCCCACTGGGGGAAATCGACCTCGCCTTGGAATTTGGTCAGGGGCCGATCAGAAGGACGATGATCACAACCTTCAAGATCATCGATGTGCACAGTGATTATAATGCCATCATAGGCCGACCAGTGATGTCGAGGCTGAGAGCCACTCAGTCTACATCATGGTTATCACGGCCGCTGTCGCCAGCGACGCCAGCGACGCCAGGCGGCAAGGCGGTCGGCCAGCCGCTGAATCCATCGCCTCGCCTAGATTTGAGCTAGGCGAGCGCGGCCGCTTGGCGACGCCTAGGCGAGAAAGGCGACGCCTTGTCGCCTCAGTCAAGGGCAAACAGGTAAATTCTTGTTTTAATTAAAAAAAACTGTTGTTTAAAGGCAAACAGGTAAATCATGGTTTTCCCGATGATGATGTTGATCTTGATGATGATTATGGCCAAGAGACTACCAATGCTCATGATAGTGAGAATGAAGGCAATGAAGGATATGCTAATGATTTGATTTTTGATGATATTTGAGAGATGAGAGCTTGTGTTTTATGTTATTGTATTTGCTACTTATGTGAACTTCGTACCCTTTATTTATTTGTGTTGAATTTTATGGCTTTAATTATAAAATGTGGACTTAATATAATGTTGTTTATTAATTTTAATAGTGAAATATTAATTATTATTATTTATTAAATATATTTTTTATTTAACGCCTAATTGTCGCCTAGGCGGGCGCCTAGGCGCCTAGGCGTCCGGGCGGTAGCCGAGCGCCTCGCCTCGCCTTGGCGCCGTGATAACCATGGTCTACATATCACCTGTGCATGAAATTTCCCACCCCGGACGGCGTCGGGGTACATAAAGGGGATCAAAGGGCCGCCCGGGAATGCAACCTCAGCATCCGGGCTCGCGAAATCAACACCGCAGAAGGCATCCCGGAAAACTTGCCAGAAGAAATGGAGACTATCGCCCGAACGGAAGAAACCACCCTGCTTGAACAGGGGTCCGACGGTCCCGGGGCCGCGCAAACCCCCGAAGGGGGAACCGGACAGGAAACGGACCGGGGCCGCAGGCCCAGGAAAGAGTCGATCCTAGAAGAAGATCCCGTCGACCCGCGGTATCAAAATCCGAAAGGAAAAATTCGCCACGCTGAGCCAACAGAAGAATTGGACCTGGTCGACGTGGACTCTTCTAATCCAACCCGACGGCTAAAAATCGGCCACAACCTCCAAGAGCCGATCCGCTCCGAGCTAATCTCCCATCTTAGCCAAAACCTGGATGTCTTCGCTTGGACCCATTCGGTTATGTCGGGATTGACCGGAACTCGCATGCCACCGGTGAATATCGACCCCACTCAAGCGGTTATTCGTAAAAGAAGGAAAATGGGGCCGAGCGGCGTAAGTGGAAGAGGAGGTAGAAAAGCTAATCGATAACGGGTTTATTCGGGAAGTCCAATACCCGACTTGGGTAGCTAACCCGGTCTTGGTAAAAAGCCGACCAAGCTATGGAGGCTCTGTATTGACTTCTCCAACTGAACAAAGCCTCGCCCGAAAGATAGCTACCCCCTCCCCCATATCGACTACATGGTGGATGCAACGGCAGGGCACGAGCTAATGAGCTTTATGGATGCGTATTCGGGATACAACCAGATCCCAATGCATCCCGTCGATGAGGAAAACACCTCCTTCTACTCGGCCCGCGGCTTATACTGCACGGATGATGCCTTCGGCTCAAGAATGCCGGCGCGACATATCAACGCCTGGTAAATAAAATGTTCAATAGCTTGATAGGTCATACTATGGAAGTATATGTAGATGACATGTTAGTTAAATCTCTGCGCTCGGCCGACCATGTACATGACCTCAATAAAATATTTGCTATTTTGCGGGAGTATAAGATGAAGTTAAATCCGAAGAAATGTTCATTCGGGGTAGGTTCTGGAAAATTCCTCGGCTACATGGTAAGCCAAAGAGGGATTGAAGCCAACCCCGATAAAATTAAGGCGTGAGCGAGCTTGTTCCTCCAAACTCTGGCCAAAAAGTGCAAAGCCTAAGGCCGCCTAGCCGCACTGAGCCGTTTTATCTCTCGCTCAACGGATAAATGCAAACCTTTCTTTGAGGCGATAAAAAAGAACAAGGATTTTCAATGGACAGAACCTTGCCAAAAAGCCTTCGAAGCTATCAAGAAAGTCCTAGCAAAAGCCCCGACCTTGCAGAGACCGACCCGAGGGGAACTCCTTAGCTTATATCTCGCGGTCTCCGACTCCGCGATCAGCGCCGCTCTGATTCGAACGGAGAATGCGGTGCAACATCCGGTTTATTATGTGAGTCAGGCCCTTCATGATGCCGAGCTCAGATATGCCCCAATGGAAAAATTGGCCTATGCGCTCATAATGGCATCCCGGAAGTTGAGACCCTACTTTATGGAACATCAGGTAGTCGTCTTAACCAACTATCCATTAAAACAGGTTATGCACCGACCTGATGTTTCCGGCCGGATGGTAAAATGGGCCGTCGAACTCGGACAGTTTGACATAGCTTACGAATCGCGCACTGCTATAAAGGGACAAGCCCTTGCGGACTTCATTGCAGAATTCACGTCCGCGATCGCTCAGGGGGACGACCGATCAGAAGAATGGTCACTCTATGTGGATGGGTCCTCTACCGCTGACCGATCGGGTGCAGGAATAGTCCTCGTTAGTCCCGACCAGCGCCTGTTCTGCTCGGCTATTCGCCTGAATTTCCCGACCACCAATAATGAGGCAGAATATGAAGCTCTCTTGGCCGGTCTAGAAATGGCAACCTCCCTCGGCCTTGCCCGACTCACTATCCTAAGTGATTCTCAATTAGTGGTCAATCAGATCAACGGCGAATACGAAGCCAAAGAACCCAAACTGGTTAAGTACCTCAACCTGACACGGAATCGGCTACAAAATTTTCGGGGAACAATACAACATATTCCCAGAACTGAAAACATCCAAGCCAACTCTTTGGCCAAACTCGCATCTAGCTCCGGAGCCGAACACATGGATGAGGTCGGATAGGTATCACTCCTCATCACCCGAAATGGCCAAATCCGGCGGCCAACAGCTAGAACCACAAGGGTGGATGCACTATAATGCAATACCTTCAAAGCGGCATTTTACCCGAGGACCGAGCCCAAGCGAGATCCTTACGAACCCAGCGGCCCTTCACCATCGTGGACTAACCTTATATAAAAGAGGATACTCGGTTCACACTTTGAAATGCCTGTCCGAGTCGGGCGAATACGCCATCGAGAAGTACACGAGGGTATATGCGGTAATCATTCTGCGGCCCGGCATTGCCTATAAATTGATTCGACAAGGCTATTATCCCAACCTCAAAAAGATGCCATTACGCTGCGTGGAGTGCGTCCCTGTCAAATCTTCGCTCCGCAGATCCGATCTCACGAAACCCTCACTTCCGTATATTGCCCCTGGCCGTTCGCCAAGTGGGGGATCGACTTGATCGGCCCTCTACCTAAGGGACGAGGAGGAGTGCAATACGCCATTGTCGCGGTCGATTATTTTACAAAATGGGCAGAGGCCGAGCCTATGGCACGAACAACGAAACAGAAGGTAGTCGACTTCATATGGAAGTCAATCGTATGTCGGTTCGGGATCCCACAATCTATTGTCTCTGATAATGCCAAACAATTTGACAATAAGAAATTTCGAGCTTTCTGCGACGGCCTCCAAATACGAAATAACTTTTCCATGCCCTACTATCCACAATCCAATGGGCAAGTCGAGGCGGTCAACAAAATCCTGAAACAACACCTCAAGACACGCCTCGAAGAACTGAAGGGTTCTTGGCCCGAGGAGCTCCCCGGGACCTTATGGGCCTATCGAACAACGCATAGATCCGCCACCGGCGAAACGCCTTTCTCACTGGCTTTCGGCTCTGAAGCCGTTATCCCGGTTGAAATCGGGGCACCTACCTACCGAGTAGCCCACTTTGAAGAGCAGGGTAACGACTTAGCCCTCGAAGTGAATTTGGACCTCCTTGCGGAAAAACGAGCTCATGCAGAAATGCGAAACGCCGTTTACAAAAGGAGGAGTGAAGAATATTACAACTCCAAGGTTCACCCGAGAAGCTTCCAGGTCGGCGACCTAGTCCTTAAAAAGGTGTTGGGCCCGGATCCCGGACCACTCAAGCCCAAATGGGAAGGACCGTATAAAGTTAGCGAGGTCCTTCAGAATGGAGCCTACCGGCTGGAATATTTGAACAACCAAAGATTAACTTACCCGTGGAATGCTATGTATCTAAAGAGGTATTATCAATAAAAACTGACGTCATTCCATTTTTCAATATTGATGCACCTCATAAGACCGGCCCCTCCGACACTATAAGACCGAGCTCGTCTCGGCACCTCATAAGACTGGCCCCTCCGGCATTATAAGACCGAGCTCGTCTCGGCACCTCATAAGACCGGCTCCTCCGGCACTATAAGACCGAGCTCGTCTCAGCACCTCGAATGACCGGCTCCTCCGGCACTATAAGACCGAGCTCATCTCGGCACCTTATAAGACCGACCCCTCCGGCACTACAAGACCGAGCTCGTCTCGGCACCTCGAATGACCGGCTCCTCCGGCACTATAAGACCGAGCTCGTCTCGGCACCTCGAATGACCGGCTCCTCCAGCACTATAAGACCGAGCTCGTCTCGGCACCTCATAAGACCGGCTCCTCCTAAGACTATAAGACCGAGCCTGCCTCGCACCTCATAAGACCGGCTCCTCCGCACTATAAGACCGAGCTCGTATCGGAACCTCATAAGACCGGCTCCTCCGCACTATAAGACCGAGCCTGCTCCTCGGCACCTCATAAGACCGGCTCCTCCGCACTATCGACCGAGCCTGCCTCGCACCTCATAAGACCGGCTCCTCCGCACTATAAGACCGAGCCTGCCTCGCACCTCATAAGACCGGCTCCTCCGGCACTATAAGACCGAGCTCGTCTCGGCACCTCATAAGACCGGCTCCTCCGGCACTATAAGACCGAGCCTGCCTCGGCACCTCATAAGACCGGCTCCTCCGCACTATAAGACCGAGCCTGTCTCGCACAATCAACCAGAACAAAAAAAAAAAAAAAAGAGCAACCACATACTAAGAAGGATTTTATTTAACCCGATCGTTATTACAAATTACCAACAATGACAACAAACCAAGGCGGATGGGCACGCAGCCGAACATGAAACAAAGCAAAAGAAAGACAAAGACCGCACGCAGCCAAGCAAGAAGCAAAAATCAAGGAAACTACTCGGCCCCGCCTCCCGGTCGGCCGTCCGAAAGGATTGCCCCTCACCTTCGCCATGCGAGCCCGACCGCGTCCTCACCTCGGAACCTTTGGCTCATCGGCTCCAGCAATATCAACATGCAGATCGGTCGCCTGAGATGCAATGTATGCCTCGATCTCCTGAACGGTCTTGCCACCCTTCATGAGATCTAATATCTCGTAACAGGTGGAGACATAATTCAAGTTGATCAGCTCCTCAAACGCAGGCGACTCCTTAAAAGCCTCCGCCCCAGCGGCAAGACCCCGGGCATAGCTCGAGACCTCGCAAGTGTTCATACGCTCGGTCAGGCTTTCCACCTGGGCCTTGGTCTCCTTCAGATAAGCCTCGTGCTCGGCCCGGATATCCAGGCACTGTTTTTGCAACTGCTCGGTCGCATCTTTCATCTCTTCGGCCTTCAGCTTCCATATGTCGGCCTGGAGGGCCCGATTGTCCAGGAGCTCCATCTCGCCCCTCATGGAGGTTATCTCCCCCTCCAGAGACTTGATCAAGGAAGGACATAGGTGATGCTCCTCCTGCAAAGCCTTGAGGTCGGCCTCCGCCTTCTTGTGCTTCTCAGACAAGGCCGAAAACTCATTGGAGGCCTTCACATAGGTGCACATGGCCCGGCCGACCAGGGCATTTCCAAACTGGATCTGCTCAACCGGATCCATATCATTAGTCATCATCTCCAGCTTGAGCGTCCAACCCCTGATCGGAATATGACTAGAGACGGCCACCACAGGAGGGACCCGATTGAGCATCTCAGGAGTCGGGGTAGCGGCCCGGACATAGTCAAGGAACCAGCGCGGCCGTCGCCCCTTCATCTGGTCGCACGGCTCCACCCGCTCCTGGTTTACCGGGAGATAATGGCCCTCTAGGTCAATGACGGGCTCCTCCCGATCCGCCCGGACAGAAGTCGGAGCGGGCACGACGACTTCAGAGGCATTTAACCTCGGCCTTGTTCGTGACTGTCCTCAGGCCCGGTCTCCACCCTCTTGCGCTTACCAGCCCGCTCCCTCCGCTCGGCGGGCTCAGCTGCCAGCCTCGCCACACGCTGCGCGGGCGTCTCTTTCCGCCCGGACGAAGTCTTGGCCTTAGGAGCTGGAAAAGGAAGACATCAAAAAAAAAAAAAAGGACTACCTGAAGAAGACATTGTACTCGGATCGGTCGATCTAAGTCCGGCCGCCCAGAGATTTTCCTCGGTCACTAAAAGATGAGACTTCCTTTGTTCAAGAGGAAGATCCAAAAGCTGCTCAACCCGGTCGTCGAAGTCGGGAGAGGTCTCTGGCGCCGGGATGCGTCCTGCACACGCAACAAATGATGAGCGTTAGACAAAAAAAGGAACAAGAACAAAAAATACGACACTCACTCATTTTGGCCGTAAAAAGCACAGGGACCCGCAGCTCGGCGTCTATCACCCCCGGCTCCCACTCATCCAAAGAGCTCCTCCACGGCCCCCAATAAAGAACCACTGCTCCTTCCAGTGGATGGTCTCGGCGCCCCACTAACTCCTTGTGCATAGCATGCATGCCGTCAGATAAAACCACCAGTAGGACCTACCAACCGACCTCCATAGAAAGAGGTTGAACTCCTCGAATCAGGCTCGGCCACCAGTGCCGATTAAAAAGAATAAAAAGGCCCACCACCCGAGCCTGGGAATTCGGATAAACACAGGGACAGGAAGGCCCCACCGCCTTAGCCACCGGAAAAGTCAACTAAGCGAAACCAAGCCCGGCCAAGAGAGAGCGGTAATACATCGCTGCAACCGACGGGCGGACTGTGGGGCCTCTCCTCGGGATTCGGAACAAACATCCGCACCCTCGCCGGAATCTTAAATCGCAGCCGCCAGGCCGCCAATTGTTCCTCCGTAACGGTACTCGGAATCGAAGCTGAATCCCACTCCGCCTCCACGAGAGGGGACGGACGAGGGCGAGTCCGAGCCACCACCGGCTCGACTCTTTCCTCCGACTGAGTCTCTCCGACGGCTGTCAGCGGTGCCACCATCTCCACTTCCCCAGATCCCGGCGACTTCGCTACTTCGCCTTCTTCCTCCTCGACGCTCCAGTCAACGGGAGCTTCGCCTATCGATAGATCCGCCACACCCGTGCGGTCCGGCGACACGGTCAAACCGACCTCTATCTCGCCCCTCATCTCCGACATCTTAAATAGAAAAGAAGAAAGAGGAGGAAAAGCAAGCTTACCGGAAAAGTCTATGTGAAATCGGAAAAAGAAAAATCGCCGAAAAGATCTTTCTCTGCAACAACACGTAAAAATGGCGAAGAGAACATTAAGGAAGAAGACAAGCACTATTTATAAAAGAATAAAGGCATTAAATGCCAGGCGCGTGAGGCGACAATTCCTACTGAACCGTCGCAAAGTCCAAGAGCGCGTGAACACGCCGTCCAATCAACCTGTGCCACGCGTCCCCCACATAATGACACTTACGGACCCGGGAATCGATTCGACGCGACTCTCGAAGAGTCGTCTATTCGAAGGACCTTATCCTCCCCCAAGCCGGATCGTTCTCTACGTGAAACGACTCGGCCGACCCACTAAGACGGCCCTGGACTCGGGGGCCCTTGTTGGCAGCCCATCCGACTTGGGATCCACATGGACACGCCAAGGCAACTAAACCGACCGAGCAGAACCTGAAGTCGGACCGGGCAAAAAACCCGATTTCCTCCCAGGCTCACAAAAAACCGGACCGGACGGCGACGCCAAGGCCGACCCGAAATCCGATCCGGGAAGGCCGAGCAGAGAGACGACAAAAATGCTCGGATTCGAGATTACAACAAGGCCAACCTGAACGGCGGGAGACCCGAGGACCGACTCCATCGGATAAACACCCCCAAGAGTCCGCAAAGCAGGCCCGCATGCCAATTAAAGCATGCAATCACGAAAGTCCCAACTGGGTTAATAATTAGTAGTTGCCCCCCTGCCTGCGCTATCGGGACGTAATTGAGGTAGTACATTATTGAAGTAAGATTCCGCGCTCAAGGGGCATTGGTTGACTCTCTTTCTAAGAGCATCTTTGCGGAAAGCGTTCACCTTGTGCTACTTCTTCCTTCCCAAGGCGCTCCTTAGAAGCCGCCACGTGTCCTGGGCATAAATGCAGACTGACAAGTGTCTTGGGCATATTCCCCAGACATTCGCCAGCTGTCACCTCTCCATTGGCCCAGGTTGTCTATATATAGAAGAAATGTACAGTGAAAGCAGATCTTTGGATTTCAAGCATTTACAGTAGAGAGAGAAAAAAGAAAGAAAAGAGAAAAGAAAATAAGACTTGTAATTAACAAGCATCCAGATAGACCGGCATAAATTATCCTGCTCGGTTCTACTCTATCAAAAAGGTCATTAATAAAATTTAGTGATCAAACACCTTCTTTTTTGTTATTTTATTTTCTACGTGGCTTCGATTCATTCGTCTTAATCAGCACACGTGACGTTGACCAAACCAGGCGTCAACAATTTGTAGCAACAGACAAAAATAAAATAGACAACCATTTTGGGGCAAGTAAAATCGCCTCGATTTCTTTTCAGTCTCATACTTGAAGTGCTAGTAATTTGCATGGAATGTAGAACATGGTTGGATGCCAATGTACACATTCAAGCTACGAGATGAAGGCATAAGAGTGTGTAACTGTGTGTGCCCGACACAAGATCAATTAATTAATTAAGCCGCGGGGGTGGGGATCAGAAATAAATCATGATCTAAATTTTAAAATGAAAGAGAAAAAAGCCATCGAGAAAAGCAGTATAAATTATTACCGGGGAAAGAAAGGGGAAGAATAGCGGTGGCCATCGGAAATGAGATGAAGAGAATAATACTCACAGTCAGACGCCGAGGAAAGAGAGAGAGAGATTAGAGAGAGAGAGAGAGAGAGAGAGAGAGAGAGAGAGAGGGGAAGGCCGGAAGGGTGATTTTACGAGTCACTCACAAAAGACTGCATTAGCTTTTCAAGTTAAAAAAAAATGAAAAATGGTGTATGCTGACAGCTGTACGGCCTCAAGAGTTTAATGACCGTTTCCTCCTAAAATTGTGAAGCTGCGCAAACGGACGGGCCCGGCCCAAAACGGGCCGAGCAAAAAACAAGAGACCTTTTTGGATCATGCTAAAAAGGTTCATTTTGGCTCAGCCCGGCCCACGGATCTCATGTTTTTATTTACTATATCAAATATAGTATTCTGAATAAATATATAAATTTTTTAGATCATCTTATATCTTTAAAGATTAAACCCTCCTAATTAATGTGGAGTATTAAAGTTTAAATGTCATACCAAATACATAATTTATATATAAAGATTAAGTCCTCCTAATTAATGTGGAGTATTAAAGTTTAAATGTCATCATATCAAATACATAATTTCAATATAAAATTTGAGTTAATAAACATGTTTTTAATTAATTTGCACATTCCTTTCAACTTCATTTCATATTATTACCGAAGCAATTAATTTGCACAATCCTTTCATCTTCATTTCATATTGTTACCAAAGCATTAATAAGACCCTTTCAACTTACGGAAGCATTAATAAGATGCTTCTACATTCATCTATTTGTGCCTATATAAAAGGTCTACAAAGAGACCATCGATGCTATGGGAGTACGAAATTCGTTGACGGGGGAATGTTGTATATAGCATCTTACAACAACTATAAAACATTCCTTCACCGGTAGGCTACAAGACCCAATGCTCTCATACGGTGATATGCCTCAAGTGAGTTATATGCGTACAATATCCATCGGTTTCATGTGAGGTTAAGAACCTTAATCATGTATTTTACATTATTAACATGTGAAATTGATAGAGAAATGTAACACTTTACATCAAGGAACAATATGGCGCAACTTTTGAGTCGTAAACTAGAAGAAGATTGCCTCACATGCATGAAGGTGTTCAAGAGACGAATGTTAAACAATCAGTAGGACCGTAGGAATGATGTACAAATGAAGACGTGAATTTTATACTCCAAAGACTTTTATATAATAGCTTTCTTTTGTTTTTATTATTATTATTACTAAGTGAGTGATAGGACGTCGAATGTATGCTCCCTGAAAACCCGGTTTAAAATATGGACCAATAAAAGTCCGACCTAAGTTCTTAGATAAGGAGATGACAACCCCAAGGTCCTTTAGAAGGTCGCCGACCTCGGAGGCCTCACTTAGCTGTAACATCTGTTAGAAGGGCGCCGACCTCGGAGGCCCCGTTGATCTAGGATATCTGATAAAGGTCGCCGACCTCGGAGGTCCCGTTTATCTGTGACATCTGTTAGAAGGGCGCCGACCTCGGAGGCCCCCGCTGACCTATGATATCCGATAACAGGTCGCCGACCCCAAAGGTCTCTCAAACTACTGATTTGAATAGGGATGAGCCGACCTAAAAACCACCGAACTCAGGAAGGTCGAACTCTTGAGAAAGAAGATCCTGACTCACCTGACAGAATCCCTAAGATCCATGGGTTGAGAGCCCATACCTTGCCATCCCGGAGATCCAGGGATTGAGAGCCCATACCTTGCAATCCTAAATCCAGGATGGAAAATCGCAGCTTGAATCCCTGGATATCCGGGATTCTCTCTGGGAATCAGGAAAAATCTCAGATAACAAGGCATCCTCCTCCTATAAAAGGGAGAGAGGGGGTTCCTCAAAGAAGGACACACTGTGAGAATACAGCATATTTTAGAGAGAGAAAGAAAAGAGAGTACTTCATATATTTTGGGTTTTCTTAGGACGAACTTCCAAGATTAACCCGGTTCTTGGTGACCGATCAACTCGGTTACATCAAGTGGCGCCGTCTGTGGGAAGTGTGACATCGAGTCACTTTGAGTTGAGACGTGAGGTTAGTAATGGCAGAAGAAATGAACCAGAAGAGAACAGGGGAGTTAATACCCAGAAATCTAGAAGAGGAACTAGCAGTGGCGGGTGGAGAAGCGACTCTGGAGAAAACACCCGTCACCCCTGTAGAAGAAGTCGCACCAAGCATAATTACGCTGACGAAGGAAGCCTTAGCCGATATAATCGCCGGTGCAATCCAGAAGAGCCGGGAGGTCGAAAAACAAAGGGCACCACGAAAAATAATACCCATCCTTTCGGATGGGCCGGAAGAAATTGATCAGCAGGAAGAACATGGGGAGAGTTATCCAAAAATATGGGAGCGATCTAGGCAGGAAAAAACGCAGATCCCTTGATATCCAGATGCGGGACGAGCCGGGAAGAGTTGCGACAGAGGGTTGCGGGGAGGGACATGGAAAGTCATCCGGGCCATCCCTTCTCGAAGGCATATTACGTGCCGAGCTCCCGTATGGGTTTAGGGTCATTACCTTCACCTATGATGGACTCTCGATCCTACCCGACATTTATACCGATTCGAGAACATGGCGGTACTACATAGATATTCGGATGCCGTGAGTTGCAGGCATTCTTGGCCACACTAACAGAGTCACCAGATTGGTTCCACCAGATCCCCTGGGTCAATCACCGGCTTCAAAACTTTCACCTTCGTTCTGACGCACTTTGCCAGCCGCTGTGGCGCACCAAAAGACCTTCATGTCCTTGTTCAAGATCAAGCAATATTCGAGAAGCCGAGAGCTTATGTGACCCGATTCACGAAGGCGTGTCTGGAGGTACCTCGTCGTCGAAGAAGTAAAACCAGGCCTTGACGCAGGATCGAGGCCGGGGTTGTTACGCACCTCATTAGCTAAAACCAAATGTAACATACGATGAGGTCTTAGCCCGATGCTCGAAGTACATCAATGTTGAGGAAACCGAGAAGGATATGGAGGAGTTGCATGAAAAACCCGAGGATGGGGAAAGGGGGTCCAGCAGATTGATGCGACGGGAGGAGTACACCTTTCAAGGAAATTTGCCTCGGGAAGAAATGTCACGGGGAAAAACAGATCGGGAGAAGAACGATATCGTTCTAAGGCGACCAAGATTTGACCAATACAGCCCACTAACAATGAGGAGAGCCTGTGTTTTGGAAGGCTGAGGGTAAGATGAGCAGTGGTCATCGAGTGGCTCGCATCTCGCCCTAATAGCCCACCCACCAAATCGAGCTTTATTGTCGATTCCACAATGATTACGGGCATAAAATGCATTTAATGCAAGCACCTTAAGGATGAGATCGAGAGGTCGTCCGAGCGGGATATCCGATGGAGTTCACATATCAACAGAGAAATGGAGGTCGGAGGCAACCACCCATGCCCCAAGGAGGGGCGGGGTGAAAAGAGAAGCTCCTGGGACCCGCCGCTCCCGCTAAAAAGGAGTGATTCACATGATATCGGGGGACCAACCGACGGAAGTTCTAATCAGCTAGAAAAGCCCACGCACGAAAGGCTAGGTGTCATCAACTCAAGGAGGTCGCCTCTGTGGCGGTGGCCTATCATTCGATTGCCCCATGGATTATAATGGGATACATACGCCCCACAATGACGCGTTGGTCATCACAGCGGAAATCGCCAGTTACGATGTGCAAAGGGTGTTTATCGATACGGGAAGCTCAGTCGACATCTTATTCTATGACTGTTTCAAACAGATGAACCTGGAAGTGGAATTGAGAAAGGTAGATACCGCGCTCTATGGGTTCTGTATGATCGAGGTGCAACCAGTTGGAGAAGTGGTGCTTCCAGTAGCACTGGGTCGGATGCCCCATCGGAAGGTCAAGACACTTAGATTTTTGGTGGTGGACACCAAATCGGCCTATAACGCCATTTTAGGGCGACCAGGGCTCAACAAATTCGAAGCAGTAGCCTCTACCGCGCACATGAAGGTAAAATTCCCCGTAGGAGGTGAGGTGGGAGAAGTAGCAGGAGATCAGTTTGTCGCCCGTTCTTGTTATCAAACAACCGTAGCGAGGAGTGCAACATGGAAGAGGACACCCGAGCTCGGGGGTCCGGATCCGGAGTCTAAGAGGAATAAGCAATCGAAGGCACCCGAGGAAGCTGAGGAAGAAGGTGTCAAGCCCAACGAGGAGTTACTAGAAATAGAATTGGTTCCAGGAAAGCCGGAAACAAAGACTCGCATGGGAAGTCGGTTGGACGATGGAATAAAGGAAAGCCTCATCAGCCTGCTAAGAAGATACGTGGACAAATTCGCGTTCGCGGTGAGGATCCGTGGGAATCAGCCCAACAGTTGCCGAACACAGGTTGAACATCGACCCCACCATAAGACCAGTAAAGCAGAAGAGGAGGCATTTCGGGCCAGAGATGGATGGGGTCATTGGGGAAGAGGTCGATAAGCTCCTCCGAGCTGGGCACATAATGGAGATCCAATTTCCGGAGTGGCTATCCAACGCGGTGATGGTAGGGAAGGTCCAGGGGAAGTGGAGGATGTTCATGGACTTCCGGGACCTAAATAGAGCATGTCCCAAGGATCACTACCCGTTACCCCGCATAGATCAGCTGGTGGATTCAACCTCAGGGTGCGAGTTACTCAGCATGATGGACGCTTCCCAAGGATATCATCAAATTCCTCTCGCACCCGAGGACAGAAAGAGGGTTAGTTTTGTGGTTTCAAAGGGAACTTTTTGTTATGTACGCATGCCTTTTGGATTGAAAAATGCAGGAGCTACATATCAGAGGATGGTCGACAGAATCTTTAAATCCCAAATCGGCAGAAACATGGAGGTATACGTGGATGACATGCCAGTGAAAAGTGTGAAGGCAGGAGAACATATCAGGGACCTAGAAGAGACGTTCGAGAACCTGCGCACGTACGGAATGAAGCTCAACCCATCAAAATGTTCTTTTGGAGTCAAATCGGGAAAATTCCTGGGGTATGTGGTCACAGAACAAGGAATCGAGGTCAACCCGGAGAAGGTCAAGGCGATCGCAAATGAATTCTCCAAAAATATAAAGGATATCCAGATACTAACGGAAGAATAGCGTGGCTGAGCCGTTTCATATCACGCTCACCGAGAAGGGGTTCCCATTCTTTAAACTCTTAAGAAAAGGGAACAAGTTCGAATGGACCCTAAGCGCAAACGGCATTCGGAAAATTGAAAGAGTATTTGGCCGAGCCGCCTACTCACCAAACCTGGTCAGGAGAGGATCTTGTACTCTACTTATCCGTGGGAGAAGGAGCGGTGAGCTCGGTCTTGCTAAGAGAAGAAATGAATAAACAAAAGCCCATTTATTATACAAGCCGAATCTTGCAAGGAGCAGAACGGAACTACTCCGAGCTAGAAAAAGGGGCGCTGGCGTTAGTGGTTACGGCCAGGCGATTGAGGCCCTATTTCCTAGCCCACCGGATAAAATTGCGAACCAACTTGCCCTTGAGAGAGATATTAGGGCGACCTAATGTGTCAGGTCGTCTGGTGAAGTGGGCGGTAGAAATGGGGGAGTACGACATGGAATATGAGCCGAGAACGGCGATTAAAGCTCAGGCCCTAGCAGACTTTATCCAAGATGGGGCCATGCCATCGCCACTAGAAGGACAGTGGCTGTTTCATGTGGATGGATCGGCGACAACCAGTGGTTCCAGGGCAGGGATAATCCTCACTACCCCGGAAGGTGAGCAATTAGAGTATGCCATAAAATTCGATTTCAGGGCATCTAACAACGAGGCCGAATATGAAGCCCTGGTTAAGGGAATGCAGCTGGGAATAGACTTGGGCGCACGACGACTCATTGCTTACTCTGATTCCCAACTGGTCACACAACAGGTAGAAGGAAAATTTGAGATAAATGAAGATCGGATGAAGAAGTATGTGGAGGAAGTGAAAGAGGCTGCCAAAAAACTAGGGGAATGGAAGTTAATCCATATCCCTAGGTCGGAGAATGTAAAAGCTGATTACCTAGCAAAGATGGGAAGCTCCTTAGTGGATTGCCGCTCGCGAACAGTAACGATTTTGGGAGCAGCCCGAAGTAGCATCATGAAACAGGTGATGGAGGTGAATGAGAGGGCAGATTGGCGAACTCCTTTGTTGGCATACCTAAGAAGGGCAGAATTACCCAAGGAGAGACAAGAAAGAATGAAAATTGTGCGAAGAGCAGCGAGGTTCTGCTGCATTAATGATGAGCTATATAAGAGGTCCTACCTCGGGCCATACCTACGATGCATCTTGGAAGAAGAAGGGCGAAGTGTATTGGAAGAAATCCATGAAGGGTGCTGCGGAGACCATACCAAAGGAAGAGCGCTGATTAGCAAAACGCTAAGGGCTGGTTTCTTTTGGCCGACCATGAGCAAGAAAGCGGTGGAAATGGTTAAGCGATGCCAAAAATGTCAAGTGCACGCACCCTTAATTCATATCCCAGCCGAGGATATGATCACCATGGGAGCGCCCTGTCCATTCGCTAAATGGGGAATTGATATCATGGGGCAGTTTACACCTGGCTCGGGAGGAAGAAAGTTCTTAATAGTAGCCATAGACTACTTCAGCAAATGGGTAAAAGCCGAGCCCGTGGCCACCATAACCGAGCAAAGAATCATAAGTTTCCTATTTAACAACATTTGCTGCAGGTACGGAGCGCCCCAGATACTCATCTCAGATAATGGAACCCAATTCAATGGGAATAGAACCCAGTCCTGGTGCGAGGGTATGCATATCAAGCAAAGGTTCATTGCGGTTGCTCACCCGCAAGCTAATGGGCAAGTAGAGGTAACTAACGTAACAATCTTGCAGGGATAAAACCCGCTTAGACAAAGTGGGAGGAGGATGGGTGGATGAACTTAGCTCGGTACTATGGTCGTGCAGACCACACCTAGATCGTCAACAGGAGAAACACCCTTCAGTATGGTCTACGGGTCCGAGGCCGTCATCCCCGCAGAAGTCGGAGAAATGTCCCATCGGGTTCGATGGTTCAACGAGGTGGAGAACGAGGAAATAATGAAGGAGGCGTTGGATACCATAGAAGAAAGGAGGGAAGCGGCGGCAGACGAACTGAAGATACAAAAGCCCGACAAAAGCGGCTCATGACAAAAGAGTCGGAAGAGACAATTCAGTCGGTGATTTGGTGCTTAGGCGAGCTGATGCCCTCAGAAAAACAGGAAAGCTGGAGCCGAACTGGGAAGGCCCTTACAAAGTAATCCGAATTTATGCGGGAGGAGCTTACGAGCTTGAGGATATGGAAGGGCACCTCATCAAAAGACCTTGGAACATATGTCACTTAAAAAAGTATTTTGTGTGAAGAGATGTGGAAAAAAGCTTATGTTGTTTTAATGAAAGTCTATTACAAAAATATCTCTCTCTGAATGTGTTGATCAACTAAAACTAGAAATGACATCTGAACAGGCGAAACGCCTCCAGATCCGAGTAAGGGTGAACCGCCCTCTGACATCTGAATAGGCAAAACGCCTCCAGATCCGAGTAAGGGTGAACCGCCCTCTGACATCTGAATAGGCAAAACGCCTCCAGATCCGAGTAAGGGTGAACCGCCCTCTGACATCTGAACAGGCGAAATGCCTCCAGATCCGAGTAAGGGTGAACCGCCCTCTGACATCTGAATAGGCAAAACGCCTCCAGATCCGAGTAAGGGTGAACCGCCTCGACATCCGAACAGCGAAACGCCCAGATCCGAGTAAGGGTGAACCGCCCTCGACATCCGAATAGGCAAAACGCCCGGATCCGAGTAAGGGTGAACCGCCCTCGACATCCGAACAGCGAAACGCCTCAGATCCGAGTAAGGGTGAACCGCCCTCGACATCCGAATAGGCGAAACGCCCGGATCCGAGTAAGGATGAACCGCCCTCGACATCCGAATAGCGAAACGCCTCGAGATCCGAGTAAGGGTGAACCGCCTCTCGACATCCGAATAGGCGAAACGCCTCCGGATCCGAGTAAGGGTGAACCGCCCTTTGAAATCTGAATAGGCGAAACGCCTCCAGATCCGAGTAAGGGAGAACCGACCTATGAAGCTATGAAAAAGTTAAATACCCAACCAACACAAAAGATCGGTGAAAAGATTAAGTCAAACCGGGTCGATTACATTTAGGATTTTTCAAAATTTAAAAGTCGGGCCATATCGGAAAGTAATCGTATCAAATCAAACAGGCACAAGATACATCAAGGTTACAAGCAACACCGAACTATATCAACTTGTCATACAAAGCACACAAACCCAAAGTATATTCAACTCAAAAGGTTGTCATTCAAAATAGGCGTGCAAGACAAATAAAGTAGGGAAAAAGAAACAAGAAAAATATACATTGTCTACACTAAGCTACTGTGCTCAAGACGGAGGAGGCAACGGAGGAGAAGCATCACGATCGGTCCCAACCACCTCGGGACTAGGAGGCCGGCCTTAACAGTGAACTGGGAGGATCAAGGCGCTCAAATCTAAGCCGATTGCTTTATGGACTCCTCAAGGGCGTCCTTCCACTGTGCCGCCTCCGAGATTCTTCCACGTCCGGACCAACCCGAAGGAACGGAGCCCCGTCAATGCAGATCCGGTCCAGCTCGCCCGAAAAGCCCAATGAAGCTAGCTGCTCACGAGCACGAGTCAGAGCAAAATCAAAATATTGTGTCGCAGCTGGGGCTAGCTTAACCAGGAATGCGGTGGAATTATGATACCGGGCCAGGAGGGCGGAACGGTAGGCCTCCAGAAAAGAGTGACCAACGTCACTAGTCAGGAATCGACGTCGTCCATCCGTCACCCCGCGCTCATAAGACGATCCCTCGGATCTAGCCTCGGCTAGTTGAGTCTCCAGCAGGGTCGCCTTTTCCGATGCCGCTCTAGCCTGAGCTTCGAGGTCGGCGACCTTCTCCAACTCAGCCTTAGCCCGCGCCTCAAGTTGAGCTATCCTTTCGGATTCGGCCCTAGCTTCCGACAACTGAGTCTCGAGCTGGTCCACCTTCTCCGTTTCAGCTGAAGACATGACCTTCCAAAATTTCAGCTCTTGGTTTAGCTGAACATTGGCCATCTGGGCCCGCTCTAAAACCGCATCCCGCTCAGAATCTTTCTTAAGGGCAGCATCTAAGCGATACTCCCTCTCCTGAAGCCGGGCCGAAAGATCAGAATTAGCCGACAGGGCGGCCTCCAGGTCGGCTTGCATCTGGGTGAGCTGCGAAGAAGAAGTAGCGCCGAGCTTATGATCCTCGGCGAAGGTCACGAAGGTGGCGAAGAACTGCACAAGAAGTTATATCAGGTCGGCAGAGGGTAATAATAAACATAAAAATAACCAAAAGGGGTATGAAGGCGAAAAGGGGAATACCTTCCCAAAGTACATCATCATAGCATCAAATTTAGGGTCCTCCTCGGCGTCTCATAACCCCAGCTTATCCTTAGCCGGGACCATGGAGCTAAAATAAGGGAGAAATTTCTCAAACTCCTTGCAACGGAGAAGAGTCTCCATAGCCGGACCTGGAGGACCCGCGGTCTTCGACCGTTTGGAAGCAGGGGAGCTAGGAGAAGAGGCCCTCTGAGTGACTGAGCCGCCGAGACGAGCTCGCAGAGCCTCGTCCGGTGGTCAAGGTAGGAGCCGTGTCGGATGGGAGAGTTACCCAGGACTGGGGCGAGCAGAACCTTCCGTTTAGCTTTGGACGAGCCCTCCGCCTCTCATTGGGAGGATTCGTCGACTTAGGGACCTTCTCTTTTATTGGTTCACCCGGCTTGGAGGCATCCGACCGCAGTCCGCATGAACCGATCTACAAAAACAATACAAACGGTCAAGGAAATAGCTAAAGAGCAAAATAACAAAGATCTAAAAAATATATAGATAAAGCCTACCAATGTCGGGGATAGCCGGGTAGGGATTCGAGCTCACCACAATGGAACATAAGATCATGGAATTGCGTCGGTGGAAAGCATTATAGGGAATGGCATTCCACTCCCGAACTTTCGACCCACGCGGCCGGATGGAACTACGCCAGGAATAGGATTTTGGCTCGAGTAGCTGCGTCCATTGCGAGGAAAGCCCCAAGAATCGGATGTGGGGAGCCGAAGGAAAAGAAGCGGGACCTCCAGTCCTTCACATTGGAAGGAGGTGGGTGAAGAAATGGGCGTTGTTTCAGAAGTCAAGTAAAAAGAGCCTTTAAAACTCTTTAGCCCAAAGCAAAATAGAAAAAGCCAGTCGGGTTCCTCATGTCCGTAATGACACAAAGACGAAAACCCACCATGTAGCGAAAAGAATTAGGAGAGAACTGGTTGAGGGGAAGATTGTATTTAACGGAGAGAGAGACAAGGAAGGGATGGGGTGGAAAGCGAAGACCACCGCTCACACGATCCACAAACCGTAATATGACCCGAGGAGGATGATCGGGGTATCGCTAGCACGAGGTGTGACAAATTCCCACCCCGGGAAGCCTAAGAAATCTTATAAAACTAGCCGGCGTGGCCGGGCTAGTCCTCGATAGAGGATGGGAGGGAGAACTCGAGTCGCCCCTACAACCGTCGATATGGGTCGGCTAAAGGCCGGTCACGCTACCTCGTCCATGGGGGAGGGGAAGGAGGATCTACAATGATTAGGGGATGCCAGAGGGAGGGATGTCACCTAGCTCGGACGACCACGTCACCTAAAGGCTCATCCCTAAGACGGAGAGAGGAACCAAGAGCTCGCCCGACCTACCCCGAATCCCCATCAAGAAGAAAGACCCTCCAAAAGAGTTCACGCCGATTCGCGGAAATATTTTGAGAATCCAAGGCATTTACATAACTAAAGGAAGAAAAAGGGGAGGAAGAAGAAAAGGAAAATATCTCAGAAACAAATCAAAACGCTAAAGAGAGGTTTAGATGAACATACCCATGGATTGGGTGGAAGTTCACGAGAAAGGTAGAGCAAGCGCGTCGCCGGGGACAGATAGCCGTGATCTCTAGTGTCGCCCGAGAATTTTCGCACTGCAGGTTGAGGGTATAAAACGCAAGCGATAAAGGGGGAAGAAGACCTCCTTTTATAGGAGGGAGGCAAAACCAAGAAGGATAGGGACGATCTGGAGCGTCGATGCCCTATTCAAGGAACGGCAGGATTTGGCACCGTCTTAGCCGACCTATGGCGAGTCGACACACGGCTTCGCCATCGACGCAACGTTTGGGAGGCGAGGAAAGGAAAAGACAGTTAATTATAGCGCACAAAGTCGAAGAGCCTCGTTATCTGGGAACGGGAGTCCCAAGGATAATTGCGTCAAGGTCGTCCAGTTGTAAACAAATCTTACTCTACTCGGTCTTACAGTTCGACTAGAGTAGGGGGGACTGGTTGATAGGACGTCGAATGTACGCTCCCTAAAAACCCGGTTTAAAATATGGACCAATAAAAGTCCGACCTAGGTTCTTAGATAAGGAGATGACAACCCCAAGGTCCTTTAGAAGGTCGCCCAGGCCTCGGAGGCCTCACTTAGCCGTAACATCTGTTAGAAGGGCGCCGACCTCGGAGGCCCGTTGATCTAGGATATCGATAAAGGTCACCGACCTCGGAGGTCCCGTTAGCCGTGACATCTGTTAGAAGGGCGCCGACCTCGGAGGCCCCGTGACCTATGATATCCGAATGTAGTCGCCGACCTCAAAGGTCTCTCAAACTACTGATTTGAATAGGGATGAGCCGACCTAAAAACCACCGAACTCGGGAAGGTCGAACTCTTGAGAAAGAAGATCCCGACTCACCCGACGTAATCCCTAAGATCCAGGGGTTGAGAGCCCATACCTTGCCATCCCGGAGATCCAGGGATTGAGAGCCCATACCTTGCAATCCCGGAAATCCAGGGATGGAAAATCGCAGCTTGAATCCCTGGATATCCGGGATTCTCTCTGGGAATCAAAAAAAATCTCAGATAACAAGAAATCCTCCTCCTATAAAAGGGAGAGAGGGGGTTCCTCAAAGAAGGACACACTCTGAGAATACAGCATATTTTAGAGAGAGAAAGAAAAGAGAGTACTTCATATATTTTGGGTTTTCTTAGGACGAACTTCCAAGATTAACCCGGTTCTTGGTGACCGATCAGCTCGGTTACATCAGTGAGTCTCTTTATTTACTTTGAACCAACCTGTTAAGTTATGCTACAATAATTGAGCTTTGTCGACTCTCCTATAGATGCGTTGGGATGTTGTAAGTGACATGACAACTAAAATGTCAAGATCGATACACAACCCTTTTTATTTGAGGTTTAAATTTTAGCTTCTTATTTGAGGTCTATATTTTATTTTTTATGTGAATTTTAGCTTCTTATTTGTGGTCTACATTTTATGTTTTTATGTGATGGTAAAAATGTCAACCTTTTTAGCTAACTGGTGAAAAGTGTCGACTCTCATGTAGTTGCACGATGGCATGGAAACAAAATTTGTAGACATACATGACTGATTCTCATTTGATGGTAAAAAGGTCACTTTTAGTATTTACCAAAGGTAATTACATATATAATTGCACCAAATATTAGTTAGCATGCTATTACATGTGGTATCTCGCATAGAACATCACGCATAATAGAGCAAGTACAAATGTATAATATAGTGTGTTGTTTTATCATGATATCACATAAACGTTACATTTATGTTATGTTAAAACCTATTGAGAAAGTGAACACAAGCAAATATCATTTCCTGAAAACTAATACTTATACAGTTATACGATTATGATACAAGGGTTGAATCACATGAAATATTTTGAATGAAACGCTATTTTGGCTTTCATTAAAAATTTGTCATTACATTTACTTTGAAAACTTAATTACTTATTGTATAAGTCGGTGTATTCAAAAAATAATCTCATACATGAACTAATTAATTTTTTTTCTTTGATTTTAAAATATTAGACATATCGATCTATTACTTATAATACAAATATACAAACAATGGATTATATCATAAAACTCAAAATTATGGAATAAAGTGTGCATTTACTAAAAAAACAAAAAATAAAACTACTTTAGCCGAAACATCTATCTCACGAGAAACACATGAACAAGAAGAATTAAACACACGAACAAGAGGGTTTTGACACTAAAATCAAGACTAAACTACAATATTACTATGTGCTTTTACGATGAAGTATTGGCTGTCTAAAAAAGTTGAGTTTTAGACATAGGCAAAAGTTCAATTTTTTATCAACAAACAAAGCCGGTGTATCGCACGTGTCCGAGTGCCTCGTCAATTATATTATTCACTATACTATCACGATCAAAGAAATAAATGTGCAACTGTTTTTATTTGATAATTATATTGTTTACTATATACCACAATCAAAAGATAAATGGGAGAAAACCCAAGAAATACAACTTGAATCTTATTTTGCCCATCAACACATCCCTTAAGCATATAATTTATTATATATTAAGGTAAATTTGTCTTTTACCATTGTGCCCTTCATATCCCTGCACCGCCAATTTCCCGTTGCTGGTCACTTCTCTCCATCCCATCCTAAATGTCCAATCGACGCCCACGTGAAGGTGAAGCATCCCGCAGGACATTTTGAAACCACAACCCCAAATTATACACACAAAGGAACCCTTTTCGTTGTAGGATCTCCATTTTCAAGCTGCGAATTCATTCCCGAGGTTGGAGTCATCAAATTCCGCGCGAAATGATAACATTATTTTCTCATCTGTGTGCAATAAGAAATCTCCACAAACCACGAAAAAGGTAATATGAAAGGCAATATTCTTGCGTTAATTCATGTTTATGGTGTTTATTATTTGAGTTTTTGTTAACTCCTTGAAAAATTCGAAATTTTATCAGTTGTTGTAATTAGTGTTTGCCGTTCTTGTATTGCAAATTATTTTTATGCCCAGAAAAGTGAAAAGGCATCAAATTTAAGGAATTATTCATGCCCGCTAGTTGATTTGATATGCATAATATGATGTTTATTCTCACTGTTTTAGTAGTGCTAGGTTGTGTTCAGTTTTGTTTCGTAATAGTAGGTTGGTGTGTGTCCATTCTTACTACTGTGTTATTAGTGGAATTGAAAATATATTGTAGATTACATTGGCAAGCATTATTATTTGAACAAGTAACAGTAGTATGAACTTGTCATTATTGGAACTCATCATTATTTGAACAAGTAGTTGGTGAGTTTTGTTGCATAGTACCAGGTTGGGTTGTATCCATATTTAAGTATTTGAAACTGTAAAGGGTATAGAAGACAATGTTTAATTTTATATCATTATCTGAACAAGTAAGTAACAATATTAGCAATATGTAATCTCGTGGAACTCATCATTATTTGAACAAGTAGTTGATGATTTTTTTTTGCGTAGTACTAGGTTGAGCTGCATCCATCATTAAGTATTTGAAACTGTAAAGGGTACAGAAGATAATTTTTAATTTTATATCATTATGTGAACAAGTAATTAACAATATTAGCAATATGCAATTTCGTGGAACTCATCATTATTTGCACAAGTAATTGAAGAGTTGTGCTGCATAGGGTATATGTCTCCAGTATTAAGTATTTCAAACTATATAGGATATAGAAGATAATGTATGATTTTGGACACGCATAGGAAATTTGCAAAAAAGCCATCTCATGAGTATCAGAACAAGTAATTGATGAGTTACGTATTGATGTTCATTAACCAGTATGAAAATAAGCAGATATAACTGTTGTCATGGTCATGTATTATGTTTGGAACAGGATGCCGAGAAGAGGGAAAAGAACACAGACTGTGCATCGTGGTGATGTTTCCGATTCGGATTCTAACAGGATGCCGAGAAGAGGGAAAAGAACACAGACTGTGCATCGTGGTGATGTTTCCGATTCGGGTTCTAACAGGATGCCTAGAAGAGGAAAAAGAACACATACTGTGTATCTTGTTGATGTTTCCGATTCGGATTCGGAGTTTGAACCGGATAATAGCGAGCAGGATGAATCAGTGAAGAGGACACCCGTGGAGAAACAGAAAAGTACTCGTGTATCAAAGAGATAAAGAAGAATAGATCGCAAATCCGAGGAAACTGGGCCGGAAAAAGTTAACGCCAAGAAAGACAAAATGATGAAGAAAAAAGGGTGTTTGATCGAAGTTGTGTCGTGCACGCAACAACGTGTAACCATTATGGCTGTCCTTGATCAAATTAACATACATAAAGAGCACATTCCCAAAAAAACGTGGGAGATACTTGATGACACACCATTTGGTCCCATGTTTGCTTGCTTTAGAGATGGTGTTGTAAGAAAAAGTGATTGCTATAAACAGGAGATGGATTTTGAAGTGATAATGAGGCATTACGACAGCAGCACCGAGGAGTGGGTGTTTGGAGACGTTAGGAAGAAAATATCAAGGGAAACAGTGGTGGAGTTTTTTGGGTTAGATGGTAATTTAGAGGGAGATTTGAAAAAATTCAGACCAGTAGTCTCGTTGGAGCACCGTACATTGGCAGCTGGGCTTTGGTTTTCGTAGAAGTAAGGAAGCAATCGGGGTCCGTGGTGTTATAAGAGAAGAACTATGGGACGAGTTGGTTTTTTCGAAAGATAAGAAGGGAAAAAGAAAACTGGATTGAGAAACCCCAAAAAAGTGGCATCACTTTTGTTAATGTACCTCATGTCGACGGTTTCTTTTCTAGAATGGGTGTTAATGTTTCATGGGATTTGGTTAGAATGTGTATGGACGTAGATAGTATAAACCAATACGACTGGGCAGGGATGACGTTGGACTTCATGTATGAGGGTCTGAAAAAACATACTGTTGGTAAACCTAGTTCGCTTAATGGCTGTTTGTTGGTGGTGCAATATTGGTTCTTGGAAATGACCAGAGTTCGTCTACCACGGGAAGGGAGACTCGTGGAAGGACGAAATGCTCAATGGACCTGAGCTTGACGCTAATCCAAATCTGCTAGTGGTATTTGCAAATTTCTGCGGTGAAATGGATTTCTGTCAACCGACACAGTCCGAATCCCAGTATAAATCACAGCATGAAAGGGATCGTAGATGGGTAAGCACTTGTGTGAAAATTATTCTCTTTAATTGTAACACCCCAAACTAGGCGGCTATTACAGTGCCGTGGAACCCCAACTGGGACCCACCAGTCGAATGAAAATTAATGAATTAAATAATATAATTGTAGTACCGAACCACATTATATTACCAAATACTCCGATAAGGAGCTTAAGTACAATACACCAGGACAATACAGAATACTAGTATATTTTATATGAAGATAAAATACACCACCCTGAATAAATAAACATCCCAAACGGAATTTGCAGCGGAAATACAAATGAAGAGAAACAAGAATGACTGAAAGGACTGGGGTCCCCTACTAGTATCACTGGGACTCCTCGGCGTCAACGTTCTCTTCCCGTGCTTTTGCCTTGCCATGACCTGAAAACAATATCCTCCAACGGGGTCAGTTACACAGAACAACAATCCTCAAGGGTTGAATATACACAATCATGATATATCTCAATTATGAAATAACCTTTGGTTATGAATTTAAGCTGAAGAGGGGCATCGTAGTACGCCCGTAATGGTATGTGCATGTGCACAAGATGAGTGACCGTACACACCCGTCCTTGTACCTAATTAGTCTCACGAAGGTACGTTACCGTGTGTACAGTCCATTGTGTCGGTGCACCCGAACACATGACCATCATGTGCCCGACTAAAAATCCCACACATTTAACCACCCGGCCACGCAATATGAACCCAGAAGGTCATATGAACGAGAATGACCATGATGAATATCAATGAATACTAATCCGACAAAGTCAAGAATGACTCACCGAGATGAAAATAATAGTGAAGTGAATGATGGCTCAATGAAATGATTGGAACTGTCGTTCCTCGTGAATGAAGTGATTATTTGACAATTACAAGTCTCAATACGGTTAATACATTATGAATGAGTTATGATTATGAATGAACAACAACAAAAGTAATGAATATCCTTTTAACCGAGTAAGAATTAACTTACTCAATACCGGTGAACAATGTCCTTCCACGAACAAACGTCCTAAATGAGATGTCGGTCGCTCGAATAACCTTGAATAACACAATTACCAACAATCCGTTCAACATACGAATTAGACACGGTTATAACTAACACAAAACGTCGATACGACTAAACCAAGCTCATAGGGGCATTATATCAAACACGTTGTGACCAATCTCGATTGTTTACAACCAATCCTTAACTATACCAATATCAAATCCCCAAAGAGTGATCCAAACCAACAAAACGTCTTTAATACAATCAATAATCCAATATGAATATCCAAATTTGTGATTACAACAACAATTAATCGAAAACCCCCAAATCCAACTCACTATTCAAAGTGTTCTTAAATAATCCTTCAATAATCCAATGAATAATCATACACACCCATAATCATGCGTACATCTCATCATACAACATGATTATAACGTCTAAAACATCATATCTCAACAAAAAATCGAAATCCAAGATGTTTGAAGAATATTACCTTTGAAGATCCAAGCACTTTGATCCGATGAATACTCGTTAGATCGACTCCGAGCTTCACAATCGAATGAAGATGATGAAAACCGAACACCCAAGTGATTGATGATGAAAAATCTCTCCCTCAAGCTCTCTCTCTCGGATAGAAGTTGAAGAAATAAGAAAATGAGCATAAAGTCCCGTCGAATCCCTTATAAACTACCGAATGTTACGGCCGTAACTCGGCCTACTTACGGCCGTAACATCCCAGGTCAACGGCCTTACGGCCGTAACCAGCCATCTCGTACGACCGTAACTCGTCTTCGTCCAGAATCTGCCGACAGTCATATGGCCATACCCGCACCTGCCTTACGGACGTAACTTGCCCTCGTCCAAACACCTGTCGACAGTCATACGGCCGTACCGCACATGTCTTACGGGCGTAACTAGCCCGTTACGGCCGTACTCGGCAAGGCTTACAAGCGTATGATGCCTTCATCGAAACAGACCAGGCACCCTGCCTGCAACGTACGGCCGTATCCGGCCAAGCCTTACGGCCGTACCTGACTCATCTTACGGCCGTATGTCGCAACCCTTACGGCCGTAAGCCCTCTTCGTCCGACATAACCTGAAAATCACGAACACATGTTACGTCCGTATCCGACGATCCTTACGGCCGTAACTCACCTTCGTCCAAAACCACCTTGAGCCAACGAATGCATGTTACGGCCGTAATGCCTGACTAGTTACGGCCGTAACTCGCTGCTGGAAGTGACAAAAATCCGAAAACTCCGTCTACTCGATACAAAAATGATCCGACGTACAATATTAGTATGAGTGTAATTAAGTCCAATAACGCTTGATAGATGATACTTCCAGCACAAGACTAAATTCACGATGATTATGATAACACTCTCGTCTCGACTCTCAAACGGATATGAATGACGATCGGTAACTGATACACGGTTACAAAATGCCAATGATGAACATAAATGAACGAATCATGAATGATGAGTGATTATTAATGAGTGAGAAATTACTGAGTTACCATTACTGACTGATAATTACTGAATGATAATGAATAAATTACAACCGGGTATTACATTAATAATTAACAAATACTTATGAAGTGAATACCATAAGATGGATATATCTAACTTTAGTAATAATAAAGATCAGTGTGTTACTGGTTGGGATAATGCTATATACATCCATCGAAATTTAATTTTGACATTGTACTAGTAATTGTTGAGATAATTACTAAAATATTCATTTACCCAATGTAATAAGCTGTAGTTTAATTGTTGCAGGGCTAAGCAACTACTATGGTTAATCAGTTGTCAGTTTTTTATGGGTTTAATTAATTTTTGGTCAATACTATATTCGTGGGGCATGAGGATGGTTTGCTACATACTATATCCATGATTTTGTTACATGTAGTATTGAAGTTCTTCCTATAACTTTAGAAATTTAGGGTTCAGGTGCGTTGAGTGTGATGCATTTTGTATGCCTTTGAAATGAATACCTCATTTTTTTGAAATGTTTACCTAAGCATGCTATTCAAGTAGATCTCTCTCATAAACGATATATTTACTTGAATGAAAACTTCAAGTAATTCCTAGTTATTAAGATTTGTGAACACTGGAGACACATTACTCGTACAAATAATTATTATAAATATTTAAGATATGTTTATTGTGTGCAAGTACAGTAAATACTACTTCACATAATATGCAACAAAACCCTTTAGAATTGATTACTGACCGGGTCAATTTCCAATTCAAATATTGAGTCCTTGTTTGTTTCCATGACAACATCCAAATGACCTTGTTTGTTGAAATAATTATATGTTCAACGAGTAGTTAATGGTTACCTGAATATTTCTAAAATTGTGCAAGTACAAGTACACGAATTACTACTTCACATAATAGGTAGTTCATATAATTGCAGTTATTACTTGTTGAAATAAATACTTTTGAAATAATTTCTTGTTGAACAAAAAGTTAAAGGGTTACGTGAAAAATACTAGTTCAAATTATTAGTATAAATAGTAAGGTTGTATGCAAAATGTGCAAGTACCGGAATTACTAATTCACATAATAAGAAGTACTTGCGCAAATAATTAATATTTTTTAGTATAATACAGGAATACTCAGTAATGTGCACCCGATAGAACTTCGCATAATAGGTTCTTCAGATAATTGCAAGAATTACTTGTTGAAATGTGTTACTAGTTGAAATAATCTAGTAATTATCACAAGAGAGCACCAAAGGAAACTTGAACACCCCAATGAGTCGTTGAAGTAATTGATTACAATTAAAAAACTGATACCTTCAGTAGTGGTTGTATTACTTGGTGAAGTAATTACTTGTTAACATAATTACTTGTTGAAATAATTAACAGTTGTCGGACTATGTAAACATTGAGCAAGCACACGTATTTGAGTTAAGTGTATGTAGTTGAGCTATTAACTAGGTAAATTAAATACATGTGTTAGTAGTTGAAATAGTCTATTAGTTATAACAATAGAACACCAAAGGACACGTGAATACCCCAATTACTTGTTGAAGTAATTGTTTAAAATGAAAAAGAACTGATACCTGCTGAAATTAGAATCACCCCACAAGTAAGTATTGGTTGTAAAAAAGTGGTCACATCTTCTTAAATGGTGATTTATACATATTGGTGTACAAAAAAAGAACAGTTCGCAAGCGTACTGGTCAAGTACCAATTTGTCAAGTAAGAAAATGAACTGAACCCAACCATTTGTTTAAGTACAAGAACTACTTGATTAAAATACCATCATTAAATTTAGTCATCTGACTAAAGTAGAACCTCTATGCAAGTCAGTTTGTTGTGATGGTCGTTGACCCCGCACCTACCACATATAATGGACTTCTTCATGAACTCGCCGGAAGATTTAAAGCGCTTTGTTCTACGTCTCCCTGGAGGCCTCTTAACAACTGGTGGGAATATGGTACTTGATTCTTTCAACGCTATTTCTTGATCTAGATTGCTAATGGGACATATAGGAAAACTATAAGATTTCCTATATGTGTCGGTATGGAAATAAGGATCAATAAAGTCATATACATCTGCTCCTCATTGATTTCCTATGGAAGCTAGCGCATGGCAGCAGGGGAAGCAGTTAATTTGCCATTTCAAGCAAGACCATGTTCGCTCATGAAGTCTAATAATATATGCAAATTCGGACTTCACCAGAAATACACCCGGTTCTGAACAATGTACAGTATAAGATGATGCAATCTTAATACCTTGTGTTAACTTTTCGTGCTTCGATGGTGTCAGCCTCGTTATCCACGTAGTAGCTTCTCGTCGCTTGGATGATATCATATCCATAACCTTGATTCTAGTCAGATCTAACATACAATATACATGCATATGGCACTCAACTGAAATCCAATTATTAAATGACTCTGCCATGCCGTTCGCCATAATACCATATCTGTCCCCAACAAAAAATGCACGGCACCAGTTCTATGTAATGCCCGAATAAATGGTGTATTTACCTTGTACTCAACCTTGTATTATTTCGACTTCGTGATGTTATAAATCGTAGATTGGTTTCCCGTATTTGTGCCCTTATGTTTTTATATCTTTAAGCATTGCATGCATGATTTTGCACGTACTAACGTACGTTATCAGGCGTTCATAACGTACGCTAAGGATTCAGTGTTACGTACGTTATCTGATGTCCTTAACGTACGTAAGCTAAGTCAACTTGGGTTCGGATAAGGGTCGGCTTGTGGGGGCCGAAGAGAGGGCCGGGGAAGATTCGTGTGATTCCCGCATGAACCTGGACATAGGCGTTACGTACGCTATGGTACATGTGTTACGTACGCTATAGACATGAGTATTACGTACGTAAAACCCGCGTGACTACGTACGTAAAGGAATGGCGAAATCAGTCCAGGGAACTCTGGTCAGGCGATTACGTACGCTAAAGGCTAGGGTATAACGTATGTTAAGCTTGTTACGTACGTAAGGGGTTATTGCATAACGTACGTAATGCTTAGAAATATATTTATAGAACAGGACCCTCACTTCATTTCCCACTTTTGCCTTGGCCGCTTTTTGTGTTCTTGAGACTATCCTTCACCTCATATCCCTCATATCATCAATTACCTCCGAATTTGGGAAGCTTAGGCCGGGTGAGTTGGTGATCAAGCTTCCGGTGAAGAGTTTATTGAAGATTTTCTTATTCTTTCATATCTTAAGGTATGTTACGATTCACCAAGCTAGAGTTTACATTCTTAAACTATACTTTGAGCTTGTTTTGGAAATATTTGGACTAGATAATGATCTTTTGAGTCCAGCACCATGTTTTGTAGTTTAGAACCCGATTATACCTTATCTTTCTTTCATTACGTAGAGTCTTGATTTAGCCTCGGTGGATGAAACCTTAACTTGTAGCATCCTTAATTCGTGGGAGTAATAAGCATGATTTCAGTTATATTCTCCGATTCCTTTTTATGTTCCATTGGAGAAATTCATATATGTTAGAATAAATTGTTATGACAATGTCCTCCATGTTCTTGAGGTAATACATATATATATCGACTAGGTCCTTGAACTTAAACCGAATCACCGTAGTGTCGTTTTCCTTGCGAAATATTTAAGCATGCTTGTCGTCTTGAGTAATATTGGGGGTCGAATCATCTTGGCCGATCATATGGGGATTTGACATTCATTTCCTTATTTAACACGAAACCCTCAACACCTTGTGAAACAATGAACTTTTAAACAACGGTACTTCATTTTCGAAATGATCGTTCAGCCCTTATAGAGTGCCTTATCGTTCCCGGTTTAGTTCTTACTTAGTGTTCTAACCGTGAACCAACCTAGTGTCACTACTTTACGATCTTAATATTAGTATTCGGTGAGTGTATGTTAGTGTCGAGTGGTATGTTAAGTTCCTTGTATCTCTTTTTGAACAAGGTGCGAGCCTTGCTTAGGGGTCGATCGTGGGGCGGTGACATACGGACGCGTGACGTTTGTCGGAGTATTACATTCTTGCCATTTCCGAGGCAAGTATCATATGTCGAGTTCGATTTATATTGAAACATTGATCATGCTTGTGGTTTTGTTCATGTTGTTGAATATGAGATGTATTTCTGAAATTCTCGTGATATTCGTTGTTATTTGTTCGTATTGATGAACATATTGAAGTGCATATGTGTATGCACAGTTGATTGATTTATGGTTTAAATGATCCGAGGATCATGAGGATCTATGCCGAGGGCGCTGGATCGAATGTCCACCATGCGTTGGTCCGACGGATCATCATGGGGATCTATGCCGAGGGCGCCGGATCGTTGGGACGGGTTTTCCACCATGCGTTGGTCCGACGGATCATCATGGGGATCTATACCAAGGGCGCTGGATCGCCGGATTACCTCGTATTATGTTGATGGAATCGTGAGGATTCGCATCGTTGATTCCGGCGACGGAAGTCCGTTTGCTTGTTTATGATGTATTGACGATTATGAATTATGATACTTGTACTAGCATTGTTTTGCTAACCCCTTCGGGGTGGACATTGTTTTGATGTTCGTAGCCGAGGAGCGGGAAGGCAACCACAAGACGGGTGACGATGAAATGGCTCGGTGATGTGGTTGATGTTTATTGTTATTATGATGTGTTTCCTTGGTCTACTTAGTACTCGAGTACGTCGATTTAATAAGTGTCATATTCGATATGGTTGTAAAAGTTTAACTCTTTGGATCAGTTGAATAAGTTCTATGTTTGAAATTCATTGTTACAATGGATTATATTTATTTTTCTTTTAATCACCTTGTAAATCCTTACTTAAAGGGTTTACGGTCAGTAATTATTCGAATATCTCGGGGTGTTACGAATATGGTATCGGAGCTAAGATTCATGGATATCTTGGCAATGGGTTAGTTGGGTCTCATACGTTATTTGATTATTGGTCGTTCGTAACATCAACCGAGCCAAGATCGTCGTGTGGACCGTGGTTGTAAGCTTCCTAATCTCAAATACTACCGTTTTATTTAATTCATGTTTTGTGAGCATTGATGGATGTATTTTTAGAAAGTTTGCCCTGGATATTGAATATTTATGTTTACAGTATGTTGAGAGGAGGTCGTGGACGCGGACGCGGTCGTGGACGCGGACGTGGAAATGCGAGACAAGAAGAGTCGGTATCTACCCCAGAGATAACCGCTAGTCGAACGGATTCCCATTCCGGGGGACAGCAGGGATCGGCAAATAATAATGCAGATCCTAACGTGCCGGGAGTGCTTCAGCAGGTGGTTGCCCAGATAAACCAGTTTGCTCAAGTTGTGGATCGCATGCAGACGGCGATGGGACAACAGCATAACGTGGATAATCGAGGAGATAGATGGCTTACCGAGGTGATCAAATTGCATCCTCCGAAATTTGATGGTTCGGCTGAGACGCTTTCTTGGGATCACTGGCTGAAGGAGTTGGAGAAGATTTTTGCAAGAATTAACTGTCCCAACGACAGAAAGGTTCCGGTCGCCCAGTATCTTCTGACAGGGGAGGCTTTCGACTGGTGGGAGGCCATTCGACCGGAGGAGCACAATGTTGACTGGACGGAATTCAAGTTGATGATGGAGGCGCAGTATTGTCCTCGCCCAGTTAGAGAAGCCCGAGTTCGGGAGTTTTTCTCACCACAAGATTCGGGAGCATCTGTGACGGACGTGATTAAGACTTTTAATCACCAGCTGACTTATGTGCGCCACTTGGTCAGGACCGAAGCGGAGAAGATTTTTCATTTTGACATGCGAATGAAGCCGGAAATTCAGCAGTATATGTCCGGATTTGAATGTACCACCTTGCGACAGTATCAGGACAAGGCGTTAGCCTATGATATGAAAGAGGCAGCAGTAGAGAAATCGACGGAAGCAAAGAAACAGAAGGTGTCTGGCAACTTCACGGAGGATAAGAGCAGCGGGCCTCGCAGGGGTCAGTCCTCTTTTCATTCATCCAGGAGACCTCCGCATCCTTCTCGAGGTGGAAAGAAGTTCCGGGCAGCACAAACTGTTTCAGACATAGGGAAGAAGTGCTATAACTGTGGCAAGCCGGACATGTTCGACGTGATTGTTTCGCACCTGCTGTGACCTGTTTCGAGTGTGGACAGGAAGGACATCGTGCAACATTTTGTGGGAATGCGACCCGATCTTTTGGTACTCGTACTCTAGCTCCAGTCCCGAGGGAGACGAGTGTGAACCAGACACAGCAGAGTGGATTTCAGCAGCAGAGCGCTGGGAAGAGAGAGGCATCCAGTGCTGGGTCCGTTCCTCCGCGCCTGTACGAAATGAGGAAATCTGAGGATCAGAACACAGCTGTTGCATCAGGTACGATTCAGATCCTTTTGCAACCAGTTAGTGTCTTGTTCGATTCAGGAGCCACGCATTCTTTTATATCTTTGAACTGTGTTAATCGTTTGAAAATCTCGTGCTTGTATAACTGTGAACCTTATGTTGTGGGATTACCGAGCGGAGAGAAAATTGTGGGAACCCTAGAAGCTAGGGATTTCCCAGTATCTATAGAAGGAAGAGATTGGCCATCGAATCTTATTGTAGTTGACATCTACGGTGACGATTTAATTCTCGGGGATGATTGGCTCAACCGTTATGGAGCTGTGCTGAATTACCGAGAGAGAGTCATTTCCATCATTGCTAATGACGGATCTGAACACTTATTCCGAGGATGGAGACCGGGAAGCTCGGGAAAATTGATCAAGGCAATGAAAGCTGTGAAATTACTGAAGCAGGGATGTCACGGACTTTGGTGCTATGCCAGGAGGAAAGAGGAAGGAGTAGAGCTCTCGTCTATTTCAGTTGTGAATGAGTTCTCAAATGTATTTCCTGACGAACTACCTGGGTTACCTCCGCAGAGGGGAGTGGAATTCACTATCGAATTAGAGCCTCGAGCAGCTCCTATTTCCAGAGCACCATACCGCATGGCGCCAACCGAGATGTATGAACTCAAGAAGCAACTGGAGGAATTGTTACAGAAGGGCTATATCTAACCTAGCGTTTCTCCTTGGGGAGCGCCCGTTCTCTTTGTCCGGAAGAAAGACGGATCCCTCCGACTGTGTATTGATTACAGGGAGCTCAACAAGATGACGATCAAGAATAAGTATCCTATACCTCGGATCGATGACTTGTTTGATCAACTGCAAGGGGCAAGAGTATTCTCGAAGATTGACTTGCGATCAGGATACCACCATTTGAGGATTAAGGAATCGGATATACCGAAATCTGCTTTCAGATCCCGGTACGGGCATTATGAATTCGTAGTGATGCCGTTTGGACTTACCAATGCTCCTGCAGTATTCATGCAATTGATGAATCGGGTATTCTTGGAATACTTGTATAAATTTGTGGTCGTCTTCATTGATGACATCCTGATATATTCGAAGAACGCAGAGGAGCATGCCGAGCATTTGCGTGTGGTTTTGAGCACCTTGAGGAAGGAACAGCTGTATGCAAAATTTTCAAAATGCGAGTTCTGGCTTAAGGAAGTAACCTTCCTTGGGCATGTGATATCACCGACGGAGTTCAGTGGACCGAAGAAAGTCGAAGCAATCTTGGGTTGGGAAGCTCCTAAAAACGTGAAAGAAGTCCGAAGCTTCTTAGGACTTGCTGGATATTATCGCCGCTTTGTAGAAGGATTTTCCAAAATTGCTCGTCCACTCACTCACCATTCTGAAAACTCAAAGATTCATGTGGAATGAGAAGTGCCAGTGGTTTTGACGAACTTAAGAGGAGGCCGACGACAAGACCTATATTAGCGCTGCCAGAGGGGACTGATGGATTCATGGTATACAGCGACGCTTCGAATCAGGGTCTGGGTTGTGTATTGATGCAGAAGGATAAAGTGATTGCTTATGCTTCTCGGCAATTGAAGCCGTATGAGGTTAATTACCCGACTCATGATCTGGAGTTAGCAGCTGTAGTCTTTGCACTGAAAATTTGGAGATATTATTTGTACGGCACTCATTGTCAGATCTTTACCGATCATAAGAGCCTCAAGTACATTTTCAGTCAGAAAGAATTAAACATGAGACAGAGAAGGTGGTTGGAATTGATCAAGGATTACGACTTGGAGATTCTTTATCATCCGGGGAAAGCAAACGTAGTAGCCGATGCCTTGAGCCGAAAACTTGTTTCTCTTCGAGTGTTGGAAGCACTTACGTCCCAAACCAACATTCAACGAGAACTGATCCGCGAAGGGATTGAAGTATGGGCACCAGGAATCCAAGGGCAACTTTATGTGATGGAACTGACTTCATCACTAGTCGAGGAGGTCAAGTCTAAACAATTGAACGATTCTCTGATCCTTCGATTATGTGATGAAGTAAAGAAGGGAAAAGCCCCAGGATTCGTGGTACAAGACGATGGAGTTCGAGATTTCGAGTCGACTTTGCGTTCCCGAGGATGATGATTTGAGACGGACAATTTTGAAGGAAGCTCATGGCGCGCCCTATTCTATTCACCCAGCGGTAGTAAGATGTATAAGGATTTAAAGCAAAACTTCGGTGGGGGAATATGAAGAAGGACGTAGCGGAGTACGTTTCGAAGTGTTTAACTTGTCAGCAGGTTAAAATTGAACATCAACGACCTGCCGGAATGTTAAAACCGCTTCCGATCCCTGAATGGAAGTGGGAGGATATCTCGATGGACTTCATCACTAGTATGCCAAGGACTAGGACGGGAATGAACATGATTTGGGTTATAGTTGATCGACTAACCAAGTCGGCTCATTTCCTGGGAATTAAAGATACATGGGGACCCGAGAGGTTGGCGCGAGTATTTATTGCGGAGATAGTCAGATTGCATGGGACGCCGAAGACCATTATTTCGGATCGAGATGGTCGCTTCGTGTCGCACTTCGGAAGGCGATTCACGGGGCTTTGGGACCGAGCTAAACTTTAGCACGGCTTATCATCCTCGAGACGGACGGCCATCCAAAGGACTATACAAAGAGAAGACATGCTTAGAGCTTGTGCTTTGGATTGGTCAACTGATTGGGAAGTCCATTTGCCATTGATTGAATTCACCTACAATAACAGTTGGCATGCTTCTATTAAGATGGCACCATTTGAAGCTTTGTACGGGAGGAGATGTCGATCACCCCTGTGCTGGGATGATTCTTCGGATTTGATCGGGACGGAACCGGAATTGATAGTTCAGACTCAAGAGAAAATAGCTTTGATTAGAGAAAGATTGTTGACTGCCCAGAGTCGACAGAAGTCTTATGCGGACGTACGTCGTCGCCCTTTGGAGTTCGACATTGGGGATCACGTACTATTGAAAGTGTCTCCTACACGGGGAATTTTTCGTTTTGGGAGGAAAGGCAAGCTAAGTCCGAGATATATCGGACCGTTTGAGATCCTCGAGAGAGTTGGGGATTTAGCATACAGGTTGGCCTTACCGCCATCGCTGAGTCACGTTCACAACGTGTTTCACGTATCCCAATTGCGGAAGTATGTACCAGATCCCGGTCATATTATTGATTTCGACGAGATCGAGATAGCTAATGACGGCACCTTCGAAGAGAGACCAATAAAGATACTCGAGAGTCGAGTCAAGCAGTTGAGGAATAAACCGATCTCCTTGGTAAAAGTTCAGTGGTCTCGACATGGAGTCGAAGAAGCAACTTGGGAGACGGAGGAGAGTATGAAGTCGAGATACCCGGAATTATTTTCGTCTTAAGTTTCGGGCCGAAACTTCTTTTTAGAGGGGTAGTATGTAATGCCCGAATAAATGGTGTATTTACCTTGTACTCAACCTTGTATTATTTCGACTTCGTGATGTTATAAATCGTAGATTGGTTTCCGTATTTGTGCCCTTATGTTTTTATATCTTTAAGCATTGCATGCATGATTTTGCACGTACTAACGTCGTTATCGTGGCGTTCATAACGCACGCTAAGGATTCAAATGTTACGACGTTATCGATGTCCTTAACGTCGTAAGCAAAGTCAACTTGGGTAAGGATAAGGGTCGGCTAGTGGTGGCAAAAGAAAGGGCCGGGGAAGTTTCGTGTGATTCCCGAATGATACTGGACATAGGCGTTACGTACGCTATGGTTCATGTGTTACGTACGCTATAGACTTGAGTATTCCGTTCGTAAAACCCGCGTAAATACGTACGTAAAGGAATGGCGAAATCGATCCAGGAACTCAGTCAAAGCGATTACGTACGCTAAAGGCTAGGGTATAACGTACGTTAAGCTTGTTACGTACGTAAGGGGTTATTGCATAACGTACGTAATGCTTAGAAATCTATTTATAGAACAGGACCCTCACTTCATTTCTCACTTTTGCCTTGGCCGATTTTTGTGTTCTTGAGACTATCCTTCACCTCATATCCCTCATATCATCAATTACCTCCGAATTTGGGAAGCTTAGGCCGGGTGAGTTGGTGATCAAGCTTCCGGTGAAGAGTTTATTGAAGATTTTCTTATTCTTTCATCTCTTAAGGTATGTTACGATTCACCAAGCTAGAGTTTACATTCTTAAACTATACTTTGAGCTTGTTTTGGAAATATTTGGACTAGATAATGATCTTTTGAGTCCAAAGACCATGTTTTGTAGTTTAGAACCCGATTATACCTTATCTTTCTTTCATTACGTAGAGTCTTGATTTAGCCTCGGTGGATGAAACCTTAACTTGTAGCATCCTTAATTCGTGGGAGTAATAAGCATGATTTCAGTTATATTCTCCGATTCCTTTTTATGTTCCATTGGAGAAATTCATATATGTTAGAAGAAATTGTTATGACAATGTCCTCCATGTTCTTGAGGTAATACATATATATATCGACTAGGTCCTTGAACTTAAACCGAATCACCGTAGTGTCGTTTTCCTTGCGAAATATTTAAGCATGCTTGTCGTCTTGAGTAATATTGGGGGTCGAATCATCTTGGCCGATCATATGGGGATTTGACATTCATTTCCTTATTTAACACGAAACCCTCAACACCTTGTGAAACAATGAACTTTTAAACAACGGTACTTCATTTTCGAAATGATCGTTCAGCCCTTATAGAGTGCCTTATCGTTCCCGGTTTAGTTCTTACTTAGTGTTCTAACCGTGAACCAACCTAGTGTCACTACTTTACGATCTTAATATTAGTATTCGGTGAGCGTATGTTAGTGTCGAGTGGTATGTTAAGTTCCTTGTATCTCTTTTTGAACAAGGTGCGAGCCTTGCTTAGGGGTCGATCGTGGGGTGGTGACATACGGACGCGTGACGTTTGTCGGAGTATTACATTCTTGCCATTTCCGAGGCAAGTATCATATGTCGAGTTCGATTTATATTGAAACGTTGATCATGCTTGTGGTTTTGTTCATGTTGTTGAATATGAGATGTATTTCTGAAATTCTCGTGATATTCGTTGTTATTTGTTCGTATTGATGAACATATTGAAGTGCATATGTGTATGCACAGTTGATTGATTTATGGTTTAAATGATCCGAGGGGATCATGAGGATCTATGCTGAGGGCGCTGGATCGAATGTCCACCATGCGTTGGTCCGACGGGATCATCATGGGGATCTATGCTGAGGGCGCTGGATCGTTGGACGGGTTTTCCACCATGCGTTGGTCCGACAGGATCATCATGGGGATCTATACCAAGGGCGCTGGATCGCTGGATTACCCTGTATTATGTTGATGGAATCGTGAGAATTCGCATCGTTGGATTCCGATGACGGAAGTCCGTTTTGCTTGTTTATGATGTATTGACGATTATGAATTATGATACTTGTACTAGCATTGTTTTGCTAACCCCTTCGGGGGTGGACATTGTTTTGATGTTCAGGTAGCCGAGGAGCGGGAAGGCAACCACAGTACCGACAGGACGATGAAATGGCTCAGTGATGTGGTTGATGTTTATTGTTATTATGATGTGTTTCCTTGGTCTACTTAGTACTCGAGTACGTCTGATTTAATAAGTGTCATATTCGATATGGTTGTAAAAGTTTAACTCTTTGGATCAGTTGAATAAGTTATATGTTTGAAATTCAGTTGTACAGTTGGATTATATTTATTTTTCTTTTAATCAGCCTTGTAAATCCTTACTTAAAGGGTTTACGGCGCTGTAATTATTCCGAATATCTCGGGGTGTTACATTCTCAACTGGCAGGTCAAGCAGAAATGCATCAATAATTTCACCACCAACTTTTCTTAGATCAACGAGGTTAAATCGATATTCTTTCTCCGAAGATGAATATGCAAGTTTCCAGAAATAATGCCGGACACTGGCAATACACACTGACTTCCCTAATCCTTGAAATCTTTTCATCAAGTTCATTTGAAGATGTTTGTAGCAAAACAAATGAGGGTTACCAGGGAATACGCTATCAAATGCACTAAGCAAGCCATGTCCCCGGTCACTTATGAATGTTATCGTTCTCCCATGACGAGCTATCAATTTTTTCAAGTTGGAAAAAAAGAATAACCAATTATCTTCAGTTTCAGATGAGCAAACACACATAGCTAGAGGAAACATACCTGAGGTAGTTAAAATCACAGTTAGGAACTGGATGAAGTTATAAGTACAAAATAACAAGATTACTAGTTCAAATAATACTAGTACAACAATGTAAAATACCCTTACTTTGCCGAGTAAACATAAAAGACTTTAACATGTTAGTAGCCAGTGGGTTGATATTATGTAACATTTACTGAGAAGTTAGCAGTTGAAGTAATTCTATCTCATCAGCATTACTATTACAAGTAATTCATACCCAGTACCATGAATGTTGAAAATAAGGTTTCAATCAGAACTAGCTATACCTTCATTACCGGTTCTTCCAGTAGCCGATAGAATCTGACCCTTGTAGACACTCTTACCAAATGTCCCATCAACATATAACACAGGTAACACATGTTGAAATCCCTCCACGCATGCACCATATGCAACAAAAACCCTTTGGAATCGATTACTGACCGGGTCAATTTCCAATTCAAATATTGAGTCCTTGTTTGTTTCCATGACAACATCCTTATACCACGACAACTTGTTGAAGGAATCAGCCTCGTGCCCATACATCTTGTTCTTTGCCTTTTCTTTTGCTTTCAAAGCCACCTTGTACGATATGTCAAATCCATACGATTCCTTGATCTTCATTTGGATATCTTTTGGGCGTAAGGCACTATTATACATAATATCTTTGTCAATGTAATTCATAATGACTTCTGAATCCAACTTCGGATGACTAAGTTTTCGACCAACATTGAGGCAAGTATGTACTAGGTCTTTATCTCGGATAATAAATACACCACTAGCTGAGTTAACGCTACCTTTAACAAACTAATTGCAGAAATGTTCTCCCCCCAAGCTAACAAAGTCGTTGTAGTAAGCATGAAGGCGCTTCCCGTCATTGCGAAGAAATTTATAATCAAAACCGTGGAATGCCGCATACTTTTTCAAATTCGACCTAAACTCATCTATACCTTGATTGAACTCTTGACCTACAAATTGAATTACATGAGCCCACTCATCCGATAATAAAGTTTTCGGTTGCTCTCTCCGGTAAGCTTTTCCTAGATGACATTCCTCCTCCAGCTCAATTTCAACAACATTAGTATCACTTTGTTCTTTTTGTTTGATCACGGTTATATCAACAACTTTCATCTTGTATATCATAGCACCCGAGATCAACATATGAAGGTCTTGTTCGCTCTCTAATAAACAACAAGCACAACCTGTTGTATAATATGTGAACCAGAATACATCATCTCGTCGAAATTTGAACCTACGGCGCACTTCATCTTGCAGTGTACTTAAATTGATTGTCGAACTCAGCGGATATATAAAACAATAAATCTCCCATTTCCACCTAAGAATCAAATTTGAATAATCACGCCTGCCCAAACACCAAGTATTAGTTCACATAAATGAAAAACACTTTGCAAACAATAAGAAGTATAAACAAAACAAAAATGCATTCCACTTTTGAAAAATTGATGTTGTAAAATATAGTACACACGATGTTGGCCACTAAGTATATTGGATACAGCTTGGGAAGTAGTTTAAACAACAAGCTGTATTGATTTTAAATCTGAGTACGTAACGGAAGTCTTAAATACAGTAAGTTGTAGTGGATACAGCAACTAGATGTGCAGTGTATACTTAAATAATCACGGTAATTAAAACAGTAAAAACTGAAGGTAAATAACACAATATTTAAAGTGGTTCGAGGTAAACCCTTCTACGTCCACTGGTCCTCCACACAGGAGTAAAAAGTTTATTATAATTACTACGTACACAACTACGTAATTATAACAACATACAATCAATATATCGTTCACACAGATTGATATAAAGATCTTAGCTTCAACCGTTCACACATATTGGTTTGAGCTAATGCTTTGACTTGCTTCTTCACACACGCTCAAGCCAGATTCTTCGATGCAAATCCTTCACACACGCCGGAGTAGCAGCGATTACTCACCCACACAGATCGATCTGGGTTTGTTCAAAGGATAGAACAGGGTATGAATAACAGCTTTGACTTTCTGAGCTTCTAGCTGATGATGTGTTGTTCAAGTTGTTGAGCACTGTATATCTCTTAGATCTGAGTTGCAGTAAGCTTCTGGAGATATGTTTTGCTCTGATGAATATATTAATAGCTTTGTTACTTGGTGACTTCGTAACTGATCTTCAACGCCATGATGAGATATATATAGTCTTCTGGAAAATATATCCGTTGAGATAAATCCGTTGAGCAAGATTCCGTTCCAACGGGATGAAAAGGCACGATCCGGATTTAGCGGGATTTGAAGATCTGTTGACTGACAGTATTTAAATACTTTATCTCTTAGTATTTAAATACTTCTTTATCAACGGGACTTGACTTCTGAAGATTCCTTCTTTGTCCTGTTGAGAGCTGTATGGAAGATCACTGTATTGACAATTCGAGACAGCTTCCATACTTGGTCTTTATAAGACTTCTTTGCTGTACTGAGAGGTTCCACTATATGCTGGATCTGAGACAGTCCTTCGATACAGGTTGACACTTCAACTTATCGATACAATTTCCTTACTGTATTGAGGATTGGAATATATGTCAAAACCTTTTATCATCACTATTCGATACAGAGATTAATTATCCTGGCTGTTTCGATACAGGGTATTTGTTATCCCAACACACGACAAAATTACAAAATCCACCCAATTTCACAAAATTGCAAAATCCATCCCAATTACTTGTTGAAATAATTGCTTGAAATGAAAAAGAACTGATACCTGCTGAAATTAGAATCACCCCACAAGTAAGTATTGGTGTACAAGAAAAGTACAGTTCGCAAGCGTACTGGTATAAACAAATTTGAATGAAAACAACTAAATGAAAAACACTTTGCGCAAACAATAAGAAGTATAAACAAAACAAAAATGCATTCCACTTTTGAAAAATTGATGTTGCAAAATATAGTATACACGACAAAATTACAAAATCGTCGAATCTTAACGGAGAGATGGAAAATTTATCCCTTTTCACAAAAATCCCATATATTATGAAAAATATGAAAACTTCAAACCTTAATGGTATCGGAGTCGTCGAATGTTCGGGAACCATATTTTTTCTGGAAAATTATGAACATGTAAAATTGAGAGGAAATAGCCGAGCAAGAAAGTAGCCATGAACCGTATTTCTTTCGCACCAAAGAAATTGAGAGGAAATAGCCCTCGAGCAAGAAGTTTGAATTTGAATATTGAAAGACATATTTGAATACCTGTGATGTTGATGGAAGGAAATCATGATGGAAGGGTCATTGTAGATGAAAGGAAGCAAAAAGCAGGAAAAGAAAAAGCAAGGGTAAAGAGGATAAATGCCAAGAGAGAGAGAGAGGCGCGTGAAAAGGTTGAAATGTAGTAAGTGGGCGCGTGAGTGTTACTGAGCAAAAAGAGAGTTGACATTGTATTTTTGGGTCAATTTCTCAAGATAAATATACAAATATTTTTATTTGATCATCATATCTATTTATCACTACTATTTCTTATATATAAAAATCATAAAATAATATTATTATTGATATACGATACTAAAAATTAATCACAAAGTTCCACAAAAAATAAAATTACATCAATAATTAAAATATAGATTAGTATAATCTAACAAGATACAGAATTTTTTTTAAATATTATAATTACACATAACTTAAAAAAAAAAAGCATTGGACCGGGCGGGGCGGGTCTCCACGGACGGGCAAAAGCTGGGCAGCGCCAAAAAGGTCCGTTTTGGGCCAAAAATATGAAGCCCGATGCCCACCTCCGCGGGCCTAGGACTATTTTGTCAGGTCTAATTGCAACCTTTACATGAGTGTAATTTTATTTAGACTCATTTTTTAATTTGACTCTTCCGCATTTGATTGGTAATTTTAAAATATAAAACTTTTTATATTATATTATTCATTAAAACTTTTAGTTTGAGTGTAATCTTAATAATTTATTTTTAATTGGTAAAAAATAATTTTTCATTTAACATTAAATATTCTTAAGACCAAAAAATTATATATCAATATCGTGCTCAAATTAAATATCTAGATAAATAGAAAAATATAGAAGAATAAACTTCAAAATTTTAAACTTTATATCTCCAAATTAATTTTTAAGTATAGAGGGTAAGTCCGCGTTCTTTTTTGAAAGGGAAACAAAATTACACTCTAAATTAATTAGTTTTATTTTATTGCTTTATCATTTAAGAACATTTTGTCCTATACTAATGACAATTTTTGCATGAGTTTACGTATAAAAAGTATTTACGACCACTTTATTAATTAACTATTACTAATATTTTTCTATTTTCACAAACCAAACTTAATATGTTTATAAATTAGCAATTCAAGAAATTTGTATATTTGTTAATTATAAAATATTGACAATACTTAATTTTGTATATTGTTTTATTTATTCACTAAATTTACTAAGTAGATTTATACATATAACATAAAGGACAATAGTGTTTCTTGACCGTTATAGTGTTCACATGAAAAGATCATCATGCCCTTCTCCTCTCTTTTGTGTTAAATTTAATAATTTCAATTGCTCAACAATAATAAGTTTTTAAAAGTACTTTTAGAATATTACATTAAAAGACAACTAACCTTCAAAAGTTTTTATTATGGCATGGCTGCAGATCAACTTTCGGCAGTCGTCCAGCTTTTTTTCTTTTTTCAATAGGCCGCCACTTGTAGACTTCTGTCCTGCTTTCGTGCACGGCAGGCGGGGTAGCCTCCGACAACCGACAGCCGTCCGACTAGCGATCATCTTTTTTTTTTTTTTTTTGGGGGGGGGGGGGGGGGGGGGTGTGAGGTGGGGGGTTTCACCGGCCGGTTTGTGCATTGAGGGAGCCGTCGGTCACTGATAGACCTCCGGCAAAGCTCAATTGTTTTTTATACGGCCGTCGCAGCCAGACCTCTGGATGCCAATAATTTTTCCTAACAAAGTAATCTGATTTAATTTTGGCACCACCTCCGTATCATTAGGGTACGAGTTATCTATAGTTGTTAATAAAAGAAAACATCCAACAATACATTTGTCGTCATTTACACAAGTAGCTATATTATTACCAAATATCTCTATACGAACTGTTAATATAATAGCAATTAGCAGGGGCGGAGGGAGGGGGTCCAGAGGTTCACCGTTCACGGATCCTTCTGGATGGCCAGAGTTGTAAGAGGGGGGGTCCGGTGAGGGTAGGAATGGCAACGGGTCGGGTCAGGTCGGGTGCGGGTTTCATACTCTCCAAACCCACACCCGAAATCACCATCCGAACCCAAACCCAAACCCAAAGGCTGTTTGGGTGGCAAAACAAAACCCACACCCACACCCATTGGGTTCGGGTTTTTTCACCCAAACCCAAACTCGCAGCTTGATCAGGCAGAATCAAAATTCAAGTTTGGTGCTCATCCAAATTCAAATTTGATAAAATGCAAAATGTAGCATAATTTAACATAGTTTGCAAATGTCAATAGAATAATAAAATTGTTTACAAATGACAATACAATAATAACATAGTTTAACATAGTCTTCAACGTAGACTCTCAAGAAACTAAATTACAATAACATACAATTAACATAGGCAGAGTGAGTCGTGAGATGTGTAGGAAATGAATGGGTGAAAAGTGAAAATCCTAATTTACACTTATATATACATAGGGTAATTAGGTAATTTAACATATAACTGGGCGGGTGTTTGGGTTTTGGGTGTGGGTTTGAGTGATCCCAAACTCGCACCCGTAATATCGGGTGTCGCCCGAACCCAAACCCAAACCCAGTCAACTCGGGTTTCGCCCGTTGACTTGGGTTCGGGTTCGAGTGGGCCCCATGGGTTTGGACTTTCCTGCCATCCCTAGGTGAGGGTTCAGATGGCGAAGTGGGGCTCTTTAAACAACATGTACATGAGGCTGGAGTAACCCAAAAAATTAGACGAGAGAGAACAGTGAAAAGAAGAGTGGTTATCCCGATTCAACATAGGCATCCGTTTTCAGCTCCGAACATGTGTTCCTCTACCTCCAAGAAGATAATGTTCTGTTAAAATTATACGATTTTCAATTAGTATTTTTATTTTTCAAAATCTATTTAAATTTATAATTGAGGGTCTGTTTGTTGAAACTGAGATTTGAGAGTCTTCAAGAGCACAAATTAGCTACTTGATATTTGTTGACTGTACTTTGAGAATATGAATTTGTTCTCATATGTTGGGATATCTGTTGAATGTACTTTGAAATATGAATTCATCTATTATTTGTTGATTCGTGATTGTGATTTAGGAATATTAAAAAATATTTTCACAAAATAATATATGACCGATTGTATGGTATGTTTTGTCGGGAAACATATTTTTTGGCACATTGATAATGAAGCAATTATTCAAAATTTTAAGGGGTGGAGTTACCGCCTGTTACGAGTCGTTCATTGACGGCGCAACAGTTATCAAATATAAGTTGTATTTGGTGTTATTATTTTTAAATCTAAACTTAACTTATTTCTTAACTTAAGTATCATTCTCACCAGAACCCACCCATATATATATATATATATGGGTGGGTTCTGGTGAGAATGATACTTAAGTTAAGAATAAGAATAAATTTGATCCATAGATCTTGATCAAATGGATGACCTATATTTATTCTCACAAAAACTTATGCATAGAATGTAATATTTTAGTGCATCGATATTTTGATGCATATAGTGCAGAGTTTTAATGCATTGCAATTTTGATGCACGAACTGCATATATTGCATGCCCGAGCCAATCTGGACCGTACATCACACAAAGATCAATGATTCAAATTTATTCTTATTTCGCATGATATGAACCAATCTCATTTGATGGGATCCTATATTTTCTCTACCTCTGTAACTGGTAATTGGGTAACCTGACAAGTTATCCATCGATTGCCAATCATAGCCTAGCACTAACATATATGTGGAATTCGAATAAGAATGTATTAAATTTTTGGTCGGATTTCATATATATTTTTTATTCTAACGTTCAAATACCTCGTATATCATTCAATACAAAAATTAACTTCATTCTTAAGCATTTTTGTACTCTAAGGTTCCAATCTCATTGGAAATTAAATATTCAACTTTGCTTGCCCGTTGATCTGACCCAAAAAAATACCAATATCATAAAAACTCGAAAATACTCTTGAAATATGAACTACTTGCATTAAAGGGGAAAAAAAAAGAACATCTCTTGCAAACTATAAAAATACATAGACATTTTCTATATCTTTTTACTAGAAAATACATATAAATAAGAATATCGGTAAAAGTTCCTTTTAACCATTATCCTATTAAAAATTTGTGCATTTAGCTACCGCGACCTTTTATTTCATCACATTTGGCCACTCATTTTTACAATTTGATCACATTTGGCCACTTATGGTTTGAGACTTTAACACCTTTTCAATTTCAGTTAACCACATGACGACTTTGTACTCGTAGACGCTGACGTAGCATCCTTATTTTAAATATTTGCCACGTCACTTACACATGGTAATTAAGAGTTAAAAAATGGACGTAACTGAATAATGCACTGGCCATGTAAAATAATGGACGTAATTGAATTAAACAAAATTAATTGATTATTGCAATTAATAGTTGCGTTCTTTTCTTTTAGGCCATTTTTTTTAGTTCTTAATTTCCGTGAGCGGCCGGATGTGACCAAATTACAAAGGTGAATGGGCAAATAAATATAACGAAATAAACGATTCGCACGTGAAAGCCTGATACCATGTTAAAGTCTGGAGTTCCATCTCAAAATCAAACAATGAGAGGAGTAGTTCAGGATCTTTATATATTGATTGCAAGACTTGTATTTTCTCGATGTGGGATTAATGCTTCAACAAAATGCACAAATTTTGAATAGAACAGCGGCAAAAAAGGTACGTTTTGCCTAAGAATATTTGCAAAGTACGCTCATTTCTTATTTACATATCATATCCTTATTTATATGGAGATACAAGTGCTCCAAAATAATTTCCCAACTAAATAATAAAGATACAATTAAAAAAATAATAATAATAATAAGCTTACTTTACACATTGTACACTGCAATAGATAAAAAAATTCACCGACGTACCATCTTCGAGACGGAATGTGTATAATTTATCCAAATATTTTCGCGCCACCATAATCATAGTTGTTAAAGAAAGACAAAAACCAGAAAATGCTCATGAAAAATATCTCCATATACACCACAAAAAAAAAAAAAAAAAAAAAAGCTGTGATAGAAAGAATTTCATATCACACAGTCCCCGCCACTATACTCTTACATAAACTATATATACAACCGGCCGTTTAGGACTATTTAACTTGCAAAAAGCAGATCAGTTTCCAGTATATCTAGAGATCAACCTCGGGTGGTGGGCGTGGGGTTGGGGGTATCACATTTCATTTGGTTCCAGTAGAATATCATCAAAGCACAAGGATCATCCTAAACAACAAGTACAACCACAAATTTACTTGTTCTTCAAGTTTCCAAAGAGAAGCATAGGAGAAGTCTCGACCCCTCGTCTCTGCTCGGCAGGTTTTGTGGTGTTTGGGAATGGAAAAGAAAGAGAGAGCGAAAGAGATGCCGCTGATACATCAATATCCTCAACCTCCTCCTCCAACTCTGCCTTGGTCGCTCGTCCCTCTTCTTCCAGAATACTACGTACCTCATTTACTTTATTACTTTTTCTTTCAGCAGCACCTAAAGCAAGCTCGAGATCCGGCACTCTATCGTGGTGTTGTTGTTCCAAAGGATGGTGATGCGTTTTCCAGGGAAATTGTGACTCCGTCGGAAAGAAATGTCTCTCAGCAGCAGTTTCATCACACTCATGACAATTCTCCTGTACAGAAAAAGGTGTCATGTCGTCTCTAACAGAGCTCATATTTTAGTTTTTCAATTTTTAGGAGATTCTTTTAAGTTTTTAGTCCTTTTTTTGCTTTTCTTACAGGTTTTCAGTTTTTCAGGTTTTTACGTTTTCTTTTTTTCCTTAATAATTCAGCCTTTTAGGGTTATTTTTTTTAGCCTTTTTTAGAGTTATTTTTTGGTATTAATCCCAAAATGAATTGGGTATGCTTTTACAAGAAAAACATAAGTTTTACTTCTAGGAAATTGTTTGATGGATCAAAACCAGCTAGGCCGGCCGTCGACATGAGTGTCACCCCAAAAAAAAAAAAAAGTCGGCTACTTCTGTCATCAAGTGAAATTCGACCGTCTTACTTACTTTTCCGCATGTATCATCACCAACATCATCCCTGGGTGGCACCTGACTAGCATCGGCATAAACCACAGATAATGAGCCAGGAGGAAGCATACATTCCTTTTCGTTAAAAAGCCATCTGTTGTTGTTTAGGTCGCTGGTGCCCCCGTGATCGTTCAAAAGAGTTCCTCCATTTTCGGGTGGGTCGGCCGGCCTTGATGATTTCATTTGAATATGCTTACGAGTCATATCCAGCATACTTCCTTCATCAAGTGGAGTATCCAACTGCATTAGCATTTGAGAAGAAGAAGTACAACTCCCCATACCAAGGGGAGAACTGCAGCTGGAATTCATAACTCCTTCCTACACCCAATAATACTATATGTAACTTCCACAAATAAAAGCTCAGCAGAATAGCATCTATATACAAAAGCAAGTTCCGAAAAAGAAAAAAAAGTAGAAGACTCCAAAAGAGCACGAATGACGAGGCAAAATGCGCAAATATTGATTTGGCAGCACTACCGATGGACATATATCAAGTGGGGCAAGGCAACAAATACCATCTTAAAGAAAACTAGAACAAGCAAGACATCGTGAATAGCATGATGTATAGACCCTGATTTTAACCAATATCCATACAGAATTCTGCCACTTCCGATAAACTACAAGGTGCTTTTCTCAAGTAAAAAGGGATACAAAGATTAAACCAGAAAATCGTTCTCATCTTAGTGAAATAACAAACCAAAAGATCGTTATATACCAAAAGATCGAGATGGGTGCTTTGTCCAAACGAGGCGAGGCGTGAACCTCAACTTTATTTTATATTTCACTAAGAAAATTATCAAAAATAAATAAATTACAGTACTTTTTATATTTAGTTTGTTACATTTCAAAATCTCAAGTAACATTAAACAAGCAATTATTTTTTATTTTTAGAAAAGACCGACAAATTTAATGGACTAAGGTTTGTTGCCTCTATATGTTGACTGCAATGTCTGTTATTTGGGTTGTGGGAGGGATTGTTACCTTTTACTTCTTAAAAAAAAATCATTTGAACTGCGTAGATTTAATGAGCAAACACCTCAAACGTCTTGAAGCCTACGCCTCAGATAGAAAAAGTGTAAGCCTCAGATATTTGTCAAATATTAACGCCTCCGAGCATTTTTCTCTCGCCTCGGAGGGTGAGCCTCAAACGCCTTTTAAAACATTGTGTGTGTGTGTGTGTGTGTTGGGGGGGCTAAGAAGGAACAGTACCTGAGAAGCACCCCTCCTTTTTTGGCATTCGTTTGCACTATCACTTTGTACGGAACTGGAAATCAGTCGGTGATCCAACGGATTAAGAGATTTGGTACCAGAGTCTGTATTACCAGCTCTAGATGACAATAACCGCCGTAACTCTTCTGAAGTAGGTACTGGAGCTGCATCTTCTCTCCCATGCAGATCCTCCGCGATAGGTCTGAGTGAGCACCTATTTTCAGGCAAGGACATTATAGGTGGGGGAATAGAGCGAGGAGCACGAAATTGGTTCAATGATTCAGGCATCGATTGCAGGCAACTTTCTTTTTTTCCTCTAAACACACCCCACAGAAAGAATAACATATTCCACCCTGCACATATATGCCAACACAAAGTTACAATGTAGCCTTGCTTGCAGTACGACTATGAGGGAACACAAAAGCATCAGCTATAAACTAATAAAGCCACTTGAAAGAAAATTAGTACTTGGTCGAAGTACTTGATCAAGTTAGCAGATACAACAAATTTATGTGCAGTACATAAGGTGTTACATATTGGCACTCTCTCTAAATAGCTCTGTATGGTTGACCTCTTAAATGGACACTCAAACTTTGGACATATCAGTAACTTCAACTGACATCACACTAAAAGTGCTCTTGACAGGTAACTCAGAATAAGAACTGTGAAGCAGTCCAGCTTAATAATGACAATCTTAAGGATATCAAGTTCTATTTTTCCATCAAAAAAAGACGCGTACAAGAAGAAACCAAGAGAAACTTGCTCGCCAAACAGGGGAAAAGAAGGTCCGATTTAAAATATCCCAAAAAAAATGTTTCTTACGCTGGGAATTATCAGGAAGCTGACTGGAAGGAAATATCAGCAGCTCAACACCATTAACATTTCCTTTGAGAGCAAGGTCATTCGCCATCATATTATCCAGTAGAACCTTGTAAATCTTGTCGTAGCTGTAGCATTAACAAGGGGCAACTCTTGTTAAGAAGAAACTGGCAACAAAATCATACGTCGTAATGGAATGTAAAGAATTATGAAATTACCTCTCAAGATCTTTAGCGAAAAAGAAAACGGCTATGTTATCTTCTCTAACGCCATGTTCCTGAAAATGTATCGGCCAGGTGCTTAAGCGAGGCACTTCATAGAGTAGAATTCTGCTATTAAGCTTGTTCACGGCCTCAGAGACTTTAGGTGATGCACATGTTGATAAATGAGCTTGCATTCCATCCCATGAGACAATATTTTTACCACTTCGACAAATCTCAAAACTTCCTCTGCACATAAAGTTCATACTTAAGCAACTAATTTCAGAATCACAGAACTCAACACACTACCAAAACTGATAAGCAGGTAAATATTCAAGAGGATTATTAGCAAATTGCAAGTGCATACTGCCATATATATTCATGTTCTGGGACTGCTATGGATTTCAAGAAGGAAGGAATTGCTGCCGGAACATTACGGAGCACATCCCTTGTGGAAGAGGTAATATAGACAACATCTTGTCCTACAGGAGGAAGACCCTCTACAGGGACCATCGAGGACTGTTTCACAAGATTGGAACTTTCCTGTTTAAATGAGTCAGCAGTCGAATGCCTGGACATTGTAGGTCTCTCAGGTTTCAGCTCTGCGTCAGAAGATAATTTTTTATTTCTAGCAAAACTTGATATAGGATCTTGATGAGAAGCTACTTCACAACCCAAGCTTGACATTGACGAGTCATCAGGTTGACCGAAAGCTCTATGCCTCCGGTACACTCCTGGCTTCCTTAGCACAGCAGCCTCAATAGCAGCTCTAAGGTTATCGCCATCATCTCTTGAAGACTTTGCAGATGGTGGCCTAGAGTGGCTTCCAGAACATTCCTTCATTCGGTCACCAGAATCTGTTAAATCTCTACGCCGAGGCAATCCATCAGGTATACCTTCATCAGCACCAAGTGCTGGCCCTTCAGTGGCAACGGAACAGGAGGGGTCCTCCTTCAAGTTAGTCTGGTTATATTTGTGTTCATTATTATTAACCGCATTGGCAGATGAAACCCCAACACTACAATGCACATGCATGGATGGTCTCTTAAATTCACCTGACCACAAAAAATGGATCTTGAGGCAACCAAAAAAAAAACGAGAGCTGCATCAGAAATCAACGCAACACGGAGAAAGACTGCACCTGAGGAACTGGATACATCGGCAGCCTTTCGAGCAGCAAGACTGGATGACCTTGATAGTGCTACTGATTTCCTATCAGCCTGTACAGGCTTTATTTCATGGTGGTTAGTGACGGTAGCAAGTGAAAACGATTCTCCCCGTGATGCAGGTCTTTTATTAATTCTTGATGTAGAACTCAGAGAAGTACCCATCACTGAGTTGGATGAACGTTCTGATCTGAATGAACGTTCAAATGAACTCCTTTGTTTTGTATTTCTAATGTCCTGGATGTGAGACAAACTAGAGGATAACATCTGCACTTTTGATTCGGAACGGCCAGAGTTTGTAGATTTAAATGACATTGATTTGCCAATCGATCTAACAACACCCTCCTTATGATGAAAAGTGCTCGGTTCCTTAGCTGATTTCGGCCTCTGCATAATAACTTGATCTACAAGCTTGACCCTTGGTTTTGAATTCAGAGAACTAAAAGAAATAGACTTTGAGAAAGTACCTGCAAATTAGGAAAATTTTGTTAAAAATCTGGGGGAAACCAAGATGCCTCTCAGGGCAAAACCACAACAATGCAGACACCAACTTGAGAAGCCTCATAAACTATAGACTATAGTCAATGTCACAAGTAGTAAGAGAAACAGAGTCACTAATAACCTGGAAGATTATGCACCCGTAGATCTGAAGCAGAGCTTGCTGATTCTGTTGCATCATCAACTGGGAGATCATCTGAAGACTGCAACCTACCCTTGTCTAAGTTCTTTACAGAATTTTCAAGACAAAGTGCAGCTGTTTTGCCAGAACTGGAGGGCCTTGGCGATCCAAGTTTTGACTCAAGAGCAGGCTTCTTCACTACAGAAGAAACTTCAGCATCATCATCATCTCTATGCCTTTTACTATGAATTCTTATATAACCTTTTGTTTTCTGTCCCTCAACATCAGAACTATTTACATACTCACTATTAGTGTGACCAGAGTTATTTTTCTCATTTTCATCCACTATTCCCATTTTTTCTTCCCTTAAATTGCCCACACGCTCTAGAGCCTGGCATTCTTCACACAGCCATTCACCTTCAGGAACTTTAGTCAGCATTTCTCGCATGCAATAGCTGAGATAGGATGAAAAGGTTGTCATCATATTAAATGCAAAAATATGCAAATTTCGATAGAGAAAAATATGAATGCTTACGTGTGTTCTGCCCCATCACTGCACCAACAACAGATAGCAAGCAAATCCTCCCGCCCTGCATCTCCACAAATATCACAAACTTTCACCTATCCAATAGAAGAGAAACTTCAATAAGTATAGTCAATAATAATAACAATAATAGTAATAATCAACTGCACCTCCCAACTATGTTGGGTCGGTCACATGAAAATTATAGTGTCAATTAATTGCCGAAATTTTTTCATTATAAATTCATGCAAAAAACAAAAACGGCAAAGTTTTACGCCGGATGCATTTCCTGTCGCAACGTTCATGCAAAGGAAAATGAGATGAAATTCCAAAACCGTTAACATCATAGGTGTCCGAGTTACATGGAAAATATCATGAGATAGGCGATGAGTTGAGATAATTGCTATAGTCATCTCAACTGGTATTGTAAAATCAACATGTACATCATGGAATATAACTCAATAATAATAATAATAATAATAACAATAATTTATTCATGATATTATCATAGATGATGAGTAATTCACTTAGAAAAACATCATTAAATAATCAAAGTTCAAAATCAACCTTTCCAAGTATAACCAATTCAAAGAAACTCACTCCCGCACAAGCAGGACATCAAGTAGTAACAATTTGCCATAAGTGTACTATGGATACTGGTAGTGATAGCTATAAAAGATTATTGCTAACATCTAGGTTCAGGTATTAAATTTCAAACATTACATTTGTGATAAAAAAAATTATTTTGAATAATTAAGGAATCTCCAACCAAATCTTGACTTCGTAAATGTTAAAGATTCTGAAGGAATTCAATTCAACAGTACCAATTCACAAAAAATATACATGTATACAAATGTTACAATTCTTAACATAAAAAGAATCTCACAGATGATTTAGCAATTAGCTCAAGCTGTTCAATACAAATAGGACTAGGAAGTACTTACTAAATGACAAGGGGTGCCAGTCACCCCATCAAAATATACAAGACATAGTGACATAATTGAGATTCTTTTCCGGATGAGATACTGAGATTTACTGTAAATATTTCAAGAACACTGGAAAATTGTTGTTAAGGCAATATAGTGAGAACTAGTATCACAAAGACACGATGATCTACCAGATTATCAAATTATAAGATGAAAAAAAGTACTTTTCACTAGACAAGAAACAATCACATTCTTACATCTTGCTCCATCATATCGGAATCATCGGTCTCGTCAATTGGTTGAATTTCAACCTGCATATTGTCGTTCTTTTGCATGGAACTCAGAGCTGTTTCAGGTGGATCACCACAAACTGCAGATGATACACCTCTAGGCGATAACAAATCCCTGGGCTCAGTTGAGCCCTCCAACAGTTCTTTTTTCACGACAGAAGTCTTGTCATCTTTCACAGCCCTTAAGTTTTGATCATATGACACATATTTTCCATTGGAAGCTTGAGAAGAAGTATTCTGAACCTTCAGTGAACCAGTAGCAACACCAGTGCTTCTCAAAGAACCTGAATTTTGCGAATTCGATCCAGTTTGCAAGCTACTTGGTGGTACCTTACCAGAACTTTCTCCACTAACTTTGCTTGGCTTGTTATACTTCCTCATACTGTACTCAGTATCACATTTTTTATTTGCATGTTCATCGGTTCCACTAAGGCATGAGAAACAATCATCATGGCCTTCTGGAACTCTCCGGCCCTCAGATTTTGAGTGCACCACACCATCATCTGATGCAGATGCATTGGAAGTTCGCGAGGATGTCTTACCTACTGCATTTCCAGAGAAAGAATCAGAACTCATGACTGCCACAGTGCTCAGTACACTTATTTGCCCAATCTCAATATTCTTTGCACCGGATTCTCCCGCAGAGTCATCATTTGATTTCACCATAACTTATTGACATGAAAGCAAGACGAGCAGGGAGCAGAGCACACGTTACACGTCCCCAACTTCCCTCTGTAATCAGCCTTTTGACTCTCAGAACAACTACTCAAGCCCTTACAAATTTCAGATGTCACCTAACCAAATAACAAAATAAGAGAGTAACTCATCAAAAAGGAAAATAGAGACTATTGGTAATAGTATAAACCTTTCACAAGTTAAATAGCTAAGATAACGAAGGAAGGGGATAAAATGAGTGGGGAGACAGAGAAGAGGGGAGGGAAGGATCCGACATGCCAATGGACATCTAAGACCATAGTACCTTTAGATGAAATTAGGGGTGTAAATGTTGCGAGTCGAGCTCGAGTATTGGTATACTCGACTCGAACTCGATAGTCATTTCTCAGGCTCGAACTCGACTCGAAAACTCGCGAGTAGTTAAAATCCAAGCTCGACACTCGACTCGTTAGTATGTCGAGTCGAGTTCGAGTCGAGCCTACTCGAGTCGAGTGTTGACCGAGTCGATCTCGAGTAGCTCACGAGTTGTCTCGTCTCGTTTACACCCCCACATAGTACCCTTGGGTGAGGGCCCATAGCCAAATATATTAAAGGAGAGCCTTCCAACCTCCTTTAAAAATCTCATTTGAGTCACAGTCATAATTACATGGGCGATTTGGGACAAGGGATTTGGCTTAAATTTACTACCCACTTGTGACCCAAAGTAAACAGCACCCAACCGATGTGGGAGAAGCTATTTGCTTTTAACTTGTGTAAACACTTCAAACACCTTAATCAATATAGACTAATTTCGATTTTTTTATTATCTAGCTAGAAATTTTAATTTTTGACCAATAAATTGTTATTTCTTTTATTTAAAATAGAAATCTAATATGTATTATTAATTTTTATTTTTTTGGCCAATTAATATTTTTTTTATATTATATTTTACAAAGTATATTATAAAAACTAATTATATATAAAAAAAATTCGAGTATCTCACGAGCTTATCGAATCGAGTATTGGGTAGCTCGACTCGACTCGTTAATATTCGAGTCAAGCCTACTCGAGTCGAGTGTTGACCGACTTTTGACCGAGTCAATCTCGAGTAGCTCGCGAGTTGTCTCGTCTCGTGTACACCCCTAGATGAAATGGCTGCTGAAGAGAAGTAGAGAACAAACATGATGCAGTCATTTCATTAATATCAAGTTAAAAAACCCAAATGAATAAACTATCTAAAGTTTTATTTATTATTGGCACCCAATAGAGAGGCTCGGAAGACAAACAAATGAACACAACTGAAAAAAAATATAACTACTCTCCAATTTTCAATTTTTAAGCGGAAGTCAAATAAGACCTTTTTCCATTTTTAAGCGAAAGTCAAATAAGACCTCACACAAAATTCAGGTATGCTTCTGAGACAGCAAAGAATACTAATAAAGTACAAAATGATCCCCAATAAACAGCACAGCATGCATGTAATATATAGTTCTTCCAAAAGATCGGAAGTTGAATGGATCATAAATTGGGTCACGTAACAACTGTAAGGTCTTTTCTCTAAGCCAGAAAGAAGAGGCGCAAATCAAGCAGATATAACCGAATTAAAACAATTCTGATAAAATCTAGTGCATTTCTTCATCTTCAGCACTGCAATCTAGACAGTATGGCTTTAGAACAACCAGTTAAGTAATCATGAATATCTGCTCAACATAGGACCCGGATCAGTCCGGAATCACTTCCAATTGTGGAATCTCTAATGCCAGACAAAAATCCGCTTTCTCCAAAGTTCTTTTAATCTATTCTAATGCATATTGAAATGCAACTGGTTTAAGAAAAATGCCATTCAGGCAGAAGTTAGACCAACAACAAGCAATGGTAGAAATACACTCATTTCAGCCATTAATTCTTTTTTTTGTTATTTTTTATAATATTTGAGGCCAAAAAAAAAATATTCCGACATTTTTTACAACAATTGGTCAGAAGATATGCTACAAAGGTAACTTGTATGCTCCCAGTATGTGTGTGTGTGTGTGTGTACATACAAATTTAACAAAATGGGCAAACTCAACAAAAGTTTCAGAAATTTCTGTCTGTGTCGAGTAAAACAGAATAAAGTTTGTCTGCATCTATGAGATTTCGAAAAGTGACATCAACAGATGCGGAAGACAAACTGCAGAACTAAATTGCACTAAAATTAAAAAGTTAAAATAGCATGTCAGTGTTATAAAAGTGCTGGAACCAAACCCTAGAGTTCTAGAGACGACAAGAACATGTGGCCAAAAGGCAGCATAAATAGAGGAGATGAGAAAAACAGCAGTTATTACCCCGATATTTATCTCACCATATGAGTCAGGTAGTCATGATTTGCTTCATCATAAGGCCCTTGCATCCTGAAGTTTCCTCTCAATACTTGAGTGATCTGAGAAGCAAATAAAAGTATCATCATCATCATCAACAGCACCTTAATCCCAACTATGTTGGGGTCGGTGGCATGAAGATTATAGTGTCGTTTAATTGTCTAAAATTAGTTAACACCATAACTCATGCAAATAACAAAGTGGCAAAGTTTTACGCCGGATGCCCTTCCTGTCGCAACCTTCATATGAAGGAGAAATAGAACGAAATTCCAAAACCGTCAACATCATAGGTTTTTCCATTTATATGGAAAATATCATGAGAATGTTAGTGATACATCCACAAGCTTAAATTTATATAAATTAAAGCTCCCTCAAATGATACATCAAAACACTTCTCAGCCCTAATATTTGTCAAGTTTACAATGATTTCTAAACTTGAGTGGGGAAACCACAGATACATGCATTTTTATGTGTAACTAGATCTTGCACCTGCAGTCGGTCAATTAGGGAGAAAAAAGGTACGAGTCAGCAAATTCATCAAAAAAAAATTATCTATGATGCAGAACTGAAGCGAAGCATTAGATTCGTTAGAGCAAATGCCTTGATACAAGGAAAGCTATAAAGTGTCTCTACAGAGCTTAGAAAGACACTTGTTGGTCCCTGCCCTCACTGTACCAACATGAGTCTTTCTAGCGCGTTTGTCCTCACTCGCCCGCACCTGAGAAACTTCGTAGGGGGTCACCTATCCTGTAACTACTTCAGGCCAAACACGCTTAACTTTGGAATTTCTGTGAGATGGCTACCATCTTTTCTGGTATGAATAGTCCAAATGAAATCCTTTAACCACATTCTAGTGCAGATCTAACAGGTCGAATTGCAAGCAGCGCCTCGCACATTTTTAAGCCCATGCAGGCAGGATGCTGGACCGAAGCCCAACAACACTTAATTATAGAGCACTCCTAGACATTTGCTAAAATTTCTATGTTGGAGTTTTACAACCAAACTGTACTATTCGAAACTAAATAGTACCGTTCCTCGATAAGAAAAAAGAAACATGACAAACTTAAAACAGCTAAAAAAGTATGTTGAGGTGAGCAATGAAGCCGAATCTTGTTATGAACTCATAGTATGCAATGCGAGCTTCACAACCATGTAATATACTCTAACAGAACGCATCCATGCTTGAAGATTTAAGGTTCCAAAGTAGGGTTCTTCAAGAGTTTAATTGTTCTTCTTGGTTATGATTTTGTCGATCATTTTCACGAACTCGTTAGAATCATGTCCCATATCAATTTAACAACGAAATACATCCAAAACTGAATTCTAAGACAAAATCACGAGTTTGAGCAAGCAAAAAAAGTAAAAATAAAAAAAAAAGGGGGGTATGAGGCATAGTAGAGATATCATATCGCAAGAGAGAGAGAGAGAGAGAGAGAGAGAGAGAGAACTAATAAACCCTGATAGAATAGGACTGAGAAAATACATGCCTGTGACTGAGATAGAGCAATAGTGGCATCGCCGAGATCTTGGAGGGTTCGCTCCCGCGCTTATTCATAGGAAAGCTACCGCCCCGGCCGATCAAGCAATGTCTATTTAAATCAGGACTCTGGCATTACGTGGAGATTAATTATTGTTTAAGAAAATCAATATAGGAATTGGATTAAATTAAGAATCAGCGAGTACTAAATCGAAATTCGCTTACCGTAATTTATACATATATATACATATATGTATTTATAAATGAAAAGGAAGAGAATTGATCTGAAAAAACACTCCAAAAAACCCCTGCAGTAATTTATGAGACGAGGTGGGGGGAAATTGTGAAGAAGAAGAAGAAGAAGGGGACAGTTGCTGTTTGTGTGTGCAGGAGACCTGGCCTTGATGGTTTTGAGTCCTCTCTCTCTCTCTCTCTCTCTCTCTCTCTCTAGGAAAAATACAGACGTTTTATCACAAATTTACACTATCAGTAATCTGTCCCTTGTATTTTCAACCTCTCCTTTTCCTTTTCTTCTCCCATCATACGTATGGTTTTTGTACGTAAGCATTTACGCTTGCCATTGACAAGCGATATGTGAATTATTTTTTGTGTAAAAAATTACAGAACATTTACGTCTTGCCTTTAATTTTTATTTAGCAAAAAAAGTTATTATCTTTTATTATTATCTATCGTTAAAATCAACCTTGCACTCATTTTCTAGGTCTTTAGAAAAGGGGTCCGTAGCCCTGTAGGGGATGGGTGAGCAGTGAGCTGCTATTCGTGTCATCTTGCAGGATTGGCGTGACGAAGGCTCTCACACGTACACACATTCTAGGACTGGGACTTTTAGGATCGAGAATCGACGAATCGATCCAAACCGCAAAAGAATCTGACGAACCGATCCAAACCGCAAAAGAACCGCCGGTTCGGTTCGGTTCTCTAGAAATAAATTGATCTTTTTGCGGTTCGGTTCAAATATAGATTAAACGGTTCGATTTGCGGTTTCAGTTAAAATCCACAAAAAAAAACGTGAATGTTAAAGATTGTTTAATCTTTTAATGACTTGAATTTGAATTTGAATATTGAAGTTTTGTGTTTTGGATTTAATGACTTGGATCTAAATTTGAATATTAATTTTGTATTTTGGGTTTAATGAATTTGAATGCTTGATAAAGAATTAAAATTGTAGCACGAGTATATTATTTTTGTATTTTTCAAGCCACACGGAATCGATTCCAGTTCGGTTTCGGTTCGGTTCCTACGCGGTTCGGTTCCGAGCCGATTTGGACAAAAAAAATTGGCAAAACCAAACAGCGAAAAAACTGTGCGGTTCAATTCCGATTCCTATATTTTTTCCTTGGAACCGAAAAGTCCCTGCCCTACACACATATGCCCCATCACGTGACTAGTCTCCCCTCCAATAGTGTCCCATCTACGGTCCTAAAAAGAGGTCGAATTTGTGGATACATATTGTCCGGTTTAAAAATTTATACTCCAAAATATTATATTTATTAATTTTATACAATTGAATTAAATAATTATTTTTTAATCATTTCATCATCAATATCTACACAATATATCAATATATTGCATCACCTTATTAATTAGAGATTTATGAAAGTACATGATCTATCAATCTTCAATTGGAACATATTTAATTACTAGTACAACATTTAATTGGTGAGGAATGATACAGTCACATCTCCCCAACCACATCCATACACACCCGGCTTTATGGGGTTGTACCTTATGCTTTATAAATAAAATAATCATAATAATATTATATCTGTAAAGCATATGGTACAACCCCATAAAGACGGCACAGATGTGGGTATTGAAATGTGATGTATCATCTCCCTATATACTAACGCAGAATATGTTGAATGGCGCACAGCCTTCTCACGCTTCGTACGCCACGCCCTTTGGCTAGTCTTCGTGTCATGTCACCTCTCATGCTCCAACTGACACATAATCAATTACTGGCCTAATCAACATTACATTAATTACATTATTATTATACCTCAAATAACTCCTACCTACCTTATTAATTTTTATGAATTAAGGAATATGAATCACGAATAAATAAGAATTGATTATATTTACAGAAATGTTTCACATTCACATTAATTAAAAAATATAAATCCAAAATAAAGAAAATTTTAATATAGTAATGTGAACTATATATTAAAAACTTAATCCTAAAATCTCGCGAAAATATTATATATATTTCCACTAATTAATTAATTTATATTAGTTAGTTACTATAATAAGGTATACCAATAAAAAAATATCAAATGAAATGAAAGATGCTTTGGAGTATTGCAAAAGAAGTGTTGAATATATATAATTAAAAAAGTACTCGAAGTCCTAATCACTTAAATAAATCGAAATAATCTTATTAAAAAATATTATTAAAAGTGTAGAAATAATAGTTTTAATTATAGTTATAAATAAATTAAAGAAATTATGGAATAAATCAATTAGTCTATCTTAGTTTTAAATATTATTTAATTAATATATAACAAATAAATGAAAAAACTTATATTTACTAAATTATATAATTAATGATTTTATGAATTTTCAAAGAGATATTAATAAATACATAAGCAATTAAATTTAATAATAATATACTAATCCGCAGATTCATCTTTGTACAAAGAGATATTCAGAAAATAAAAAATGATTGTTTTAAGTGATTTTTTATTTATTTTTTATTTTAAAAGATTTGTTAATTTATTTACTTTTGAAATCAACTACATATTTTTAAAAAAATTGGATTTACTTTTGTATTTTAAATTATATCCAAATAATTTATGTATTTTTTTTAAATTATATCTTTTCAGCCATTTAATACTAACCGTTAAATACTTAACGATTTGGACCATTTTGGATAAAAAAAGGACCAAAAAAAGAACGCGTAACCAAATCTATTTTTAAAAAAATTTCATAGGATCAGCGTGTAATTTTTCCTCCTAAAATATGTAAGCAATTTTTTTATAACAACATATTCATCATTAGAATGATTCCTATATAAAATAGGGTTAGAGATAATAAAAATTGACTTAAAAATCTTTTTACAAATATATCTCGATAAGTATTTTAATTATTTTTAATTTACAGTCACTCAAAAATAGGAAATTCGTGTGAAAAATAAGGGAATTATTGTGCTATTGCAACAATAATTGATTATGTGAGAGACGTGTAATACCCGTAATTTCGATTTCCGGTAGTTTCTTTTTTTTTGGCGGAAGTCCGTTTTGACGACTCGCTCATGACCGTTTCGTCATTCTGAGAATGATTAATTCTGCACTTTTTGTCATCCGAGTTCGTTTCAGTGTTGTTTTGTTGAGTTCCGTGTCTTTTGGCGACTTTTCCGCACTTGAGCTCGATTCTTGCGAATCTCGTCCGAAACTGTTGTTTCGAGTTTCTCGTAAGTTCATTTAATGTTATTATTCATGTTGCGAGCTTTGGTTCGGTGTTTCGATCACGTATCGTGATTTCCGGGCGTTTTGGGCCATTTTTGTAATTTCCCAAAGTTTGGGGTAATTACTTCCGTTGTCGAATTCCGACACTTCGGGTGGTCGGAATAATGTGTTCTCTTATCGCTTGATTTTGTCTTTGCGAGTACTTCGTAACCGTATCTCGAATTTTACTCAGTTTGGGTTTCGGGGTCGTCAGCCGTCGGAGTGGCCACGAGTCACGGCCGGAGTGGCTGCTTTGGCCGAGTTACGGCCGTAATGTGTGCCAGTTACGGCCGTAAGTGTGATCGGGTACGGCCGTACGGGCGTTGGGCATCTTCTGGACGAAGGCCGGTTACGGCCGTAATGTGTGCCAGTTACGGCCGTAAGTGCCCGGCGATTCTTTGGGATCGATTTTTGACGAATGCCGACGGCCGTAAGGCCTGCCGAGTACGGACGTAAGGGCCGAGTTACGGCCGTAAGGCACCGCCGGTTACGGCCGTAACTCCCCGGCTATATATAACCAGGCTCGGCCGACTTCGTTTTCTCACTTTTACTCGTTTTCTTCCTTTTCGGCAATTTGCGACGGGAGGCTTGGTAAATCGAGTTCTTGGCCGATTCTAATCATTTCCAAGGCATTTTGGAAGATCCTTGTTGATTATATAAACATCTAATCCGTGTATTTCGTCGAATCAAGGTATATTTCTTGATTTTCCTTCAAGTTTGACTTTTCGGAGAATTTGTTCTTGATTTCGATTCTAGTCCGATTTTGATACATCGGTTGGTGTAGTATGATGTTATTAATCGTGTTCTATGGGTTGTATATCCATATATCGAGTTTGTTTAACTCGATTGACGGTTCGAGTGTTCTTGGGAATTATTGAACATTTAGTGTTCGATTAAATGTCCCAATGAGTTTCCCTTCGATAGTTTGTTGGGATTTCCGTTGTTTTGGCCTTGATTCTCGTCGTAACTGTAATAACCGGATTTATTACTGTGTATTTCATCTGTACATTGAACCCTGTATTATTTTGGAAATGATGATATTGATAATGGAGTATGATCATTATCGTATTTGTATCTTTATACATGGGTGTAGCAACATATAATTTTTCTCCATGCATATACGTGGTAACGTACGTTAAGAATGTAACTTAACGTACGTAACCTGTTAATGTTAACGTACGCTACGAATGAAGTGTAGCGTACGTAATGCGGTCAATTATTGGGTAGGCCGACTAGCACATGGGGTACATGGGGGTGGGCTCGACCAAGATACCCGCCAGATTCGCACGGCATGAACCTGGACACTTTTTAAGTCAACGGACTTTAACGTACGTTATGGGCATCAGGTAGCGTACGTAAATTATATGGGTTACGTACGTAACACGATTAATGTAGCGTACGTAATGAAGTCCAGAAACAAGACAGTGAACTATTTTGAACGATAACGTACGTTATGAAGAAGTCCTAGCGTACGTAACACTCAGAAAATTATAAAAGGAGCAGCACCCCATTTCATTTCAACTCGTCCTTTTGCCCCTAAACTTCACCATATTCGTCCCCAGAAGAATTCCAGCCCCTTTTAACACCTTTAGATCATTTGTCACTGAAACAGAAGCAACAATAGAGAAGTTTATGGAGTCGAAGAAACAGAAAGTCTCTGGTACTTTTACAGAGCACAAGAGCAGTGGGACCCGCAAGGCCCAGGCTTCTTTTTCTTTCAAGAAACCTCCGCACCCATCCAAGAACGGAAAGAATTACGGAACAGTGTTAGCCATGACGGATACAGCTAGGAAGTGCTTTAATTGTGGTCGCCCAGGCCACCTTTGGCGCAATTGTTTGCGCACCCTGCCACATGTTTTGATCGGACAGGAAGGGCACCGTGCGACGTTCTGCAAGGACGCCACCAAATACAAAGGAACCCGTTCATCACAGCCAGTTCAGAAGGAAGCTAGTATCCAACAGACGCAGCAAAGTATTCAGATGCCTCAAAATTTTGGCTGTGGACGAGGCAGAGGACAATGGGACCAAAAGGGGGCATCGAGTGTCGGATCTGTTCCCCCACACCTGTATGAGATGAGGAGGACAGACGATCAGGATGCTGCTGTCGCATCAGGTACTGTCCAGATTCTTTCCCAACCAGTTAGCGTTTTATTCGATACAGGAGCTACGCATTCTTTTATATCTTTGTCTTGTGTAAATCGTTTGAATATTTCTGGTTTTCATACTTGTGAACCTTATGTTGTTGGTTTACCGAGTGGAGAGAGGATTGTTGGGAACTTAGAGACTAGAGATTTTCCTGTATTATTTGGGGGTAGGAAATGGCTCTCAAACCTAATTGTGATAGAAATGCAAGGAGATGACCTAATACTCGGAGACGATTGGCTTAATCGATATGGAGCAATTGTAAATTACCGAAGGAGGAATATTTCGCTGATCGCTGATGATGGCTCCGAAGTACTGTTTGAAGGATGGAAACCAGGAAGCTCAGGAAAGTTGATCAAAGCAATGAAAGCTGTCAAATTGTTGAAACAGGGCTGTATCGGGTACTGGTGTTATGTAATGAAGAAAGAAGATGAAATTGTGGAACTTTCATCCATTCCTATTGTGAACGAATTTCCAGATGTATTTCCTGACGAGTTACCTGGACTACCTCCACGACGGGACGTAGAATTCACGATTGAGCTAGAACCCGGAGCTACACCAATTTCTAAGGCGCCGTATCGCATGGCACCTACGGAGATGTACGAACTGAAGAAGCAACTGGAGGAATTACTGGACAAAGGCTATATTCAGCCAAGCGTTTCACCTTGGGGAGCACCAGTTCTTTTTGTTCGAAAGAAGGATGGATCGCTTCGACTGTGTATTGATTACCGAGAGCTGAACAAGATGACGATTAAGAACAAGTATCCGTTGCCACGGATTGATGATCTGTTTGACCAGTTGCAAGGAGCAACAGTGTTTTCAAAAATCGATCTAAGATCAGGATACCATCAGCTGAGGATTAAGGAATCTGATGTTCCAAAGTCAGCATTCAGAACTCGCTACGGACACTATGAGTTTGTAGTGATGCCATTTGGTCTCACTAATGCGCCTGCTGTATTCATGCAGTTGATGAACCGAGTGTTCATCGAATATTTGAATAAATTTGTGGTCGTGTTCATTGATGATATTCTGGTATATTCTAAGAACCCGGAAGAACATGCGCAACATTTGCGGATTGTATTGGAACTTTTGAGAAGCGAGCAATTGTACGCCAAACTTTCTAAGTGTGAATTCTGGCTAAAAGAAGTAATGTTCCTCGGCCATGTGGTGTCAGCTAAAGGAGTCCGAGTAGATCCTCAGAAGATCGAAGCAATTATGGATTGGAAGCCTCCAAAGAACGTGAAAGAAGTCCGAAGCTTCTTAGGACTTGCTGGATATTATCGTCGATTCGTGGAAGGGTTTTCTAAAATCTCCCGCCCACTTACTCGACTCCTGCAGAAAACTCAAAAGTTTGAGTGGAATGAATTGTGTCAGATTAGCTTTGATGAATTGAAGAAGAGATTGACGACGGCACCGATTCTATCACTTCCGCAGGGAACTGGAGGATTCATAGTTTATATAGTGATGCTTCGAACCAAGGACTTGGGTGTGTATTGATGCAGAATGATAAGGTGATCGCTTATGCGTCGCGACAGCTGAAACCTTATGAATTGAATTACCCGACACATGATTTGGATCTAGCAGCAGTAGTTTTTGCTTTGAAGATCTGGAGGCATTATCTGTACGGGACTCACTGTCAGATCTTTACGGATCATAAGAGTCTCAAGTACATATTCAGTCAGAAAGAGTTGAACATGCGGCAAAGAAGATGGTTAGAACTGATTAAGGACTATGACTTGGAGATTTTATATCATCCAGGCAAGGCGAATGTAGTGGCTGGTGCACTTAGCCGCAAGCCTGTTTCTATTCAGATGCTGGAGACGCTGTCCTCCCAACTTAGCCTTCAACGAGAGATGATTCGTGAAGGAATTGAAGTGTGGTTACAAAGAGTCCAAGGACAACTGTGCGTGATGGAGATAACTTCATCATTAACCGAAGAAATCAAATCCAGACAGGCGGATGATCCTCTGATGATTCGGTTACGTGATGAAGTAATCAAGGGAAAGGCCCCCGGATTCCTAATTCATGATGATGGAATTTTGAGATTCGTAACCGACTCTGCGTTCACGATATCGATATTCTCAAGCAGACGATTATGAAGGAAGCTCACAGTTCACCCTATTCTATCCACCTGTGCACCAAGAAATGTATAAGGACTTGAAGCAAAATTTACGGTGGGGCAACATGAAGAAAGATGTAGCGGACTATGTTTCAAATGCTTGACTTGTCAAAGGTTAAGATCGAGCATCAACGGCTGCCGAATGTTGAAGCCACTCCCGATTCCTGAATGGAAGTGGGAGGACATATCGATGGACTTTATCACTAATATGCCGAGAACCGGGACAGGAATGAACATGATTTGGGTGATAGTTGATCGTTTAACCAAATCAGCTCATTTTCTAGGCATTAAGGATACGTGGGGACCATAGAGGTTGGCACGAGTATTTATTTCGGAGATAGTTCGATTGCATGGTACGCCGAAGACCATTGTTTCTGACCGAGACGGCCGTTTTGTGTCTCACTTTTGGAAAGCAGTTCATAAGGCCTTGGGGACCGAATTGAACTTCAGTACAGCTTATCACCCGCAAACTGACGGACAATCTGAGAGAACTATACAAACGGTGGAAGACATGCTAAGGGCCTGTGCCTTAGATTGGTCAAACGATTGGGAAGTTCATCTACCGTTGATTGAATTTACCTACAACAATAGTTGGCATGCTTCCATTAAGATGGCACCGTTTGAGGCATTATACGGAAGGAGATGCAGATCGCCTATCTTTGGGACGATTCATCGGACTTGATCGAACAGAACCAGAGTTGATCGTGCGGACTCGAGAGAAGATAGCCTTGATCCGTAAAGGTCATTGACCGCCCAGAGTCGCCAGAAATCCTACGCGGACGTACGCCGTCGCCCATTGGAGTTCAATACTGGAGACCATGTACTTTTGAAGGTTTCTCCTACTCGGGGAACCTTTCGTTTCGGAAGGAAAGGAAAGCTGAGTCCGAGATATATCAGACCATTTGAGATCCTTGAGAGAGTTGGAGAGTTGGCATACAGATTGGCATTGCCACCGGCGTTGAGCCATGTTCATAACGTATTCCACGTATCCCAGTTACGGAGATATATACCCGACCCTAGTCATGTCATTGATTTTGGAGAAATCGAAGTCGCTCAAGATGGGACGTTTGAAGAAAGACCGGTCAAGATACTCGAGAGTCGGGTTAAACAATTGAGGAACAAACCCATCGTTTTAGTCAAAGTTCAATGGTCACGCCACGGAGTGGAAGAAGCCACTTGGGAAACGGAAGCTGATATGAAGACTAGATATCCCGAGTTATTTTCGTCTTGAGTTTCGGGACGAAACTCCTTTTTAGTAGGAGAGTATGTAATAACCGGATTTATTACTGTGTATTTCATCTGTACATTGAACCCTGTATTATTTTGGGAATGATGATATTGATAATGGAGTATGATCATTATCGTATTTGTATCTTTATACATGGGTGTAGCAACATATAATTTTTCTCCATGCATATACGTGGTAACGTACGTTAAGAATGTAACTTAACGTACGTAACCTGTTAATGTTAACGTACGCTACGAATGAAGTGTAGCGTACGTAATGCGGTCAATTATTGGGTAGTCCGGCTAGCACATGGGGTACATGGGGGTGGGCTCGACCAAGATACCCGCCGGTCGCACGGCATGAACACGGACACTTTTTAAGTCAACGGACTTTAACGTGCGTTATGGGCATCGTAGCGTCGTAAATTATATGGGTTACGTCGTAACACGATTAATGTAGCGTCGTAATGAAGTCCGAAACAAGACAATGAACTATTTTGAACGATAACGACGTTATGAAGAAGTCCTAGCGTACGTAACACTCAGAAAATTATAAAAGGAGCAAGACCCCATTTCATTTCAACTCGTCCTTTTGCCCCTAAACTTCACCATATTCGTCCCTTAAGAATTCCAGCCCCTTTTAACACCTTTAGATCATTTGTCACTGAATCATTGAGATCATATGACACTACCTGATCATTGAAGACAACTTATATTGGATTTTGGAGTAGAAACCATCACAAGTCGGCGTTGAAGCAACCGGAGTTGGATTTTACTTATAGTCTCAGTATTTTTTTCCTCTTAAGGTATGTTATACTACTTCCAACTTTGATATTATGTTGTTAAAGACGATATGATCACACTACCAAGAATAGTAGATCACTTTGACGATATATGCGACCTAGTATCATATTTAAACTATGATGATCGAATTATTATGGTTTAGAACACCGAAGTTGAACCTTGTTGTGACAAAGATAAGAATAGTGGATTGTAAACCGTATCAAATGTTATCGTCATTTTGATCGTAGACTTGGTGCCGATTTCCATCTTTACTATATAGATTTTGGAAAGAATCATCATAGTTGTAATCTTACTTGCATAGATGGAATAAGTAGTCCACTTTCCATATAAGCCTGGATTTAATGAAGATATTAGACCTGTTATATCAACCTTAGACCAACCGAATCTTGCATGGGTATTACAATCAAGATTGAGAATAGTATTACGATGATATTCGTATCCTTGGAATTGAAGATATTAATCCGTAGATCATTCATGAGTATGATATATATATCTGAAGGTATATTAGGTTACTCACTAAGGATTTCGTAATACTCCGTCACTAATCGAGGCAGTCAGCTGCCGAGTGAGAAACTGACATACATGTTTAACGTACGTTAAGTTTGGCAATTAACGTACGTTATATTATGTTATTAACGTACGTTACGCGGTATGTAACGTGCGTTACACTATCGGCGATCAAGTCGGTCGATCGTAGAGGAACTGTCAATATATGGTTAACGTACGCTAGACTTCATAGTTTACGTACGCTAACGAGTAAGTCTAACGTACGTTACAGAGGACATGTAACGTACGTTATGTAAGTCAGACAGTTTTCGTTTTGTGAACTTTCAACCGTAATTTGGATGGTTAGATGTTCGTTCGACCTAAGATGAATTCCATGTTATTTCTCTTATTTAAGGTTCGAACTTTGCTACGTGATTGATCGAGAGGGGCGACCTTCGAGTGTCTCGTTTTCGTGGAAGTATTGTTCTGTCTTCTAATCGAGGCAAGTACTCTAATTAGAATTGTTTATATTATGACAATTATGATGTGATTGTATCGTGTAAATATGTTGTGAATATATGTCCACCATGTGTTGATCCGACGGGAATCATCATGGGAATCTATAGCTATGTGCGCTGGATCGTTGGACAGGTAGTTCCACCATGTGTTGGTCCGACGGGATCATCATGGGAATCTATAGCTGTGTGCGCTGGATCGTTGGAATACCACCAGTATGTTAAAACTGTTATGATATGATATGTGTTGTGGATATTCTCGTTGGAGAAACTTGTATGATATAATTGTTGATTATATCACTGTTGTATGATTATTGTACTTGTACTAGCATCGTTGTGCTAACCCCTTCGGGGGTGAACATTGTGTTTGTTCAGATCCGTGAGAGCGGGAAACAACCACTGGAGATGCATGACGACGAGGGTGCAAAGTGATGTTCCTAGGGTTTCTTCTGCATTATTTGTTGGTTATTTCAATAAGTACTCGAGTACGTCGTCCGTTTATAATGTTTGGATTTTAGTGATGTAATAATAACTCTTCATTGGATATTTGTATTTCGGTTTTTGAACCAGACGGTTGTATTTTACTTCAGCAATTTCATAAAGCGGTATCTGTTATTGTCTTTTCTTTTAATCAGCCATGTAAATTCTTATGTAAAGAATTTACGGCGCTGTAATATTCCTGAATATATCGGGGGTGTTACAGAATATGGTATCGGAGCTAAGATTATGGATATCTTGGCCATTGGGTTAAAGTAGGGGTCATTTATGTCTTTTGAGGTAACCGGCCGTGAATGACATCACTGCACTGCCTACATCTTCATGCGAACGGTGGTTGTAAGTTCCTAAACTCTATCTCATTCTTTACATGTTGTGTCTCTTTATACTTGAACATTAGAACAATGTTGTTTCCTGTATATTAAGTACTTGTGCTTACAGTATGTTGAGAGGCGGACGTGGACGTGGTCGCGGTCGTGGACGCGGACGAAGGAATGCCGAAAGGGAGGCGTCGCCTTCTAATCAGGCTAGTCATAGCTCAGGCGAGCCGCAACAATCCATCAATAACGAACCGGAACCTGGTGTACCAGAAATCCTTCGTCAAGTCGTGAACCAGATGACTCAGTTCGCACAGGTCGTGGACCGAATGCAAGTGGCGGCAGGAATTCAGCAGGGAGATGGACAACAAAGGATTCCAGAAATGGGAAATCGAGGTGACCGATAGATACAAGAGGTGGCAAAGATGCAACCACCCAAATTTGACGGCTTTTCCGAGACTCCCACTTGGGACCATTGGTTGAAGGAACTGGAGAAAATTTTTGCTGGAATTAATTGCCCGAATGACAGGAGAGCTCCTATTGCCCAGTACTTTCTGACAGGAGAAGCATCCAAGTGGTGGGAAGCTATCCGACCCGTAGATCATGATGCCGATTGGGCGGAATTTAAAATGATGATGGAGGCTCAATATTGCCCTCGTCCTGTGAGGGAAGCCAAAATTCGAGAATTTTTCTCTGCTCAGCCATCAGATGAACCCGTATCCCAGACGATTAAGACGTTTAACCAGCAATTAGCATTTGTTCGACATCTGGTCAGAACAGATGCGGAGATGATGATTCATTTTGAAATGAGAATGAAACCAGAAATCCAGAGGTACATGTCCGATTTTGAATGTACCACTCTCCGCCAATACCAGGATAAGGCGTTGGCGTATGAAATTAAAGAAGCAACAATGGAGAAGTTTATGGAGTCGAAGAAACAGAAAGTCTCTGGAACTTTTACAGAGCACAAGAGCAGTGGGACCCGCAAGGCCCAGGCTTCTTTTTCTTTCAAGAAACCTCCGCACCCATCCAAGAACGGAAAGAATTACGGAATAGTGTCAGCCACGACGGATACAGCTAGGAAGTGCTTTAATTGTGGTCGCCCAGGCCACCTTTGGCGCGATTGTTTGCGCACCCCAGTTACATGTTTTGACTGCGGACAGGAAGGGCACCGTGCGACGTTCTGCAAGGACGCCACCAAATACAAAGGAACCCGTTCATCACAGCCAGTTCAGAAGGAAGCTAGTATCCAACAGACGCAGCAAAGTATTCAGATGCCTCAAAATTTTGGTTGTGGACGAGGCAGAGGACAATGGGACCAAAAGGGGGCATCGAGTGTCGGATCTGTTCCCCCACACCTGTATGAGATGAGGAGGACAGACGATCAGGATGCTGCTGTCGCATCAGGTACTGTCCAGATTCTTTCCCAACCAGTTAGCATTTTATTCGATACAGGAGCTATGTAATATCCGCAATTTCGAATTTCGGTAATTTTCTTTTTTTTCGGCGGAAGTCCATTTTGACGACTCGCTCATGACCATTTCGTCATTTCGAGAATGATTAATTCTTCACTTTTTGTCATCCGAGTTCGTTTCGGTGTTGTTTTGTTGAGTTCCGTGCTTTTTAGCGACTTTTCCGCACTTGAGTTCGATTCTTGTGAATCTCGGTCGAAACTGTTGTTTCGAGTTTCTCGCAAGTTCATTTAATGTTATTATTCATGTTGCGAGCTTTGGTTCGGTGTTTCGATCACGTATCGTGATTATCGGACGTTTTGGGCCATTTTTGTAATTTCCCAAAGTTTGGGGTAATTACTTCCGTTGTCGAATCCCGACACTTCGGATGGTCGGAATCGTGTGTTCTCTTAGTACTTGGATTCGTCTTTGCGAGTACTTCGTAACCGTATCTTCGATTTTTACTCAGGTTCGGGTTTCGAGGTCGTCCGGGCCGTCGGAGTGGCCACGGCCGAGTCACGGCCGGAGCAGGGCCTGGCCTGGCCGAGTTACGGCCGTAAGGTGCCGGTTACGGCCGTAAGGTGTCCGAGTTACGGCCGTAAGCGTGATCGGGTACGGCCGTACGAGCGCTGGGCGGATTTTGTGAAAGGCGATTCTGGCCGTAAGGTGTGCGAGTTACTAGTAAGTGTCCATTTGGTCTTGGGCGTGTTTTGACGAATGCCGGTTACGGCCGTAAGGCCTGCCGAGTACGGCCGTAAGGTGTCCGAGTTACGGCCGTAAGGCCTGCCGGTTATGGCCGTAACTCTGTCGGCTATATATAGCCTGGCTCGGCCAGATTTCATTTCCTACCCGATTTTTTCCTTCTTTCGGCGATTGGCGACGGGTGTGACGGGAAATGGAGTTCTTGGCCGATTCTAATCATTTCCAAGGCATTTTGGAAGATCCTTGTTGATTATATCAACATCTAATCCGTGTATTTCGTCGAATCAAGGTATATTTCTTGATTATCCTTCAAGTTGACTTTTCGGAGAAATTGTTCTTGATTTCGTTTCTAATCCGATTTTGATACATCGGTTGGTGTAGTATGATGTTATTAATCGTGTTCTATGGGTTGTATACCCATATATCGAGTTTGTTTAACTCGATTGACGATTCGAGTGTTCTTGGGAATTATTGAACATTTAGTGTTCGATTAAATGTCCCAATGAGTTTTCCTTCGATAGTTTGTTGGGATTTCCGTTGTTTTGGCCTTGATTCTCGTAGTAACCGTGTGTTATTGTTCCTTCCGGAGGTTTATAGGTGTTCGAGGATTCCGATGTTGAATCCCGTTTGGTGATTGATGATTCGCGTGGTGTTATTCTCGTAATACTCGTGGTGCTATCGCGTTCTTGATATTGTTCGGGGGTTCGGGGCTATTCGACCGCATCCTATCCGTCGTCTTATTGCGATCGTGATTTCGAGGCAAGTACCTTGCCCATACTATTCTTGTTTTATAGATATGATAATTAGTGATCGTCTAAATGTGGTTGTTTGGTCGTTTGAATTGAACTTTCAAAAGATTCGGTTTAGCCTTGTTAAAGGCTTGCTTTCAAAACGCGTGTGTTTTGTGAATGGCGTGGTTTGTGAATAACTATGTGAATTCTATGTATATGCTTGGTGTTAATGTTGCACTTGGTATCGTGTGTGGACGTATATTATTTCATTTCGGTGCGTTGTGGATTGACGTGGTGTTTTGCTAAGTGTTTGATGCCTCTGGGCGAATTGTTTGAATATCCTTGATGTGATATGTTATTTGTGTGAATGTGTGGATATGGTTGAAGGTCTACGGTGACACATGGCACGTGATCATGTGGTCGATGCAACAAGTGATTGATCCAACCGTGAGAGCTCGAGATAATCTACGGTGGCACATGGCATGCGATCATGTGGCCAGATGCAACAAGCGATTGATCCAACCGTGAGATGTGTGTGATTTGTTTCGCTAGCCGCTCGGGAGGGTCCTTCGAGGCCTCGAGTGGGATGTCGGTGGTAGCGTCCGGTCCTAGGCGATGCGCGTGTGTGATTATGTTTCGTTGATTTTACGTCCGTTGAGGACACGTGATGTTGGGCTCGACCACGTAAATTGTTGGTGATTTCCTATTTGCGAAAACAAAACATTTGGTGTGACCCTATTGATTTTTGGAAAGAGAAGGATTTTATAATCCTAAATTGTTTTCTATTAAAACTCTCGATGGCATTTTAAATCTTTTATAAATTGTTTCCCTTATTTGCGATCTTTCGGTTTTGGAAATGTTTACCCAAATTCTTGCCTCGGGACGTACTTTTCTTTACGTTTGGATCTTTGAGGACTCCTGATTATTATTGTTCTTGGAACTTATATTGTATGGCTCGTATTTTTTTGCACTTGTACTTGCACTAGCAAAACAGTGGAGTTTGCTAACCCCAGTATTCGGGGTGGATGTCTATTTTGCATTCGTGTTTTGGAGCATAGCACAGGGTCGGCACGAAGGATGATGAAAGATGAACGATACTAATCACACGAGGATCTGTTGATGTCGTTTTGGTCTAGTTGTATTTTCTTTTCCGCTGCAGTATCTTTTCCCCGTTGTACGGGAGTTTATTGTATTTTGACCCCTGCGTGGGTATGTGTTTGGAATTAAGTTGTATGTTATTATTGAAAGACCAAGTCGGTCTACTGAGTCATTTTAGCCTTAAAGGCGAGGTTTAGATGTTTGATTTTAGTTATCAGCCTGGTAGATCCTCGAGGAGAGGGTCTACGGCGTGTAATATCCCTGAGCGGATTGGGGGTGTTACATAAATGGTATCAGAGCTTAGGTTGTGGAAACCTAGGCTGTCGGGTCAAGTCGTGTTGTTTGAGTCTTGTTTCGTCGGATTTTATCTGACTGAGTTGTGTCGCGACGCGTCGTCTGAGTTTGTTGGTCGTGATTAGTATCGTGGGCAATCATCATCTTCGTGCGACTTGTGGCTGTAAGTCTCCCTTCTTTGTGTTGTGCCTCGTGTGTCACGAGCTATTTTATGATTATTTGATTAGTGACGGAATCCTCTTATGGATTTTGATTTCTTGATATGTGGTTATTTGACTCTCATATTTCGTTCATATGAGGAGTAGTGTTGCTCAATTGTGTATGTTGAACCGTATTTCTTTTATCCGCTGCGTGAGTTCATTTGTAATGACTTTCGGTATTTTACTGACTGAGTTTTATTTCGAAAACCGATTCCCTTAACCGAGTTTTTGGCATTATGTCCTTGATCGTTTTGGCGAAATCCTTATGACGGTATTTAGCATTTTGTAAATGGCTTCTGTGAGTTTTTGAAATATTACCGTCATCGGCCTTCTTGGCATTTTTGTAAATGGTTTTATCCTGGTGGGTTCCGGCACGGGACCCACGGCGCTATAAAGTTTTGTGTAATTACCTGAAATTTTTGGGCATTCTAGCCTTTCTGGCATCGTCCTTTTTCTTTGGCATTGAATTATTTTCGAAAACTTGAGTATCTTAGAAATAAATTTCGAGACGTACGTTTAAAATGAATTGTTTTCTCGCGGTACTTCCAGGGTGCCACAATAGGTTTCAAAATTCTTCTACCTCGAGGACCAAAATGTTTTGAGATATTTTCAATGTTTTATAAACACTTTTACTTAGACCCGAGGGTCGAATATTCTGAAGGTTTTTCACTAAGAGAAGGTGTCCTCATTTTTGTTCAAACGCAAGATGATTTTCAAAGTCTCGATAATGGTGTTTATACTACTTTTTGTAAAGTGATACTCAAGATCAACTGGTGTTTCCAAACCGTTTTCAAAAGGTGGTTTTCGTTTTTAAAAACCCATCATTTCGTGCTTGTGGTCGGAGAAGGTGTGTACGATGTTGGTATTGTTGTTAGGGTGTTAGCCCTCCGAATTGTGATTGAATTGGTGGTGTGAATGTTGAATCGTTCGCCACGCATATGTTTTGTTAGCCCGTTGTGGGAGGTGTGATGATGATCTTTGATGTTGTCATTTCGTGGTGGCTTGCGTGTTATCGCACCTATGTGAGCTGTTAAAGCTTGGATTTTTGTGCGTTTATGCACATTGGTGATTGTTTCATGATGTTTGTATTACGTGCTGGTTATCGTTCGGGCCATTGAGGTCGCCAAACGATACCGTCGTTGTTGTAGTGTTTGTGTGTGTATTACTTTACGATGGTAATCGTTGTATATGATGTGTTATGTTCCATTGTATCTAGCGTTTGTATTTTCGGTATGCCGAGCCGAGGCATTTCAACCGTGATGTGCCGGGGGAATGTACGTGCAATTTGTCCTTCTCGTCAGTAACACATTTCGAGTGTGGACTCGAGGGACACCGAATTCAGTCTTGCGAATTGGCTATCGAGACTTTCGGAGTTCGCGCTCCAGCACAGATATCAGGATCGGCTCTGAGAGGCCCATGGGAGATTTCTCTGTCGGTTGCTTTTTGTGTTATTACCTTGTTTCCGTTATTGTGAGTAGCGGGGACGACCTTCTTTTATAAGAGGTCGAATGTAATACCCGTATTGTTTTTGGACTTCTTCATTTCCTCTTTCTCAAGTCTATCGATTCGCTCGTGTTCGTTGATACTGTCTGAAATTGTTCTGTATTTCGGTTTCATCGTTCGAACGATCTGTGATCTTGTTTTGGGTCGATCTGGTTATCGCTGTGACTTTTCCGAATTTGGTTCGATTTTGTGAACCTTGTTCGGAAGTAACATCTTTTGGTTCTACTAGTTCTTTTATTCGAAGTGGATCGGATTTACAACTTCTGTATTTTCGACTCTGTCGACTCGTTTATGTTCGTTGACATTTTCTGAGCTTGTCCTGCCCCTTGCTTTTGTTGATCGAACGATCGTGGTATTGTTTCGGAATAACTCGTTTGTCGTTGTGACTTTTCAATTTCTATTCCCTCTCGTGTGGATCTTATGTGAATGCATATGTTGTTGTTTTCACCGGATCATATATTGTCTCGAGTCGAGATGTGAACCTTGGAGTTGTTGTTTGAATTTTTATTGTTCTTCGTGATTCGAACATGATCGTTTGATTTTTGTTGTCTCGATCTTTGTGGTTCGATCGTTTGATTGTTCGGTTTTTGTTGATCTCGTTTCGTGATTGTTGAGCGTTCAGACTCCTTCCTAATTCCCTTAAGTTCGGGAAATTAGTCTCATTTCGATCCTCCAACCCTTGGGCGGTGGAATTCCGTATTTGTTCAGCGTTTGACTCGCGTTTGGATTGATGAACCGTTAGGTTGGTCAATCGTGTTGATTTTCGTTCGTTGTGTTTTGTGATTGTTCGGATAATCGATCTGATTGTACTACATATTTGATGACGTTTGTCACTTGTTGATTTTATCGTGTCTCTACCGGTGACGTTGTGTTAGTCGTCGTGGAGCGTGTTTTCACGCCGTATATTCCTTTGCGTTGCTTGTAACGTTTCGCCGATGGGCGTAAGTTACGCGTTTCTTGTGTATATCGTTGAGTTTTCCTGGCGGGATATTGCTTCTCCCTACTTATTTTAAGTTTCGGGACGAAACTTCTTTTAAGGAGGGTAGAATGTAATATCCGCAATTTCGAATTTCGGTAATTTTCTTTTTTTCGGCGGAAGTCCGTTTTGACGACTCGCTCATGACCATTTCGTCATTTCGAGAATGATTAATTCTTCACTTTTTGTCATCCGAGTTCGTTTCGGTGTTGTTTTGTTGAGTTCCGTGCTTTTTAGCGACTTTTCCGCACTTGAGTTCGATTCTTGCGAATCTCGGTCGAAACTGTTGTTTCGAGTTTCTCGCAAGTTCATTTAATGTTATTATTCATGTTGCGAGCTTTGGTTCGGTGTTTCGATCACGTATCGTGATTATCGGACGTTTTGGGCCATTTTTGTAATTTCCCAAAGTTTGGGGTAATTACTTCCGTTGTCGAATCCCAACACTTCGGATGGTCGGAATCGTGTGTTCTCTTAGTGCTTGGATTCGTCTTTGCGAGTACTTCGTAACCGTATCTTCGATTTTTACTCAGGTTCGGGTTTCGGGGTCGTCCGGGCCGTCGGAGTGGCCACGGCCGAGTCACGGCGGAGCGAGGGCTGCTTTGGCCGAGTTACGGCCGTAAGGTGCCGGTTACGGCCGTAAGGTGTCGAAATTCTGGCCGTAAGCGTGATCGGCACGGCCGTCTACCGGGCGGATTTTGACGAAGGCCGGTTACGGCCGTAAGGTGTGCGAGTTACGGCCGTAAGTGTCCGGCTGGTGTTGGGCAGATTTTTGACGAATGCCGGTTACGGCCGTAAGGCCTGCCGAGTACGGCCGTAAGGTGTCTGAGTTACGGCCGTAACTCTGCCGGCTATATATAGCCTGGCTCGGCCAGATTTCATTTCCTACCCGATTTTTTCCTTCTTTCGGCGATTGGCGACGGGTGCGACGGGAAATGGAGTTCTTGGCCGATTCTAATCATTTCCAAGGCATTTTGGAAGATCCTTGTTGATTATATCAACATCTAATCCGTGTATTTCGTCGAATCAAGGTATATTTCTTGATTATCCTTCAAGTTGACTTTTCGGAGAAATTGTTCTTGATTTCGTTTCTAATCCGATTTTGATACATCGGTTGGTGTAGTATGATGTTATTAATCGTGTTCTATGGGTTGTATACCCATATATCGAGTTTGTTTAACTCGATTGACGATTCGAGTGTTCTTGGGAATTATTGAACATTTAGTGTTCGATTAAATGTCCCAATGAGTTTTCCTTCGATAGTTTGTTGGGATTTTCGTTGTTTTGGCCTTGATTCTCGTAGTAACCGTGTGTTATTGTTCCTTCCGGAGGTTTATAGGTGTTCGAGGATTCCGATGTTGAATCCCGTTTGGTGATTGATGATTCGCGTGGTGTTATTCTCGTAATACTCGTGGTGCTATCGCGTTCTTGATATTGTTCGGGGGTTCGGGGCTATTCGACCGCATCCTATCCGTCGTCTTATTGCGATCGTGATTTCGAGGCAAGTACCTTGCCTATACTATTCTTGTTTTATAGATATGATAATTAGTGATCGTCTAAATGTGGTTGTTTGGTCGTTTGAATTGAACTTTCAAAAGATTCGGTTTAGCCTTGTTAAAGGCTTGCTTTCAAAACGCGTGTGTTTTGTGAATGGCGTGGTTTGTGAATAACTATGTGAATTCTATGTATATGCTTGGTGTTAATGTTGCACTTGGTATCGTGTGTGGACGTATATTATTTCATTTCGGTGCGTTGTGGATTGACGTGGTGTTTTGCTAAGTGTTTGATGCCTCTGGGCGAATTGTTTGAATATCCTTGATGTGATATGTTATTTGTGTGAATGTGTGGATATGGTTGAAGGTCTACGGTGACACATGGCACGTGATCATGTGGTCAGGATGCAACAAGTGATTGATCCAACCGTGAGAGCCTGAGATAATCTACGGTGGCACATGGCATGCGATCATGTGGCCAGGATGCAACAAGCGATTGATCCAACCGTGAGATGTGTGTGATTTGTTTCGCTAGCCAGCTCGGGAGGGTCCTTCGAGGCCTCGAGTGGGATGTCGGTGGTAGCGTCCCGGTCCTAGGCGATGCGCGTGTGTGATTATGTTTCGTTGATTTTACGTCCGTTGAGGACACGTGATGTTGGGCTCTGACCCTGTAAATTGTTGGTGATTTCCTATTTGCGAAAACAAAACATTTGGGCTGTGACCCTATTGATTTTTGGAAAGAGAAGGATTTTATAATCCTAAATTGTTTTCTATTAAAACTCTCGATGGCATTTTAAACTGTTTTATAAATTGTTTCCCTTATTTGCGATCTTTCGGTTTTGGAAATGTTTACCCAAATTCTTGCCTCGGGAAGTACTTTTCTTTACGTTTGGATCTTTGAGGACTCCTGATTATTATTGTTCTTGGAACTTGTATTGTATGGCTCGTATTTTTTTTGCACTTGTACTTGCACTAGCAAAACAGTGGAGTTTTGCTAACCCCCGAGTATTCGGGGGGTGGATGTCTATTTTTGCATTCAGGTTTTGGAGCATAGCACAGGGTCGGCACGAAGGATGATGAAAGATGAACGATACTAATCACACGAGGATCTGTTGATGTCGTTTTGGTCTAGTTGTATTTTCTTTCCCCGCAGATCTTTTCCCCATTGTACGGAGTTTATCAGATTTTGACCCTGCGTGGATATGTGTTTGGAATTAAGTTGTATGTTATTATTGAAAGACCAAGTCGGTCTACTGAGTCATTTTAGCCTTAAAGGCGAGGTTTAGATGTTTGATTTTAGTTATCAGCCTGGTAGATCCTCGAGGAGAGGGTCTACGGCGTGTAATATCCCTGAGCGGATTGGGGGTGTTACAAGCTACGCATTCTTTTATATCTTTGTCTTGTGTAAATCGTTTGAATATTTCTGGTTTTCATACTTGTGAACCTTATGTTGTTGGTTTACCGAGTGGAGAGAGGATTGTTGGGAACTTAGAGACTAGAGATTTTCCTGTATTATTTGGGGGTAGGAAATGGCTCTCAAACCTAATTGTGATAGAAATGCAAGGAGATGACCTAATACTCGGAGACGATTGGCTTAATCGATATGGAGCAATTGTAAATTACCGAAGGAGGAATATTTCGCTGATCGCTGATGATGGCTCAAGCATCGCTTGAAGGATGGAAACCAGAAGCTCAGAAAGTTGATCAAAGCAATGAAAGTCACAAATTGTTGAAACAGGTCAGACGGTACTGGTGTTATGCAATGAAGAAAGAAGATGAAATTGTGGAACTTTCATCCATTCCTATTGTGAACGAATTTCCAGATGTATTTCCTGACGAGTTACCTGGACTACCTCCACGACGGGACGTAGAATTCACGATTGAGCTAGAACCCGGAGCTACACCAATTTCTAAGGCGCCGTATCGCATGGCACCTACGGAGATGTACGAACTGAAGAAGCAACTGGAGGAATTACTGGACAAAGGCTATATTCAGCCAAGCGTTTCACCTTGGGGAGCACCGGTTCTTTTTGTTCGAAAGAAGGATGGATCGCTTCGACTGTGTATTGATTACCGAGAGCTGAACAAGATGACGATTAAGAACAAGTATCCGTTGCCACGGATTGATGATCTGTTTGACCAGTTGCAAGGAGCAACAGTTTGGATCTAGCAGCAGTAGTTTTTGCTTTGAAGATCTGGAGGCATTATCTGTACGGGACTCACTGTCAGATCTTTACGGATCATAAGAGTCTCAAGTACATATTCAGTCAGAAAGAGTTGAACATGCGGCAAAGAAGATGGTTAGAACTGATTAAGGACTATGACTTGGAGATTTTATATCATCCAGGCAAGGCGAATGTAGTGGCTGATGCACTTAGCCGCAAGCCTGTTTCTATTCAGATGCTGGAGACGCTGACCTCCCAACTTAGCCTTCAACGAGAGATGATTCGTGAAGGAATTGAAGTGTGGTTACAAAGAGTCCAAGGACAACTGTGCGTGATGGAGATAACTTCATCATTAACCGAAGAAATCAAATCCAGACAGGCGGATGATCCTCTGATGATTCGGTTACGTGATGAAGTAATCAAGGGAAAGGCCCCCGGATTCCTAATTCATGATGATGGAATTTTGAGATTCCAGAACCGACTCGCTCTCGATATCGATATTCTCAAACAGACGATTATGAAGGAAGCTCACGCTCACCCTATTCTATCCACCTGTGCACCAAGAAATGTATAAGGACTTGAAGCAAAATTTCGTGGGGCAACATGAAGAAAGATGTAGCGGACTATGTTTCAAATGCTTGACTTGTCACAGGTTAAGATCGAGCATCAACGGCCCGCCGGAATGTTGAAGCCACTCCCGATTCCCGAATGGAAGTGGGAGGACATATCGATGGACTTTATCACTAATATGCCGAGAACCAGACGAGAATGAACATGATTTGGGTGATAGTTGATCGCTTAACCAAATCAGCTCATTTTCTAGGCATTAAGGATACGTGGGGACCAGAGAGGTTGGCACGAGTATTTATTTCGGAGATAGTTCGATTGCATGGTACGCCGAAGACCATTGTTTCGACCGAGACGGCCGCTTTGTGTCTCACTTTTGGAAAGCAGTTCATAAGGCCTTGGGGACCGAATTGAACTTCAAGATGCCTTATCACCCGCAAACCGACGGACAATCTGAGAGAACTATACAAACGGTGGAAGACATGCTAAGGGCCTGTGCCTTAGATTGGTCAAACGATTGGGAAGTTCATCTACCGTTGATTGAATTTACCTACAACAATAGTTGGCATGCTTCCATTAAGATGGCACCGTTTGAGGCATTATACGGAAGGAGATGCAGATCGCCCCTATGCTGGGACGATTCATCGGACTTGATCGGAACAACCGAGTTGATCGTGCGGACTCGAGAGAAGATAGCCTTGATCCGTAAAAGGCCGCTGACCGCCTGCAGTCGCCGAAATCCTACGCGGACGCACGCCGTCGCCATGGAGTTCAATCTGGAGACCATGTACTTTTGAAGGTTTCTCCTACTCGGGAACCTTTCGTTTCTAAGGAAAGGAAAGCCGAGTCCGAGATATATCGACCATTTGAGATCCTTGAGAGAGTTGGAGAGTTGGCATACAGATTGGCATTGCCACCGGCGTTGAGCCATGTTCATAACGTATTCCACGTATCCCGATTACGGAGATATATACCCGACCCTAGTCATGTCATTGATTTTGGAGAAATCAAGTCGCTCAAGATGGGACGTTTGAAGAAAGACCGGTCAAGATACTCGAGAGTCGGGTTAAACAATTGAGGAACAAACCCATCGCTTTAGTCAAAGTTCAATGGTCACGCCACGGAGTGGAAGAAGCCACTTGGGAAACGGAAGTCGATATGAAGACTAGATATCCCGAGTTATTTTCGTCTTGAGTTTCGGACGAAACTCCTTTTAGTAGGAGAGTATGTAATAACCGGATTTATTACTGTATTTCATCGTACATTGAACCTGTATTATTTTGGGAATGATGATATTGATAATGGAGTATGATCATTATCGTATTTGTATCTTTATACATGGGTGTAGCAACATATAATTTTTCTCCATGCATATACGTGGTAACGACGTTAAGAATGTAACTTAACGCGTCGTAACTGTTAATGTTAACGACGCTACGAATGAAGTGTAGCGTCGTAATGCGGTCAATTATTGGGTAGGCGGCTAGCACATGGGGTACATGGGGGTGGGCTCGACCAAGATACCCGCCGATTCGCACGGCATGAACACGGACACTTTTTAAGTCAACGGACTTTAACGCACGTTATGGGCATCGTAGCGTCGTAAATTATATGGGTTACGCACGTAACACGATTAATGTAGCGTCGTAATGAAATCCAAACAAGACAGTGAACTATTTTGTACGATAACGTACGTTATGAAGAAGTCCTAGCGTTCGTTAGACTCTGAAAATTATAAAATGAGCAGGACCCCATTTGATTTCAACTCTTCATTTTGCCCATAAAATTCACCATATTCGTCCCCTTAAGAATTCCAGCCCCTTTTAACACCTTTAGATCATTTGTCACTGAATCATTGAGATCATATGACACTACCTGATCATTGAAGACAACTTATATTGGATTTTGGAGTAGAAACCATCACAAGTCGGCGTTGAAGCAACCGGAGTTGGATTTTACTTATAGTCTCAGTATTTTTTTCCTCTTAAGGTATGTTATACTACTTCCAACTTTGATATTATGTTGTTAAAGACGATATGATCACACTACCAAGAATAGTAGATCACTTTGACGATATATGCGACCTAGTATCATATTTAAACTATGATGATCGAATTATTATGGTTTAGAACACCGAAGTTGAACCTTGTTGTGACAAAGATAAGAATAGTGGATTGTAAACCGTATCAAATGTTATCGTCATTTTGATCGTAGACTTAGTGCCGATTTCCATCTTTACTATATAGATTTTGGAAAGAATCATCATAGTTGTAATCTTACTTGCATAGATGGAATAAGTAGTCCACTTTCCATATAAGCCTGGATTTAATGACGATATTAGACCTGTTATATCAACCTTAGACCAACCGAATCTTGCATGGGTATTACAATCAAGATTGAGAATAGTATTACGATGATATTCGTATCCTTGGAATTGAAGATATTAATCCGTAGATCATTCATGAGTATGATATATATATATCTGAAGGTATATTAGGTTACTCACTAAGGATTTCGTAATACTCCGTCACTAATCGAGGCAGTCAGCTGCCCAGTGAGAAACTGACATACATGTTTAACGTACGTTAAGTTTGGCAATTAACGTATGTTATATTATGTTATTAACGTACGTTACGTCTGGTATGTAACGTACGTTACACTATCAGGCGAGTCAAGTCGACTGATCAGAGAGGAACTGTCAATATATGGTTAACGTACGCTAGACTTCATAGTTTACGTACGCTAACGAGTAAGTCTAACGTACGTTACAGAGGACATGTAACGTACGTTATGTAAGTCGACGCTTTCGTTTTGTGAACTTTCAACCGTAATTTGGATGGTTAGATGTTCGTTCGACCTAAGATGAATTCCATGTTATTTCTCTTATTTAAGGTTCGAACTTTGCTACGTGATTGATCGAGAGGGGCGACCTTCGAGTGTCTCGTTTTCGTGGAAGTATTGTTCTGTCTTCTAATCGAGGCAAGTACTCTAATTAGAATTGTTTATATTATGACAATTATGATGTGATTGTATCGTGTAAATATGTTGTGAATATATGTCCACCTTGCGTTGATCCGACGGGAATCATCATGGGAATCTATAGCTATGTGCGCTGGATCGTTGGACAGGTAGTTCCACCATGTATTGGTCCGACGGGATCATCATGGGAATCTATAGCTGTGTGCGCTGGATCGTTGGAATACCACCACTATGTTGAAACTGTTATGATATGATATGTGTTGTGGATATTCTCGTTGGAGAAACTTGTATGATATAATTGTTGATTATATCACTGTTGTATGATTATTGTACTTGTACTAGCATCGTTGTGCTAACCCCTTCGGGGGTGAACATTGTGTTTGTTCAGGATCCAGGAGAGCTGGGAAACAACCACTGGAGATGCATGACGACGAGGGTGCAAAGTGATGTTCGTAGGGTTTCTTATGCATTATTTGTTGGTTATTTCAATAAGTACTCGAGTACGTCGTCCGTTTATAATGTTTGGATTTTAGTGATGTAATAATAACTCTTCATTGGATATTTGTATTTCGGTTTTTGAACCAGACGGTTGTATTTTACTTCAGCAATTTCATAAAGCGGTATCTGTTATTGTCTTTTCTTTTAATCAGCCTTGTAAATTCTTATGTAAAGGATTTACGGCGCTGTAATATTCCTGAATATATCGGGGGTGTTACAGTAACCATGTGTTATTGTTCCTTCCGGAGGTTTATAGGTGTTCGAGGATTCCGATGTTGAATCCCGTTTGGTGATTGATGATTTGTGTGGTGTTATTCTCGTAATACTCGTGGTGCTATCGCGTTCTTGATATTGTTCGGGGGTTCGGGGCTATTCGACCGTTTCCTATCCGTCGTCTCGTTGCGATCGTGATTTTGAGGCAAGTACCTTGCCCATACTATTCTTGTTTTGTGGATATGATAATTGGTGATCGTCTTGGTGTATTTGTTTGTTTGTTTGAAATGTGTTTTCAAAAGATTCAGCTAGCCTCGTTAAAGGCTCACTTTCAAACGCGTGTGTTTTGTAAATTGTGTGGGTTGTAAGTGGCTATGTGAATCCTATGGATATGTTTGGTGTTGATGATGCACTTGGTATTTGCGTGTGGACGTATATTGTTTCATTTCGGTGCATTGTGGTTTGACGAGGTGTTTTGCTAAGTGTTTGATACATCTGAATGAATTGTTTGGATATCTTTGTTGCATTGTGCTATGTGTTGTGATTTGTTTAGCTAGCCAGCTCGGGAAGGTCCTTCGAGGCCTCGGGCGGGATCAATGATATTACTCTGTTCCCAAGGCGATGCATGTGTTGTGATTTGTTTAGCTAGCCAGCTCGGGAGGGTCCTTCGAGGCCTCGGGCGGGATCAATGATATTACTCTGTTCCCAAGGCGATGCATGTGTTGTGATTTGTTTAGCTAGCCAGCTCGGGAGGGTCCTTCGAGGCCTCAGGCGGGATCAATGATATTACTCTGTTCCCAAGGCGATGCATGTGTTGTGATTTGTTTAGCTAGCCAGCTCGGGAGGGTCCTTCGAGGCCTCGGGCGGGATCAATGATATTACTCTGTTCCAAAGGCGATGCTTGGTGTGATATGTTATTTAGTGAATGTATTTTACTCACCGTGAGTTGGTTCGACGGGGCCACGACGGGAATTCCAATGGGTGAGTCCGGGATTCATGAGTAAAAACTTCACAGGTTGGTGTATATTTAGTGAATGTATTTTACTCACCGTGGGTTGGTTCGACGGGGCCACGACGGGAATTCCAATGGGTGAGTCCGGGATTCATGAGTAAAAACTTCACGAGTTTGTATTGATTTTTATGTCCGTTGAGGACACGTGATGTTGGGCTCTGACCCTGTAAATTGTTGGTGGTTTTCTATTTGCGAAAACAAAACCTTTGGGCTGTGACCCCTGTTGATTTTGGAAAGATAGGATTTGATAATCCTAAATTATTTTCTATTAAAACTCTCGATTGCATTTTAAACTGTTTCATAAATTATTTCCCTTTAATTGTGGTCTTTCGGTTTTGGAATGTTTTACCCAAACTCTTGCCTCGGGAAGTACTTTTCGTTACTTTTTGGATTTTTGTGGATTCCTGGTTATTGTTATTCGTGGAATGTGAATTGTATGGCTCGTATTTTTGCACTTGTACTTGCACTAGCAAAACAGTGGAGTTTTGCTAACCCCCGAGTATTCGGGGGTGGATGTCTATTTTTGCATTTAGGTTTTGGAGCATAGCACAGGGTCGGCACGAAGGATGATGAAAGATGAACGATACTAATCACACGAGGATACGTTGATGTCGTATTGGTCTATTTGTATTTTCTTTTCCGCTGCAGTATCTTTTCCCCGTGTACGGGAGTTTATTGCATTTTGACCCCTGCGTGGGTATGTGTTTGGAATTGAGTTGTATGTTATTATTGAAAGACCAAGTCGGTCTACTGAGTCATTTTAGCCTTAAAGGCGATGTTTAGATGTTTGATTTTAGTTATCAGCCTGGTAGATCCTCGAGGAGAGGGTCTACGGCGTGTAATATCCCTGAGTGGATTGGGGGTGTTACAAGACGTTAGTTTTTTTTCTAATATGTTTTGGATGATGCATATTTGCAATATTTTGGTACAATTGCTTTCATAATATTTATTATATTATACTACACATTTAGGAATAAAGTATTTATTCCACAAATGATATTAAACTTATTAGATAGTAGATTGATATTTAAATTTGAAAGACGATAATTTCCACTAATTATGTTTTTTCATGGTTATGCACTCTTATTCAATCGTGGTCAGTTTTATGTAGCTGTATCACAGTGGAGAGCACGAAAGACTTTAATTTTTTATTGCGACAAGAATAGTGTAATCGTAAATAGAACAACAAATGTAATTTACAAAAAACTGCTATAAAATTTATGATGAATAGTTGGGTATTATACATTTTTATGTGACTTTTTTCTTATATTTCCGTATTTTATACGGGTGGTATATTAGTTTCTCTTAATTTATATACGGGAACAAAAAAATTCAAGTATATAATGGTGTATGTGTCAGCAACTAGAGAGATATTGCTCTCAGACCATCTCCAACAGTTTACACAAAAATACTGTAACTTCAAACACAAAAATACAGAAAATCAACAATGCATCTCCAACAGCTTACACAAAAATACAGCAATTAGTAATACATCTCCAACAGTTTGCACAAAAATACAGTAAAAATGGATATTCTATTATATTCTTTTATGATCTTAATATTATGTACAAATATAAACGCATTTTGTCTCCATTAACTAATAATAAAATTTATTTATTTATTTATTCATCAATAAAATTTAAGAAGAATAAGTTCAAATTATGGGAATAATAGAATTTTGAGCTGATTAAATTAATATGAAAAATAAAATTATAAATAAATAAATTAATATGAATGTATTTATTTATTTATTTATTAAATAAATATTGTTGTTGGCGTAAATCTACATTGAAATATAATAAAACTTCGGAAAAATAATCAAAGTTTTGAAATAAAAATTGTTAATACAAATAAAAAATAATAAAATAAGATATAGAGTAATGAATAGTGTAACCGTATATTTAGTGGAACACTATTGAAAACACAATTTTAGGATAGGTTTGTGATCGCTTGTTTTCGCGTAGTATGGTTTTCAAATCCGATCAATTTTAAAATTTGTAAAACCTCGGAGTAATTCCAAGGTGTCGAACCCAAGGGAATTGATGTGTCGAAAATAAAGGAAGTAACCCTACTCAAAATTTGACTGCTATTTAGGAATCCGAAAATTTGTTTGTTATCTAATTATAAAATCGAAATATAAAAATTAACAAAAAAAAATGAATTATCTAAATCAAGCAAATACAGCAACTTAGCAAGATAAAATCACAAGTCGAAAGGTAATTGATCCTAGGGTAGTATCATCTAATTGAGTTCACACAATTCATTCATTTGATTCCTTTTCCCCAAATTTTAATTCAATCCTAGAAATAATCACTCAGCCGATCTAGAATTCCGATCAAGGCAACCTAGAAAGATAGTTAATTTAAACCCTTTTCCCCGCCAGGGCTCAAAGAATTTAAATCACTTAAAAAGCACCAACTTATTTATCTATGATTTATCTTTCTCCGCTAGGTCTCAAGATAAAATCATATTGTGCGTCAAGTATTTCCACTAATCAATTACTCCTTCCGGACAAAATCAATTAGCTAACATGCATCGATTAAGGGCCCTTTAATCTAACATGAGATTTAACACAACTTGAACACAAGCCTGGGATGAAAGGTCAAAAGGTAATCAAAGGAACATCATGTGAACATCAATTCAAATTACTAACCCTAGAATCAATCGATGAAATTAGCCAGACATACTTGAAATTAAACAAGAAATTGATGAAGAATGCATATTATTAATATGAAAAGAGAGATTACAACTCTTATGGATGAACTCCGAGTCTTCAATCTCTGAAAACCAATAATAATTCTCCTCCAAAAAGTTCTTGAATCAAAGGAATAAATCTTGCTAAAAAGATCTAAAACAATGTAAAAGATGAAACGAATGAAAATGGCTGATCCAAGCTGCTGAAACTAGGTCTAAAAGGAGGTTTATATAGCCTAAGGGGGTTACATTCCCGATTAGCCCTAATCTAGGAAACAAAATCTGTCCAAAAGAGTCATAATCCGTCAAAATACGAGAGCCCGCTGGGCAGCCTATCGGGCTGGTCTATCGGCCGATAGGCTGGCCGATAGATGGTTCGTCGATCTCTTCACTTGATAGGGCAGGGACTCCTTTCGGACGGGCCTATCGGCCGATAGGCTGGCCGATAGGGTGGTCTGTTTCTTGCAAAAATCCGCTTCTTCGTGTAACACCCCCAATCCACTCAGGGATATTACACGCCGTAGACCCTCTCCTCGAGGATCTACCAGGATGGTAACAACATTTAACATCTCGACAATGCCTTCAAGGCTAAAATGACTCAGTAGACCGATTTGGTCTTTCCACAAATACATACAACCCAAATACAACTCATGCCCACGCAGGGGACAAAATACAACCACACCTGCATAACGGAACAATATAGCAAATGAAAATAAAGTACAACCGAACCAACACACGATGTACGGTTCCTCATGTGATTAGTATCGATCATCTTTCATCATCCTTCGTGCCGACTCGTGTTATGCTCCAAAACCCGAATGCAAAAACAGACATCCACCCCCGAATACTGGGGTTAGCAAAACTCCACCGTTTTGCTAGTGCAAATACAAAGTGCAAATACGAGCCATACAATTCACATTCCACGAATAACAATAACCGAGGATCCTCAAAGATCCAAACGAAACGAAAAGTACTTCCCGAGGCAAGGGTTTGAGAAAACATTTCAAAAACGAAATATCATAAATCAATGGAAGTAATTTATAAAACAGTTTAGAATGCCATCGAGAGTTTTAATAGAAAACAATTCAGGATTATCAAATCCTACTTTTCAAACTCCAAAAGACAAAGGGGTCACCGCCCCAAAAGTTTACTTTCTGGAAAATGACATTAACCAAATCGTTGGGATTTTAGCCCCAAATCCGTAAAACGACTTTTACAAAACCCTTGGGATTTTAGCCCCAAATCTCATCAACTCACAGTACACAAGAACGACCACAAGGTTCGTCTCCCAACATCAAAATCCACAAATAAAGGATTTAAAACATAAACCACAAAATACTCTAGAGCCATCCTAGCCAAGTAGGCCAAACGAACAACTTACCTCTTACACATTTAGTCAATGCATGCAAATGAAAACCGTTCAAAAGCACTCATTTCCGGAAATGCCAATATCGAATCACATTTGTAAAATGCACCACAATTAACCGCGGACCCACAGCTTCGTGGATCCCTGCCGAGACCCCGTCGGATCTAACCCACAGTGGTTAAAAGCAAGCTCGCGGTTCCACAGCTTCGTGGAGCCCTACCGAGACCCCGTCGGATCTAACCCGTAGTGAGCATACACACACACACGTTACTCATGCAATACTAACATGCTAAGAATGTAAGTTCATTAAGAATACTCACTAGAGATGGCCATTAACTCGACACCATTACCAAACTCTTCAAAAATACAATAACAAGCTTAAATAAGGAATACACGATTCCATAACTGAAACAATAGGAGTATCATCATAAAATCCTTCAATGTTCAAAATAACCAAATCATAATCAATTCTCAAAACACCGTTCACAAATCACACTCGTTTTTAAAGAAAGCCTTTAACGAGGCCAAACCGAAATCCTTTGAAACTTCATTTCAAATAACCAAACGAACACATCAAGACGACCACCGATCATCATATCCATAAAACGAGAAAAGTATGGGCAAGGTACTTGCCTCGAATAAGAACAACGCGGAGAATCGACCGAAGTAGGTTGGCCCGAACCGACTACGAACCCACCGACTCCACCGAACGCCAACTCTCGTTCATAAACTACGAAGGACAAATAATAACAATGAAATGAATTCCATAACACGACTCAAAGCCGTTGAATTCAAAGAACGAATGACGAAAGTTCACGGATTTCCCCCAAAATGGCCAAGAACACGATTCGTTCCGTCAAAACCCGAAAACGGAATTCCAAGTTGAAATATGGATATACAATCCATAGAATATGTTTAACAACATCATTTAACCATAATCGATCCATCGAAAACGGATGAAAAACGAGATCGGGACAAATCCCCCAAAAAGTCAATTCAAGGAAATCAAGAAATATACTTCGATTCGACGAAGAACAATGGATTAAATGATGTTAAACACAAGAATACTATCAAGATTAATCATACCCATCATGAATTAATCAACAACACGGAACGAATCGGACGAAAATGCAAAAATCCCCAAATTCACGAAATTAGGGTTCTAAGGAAGATTACCTTGATTCACGAATCAACGGTTGATAACGGACGATCGATTGATGTTATGAACTCAAGGACTTCATGGATTTGTTGTTAAACAACATGGCTTCGCCCATGAATCGCCACTCGCGGATGGAGAAGGAAGGAAATGAAAAACGGCGAAATGTGATCGCCACCATATTTATATCGGGCCGCCTTAGCGTGCGCTAGCCTTCCCGGACTAGCGTGCGCTATCGCCGCAGATCGGCCGAGTACCTCGGCCAGGCCCACACGACCCGGCATCACCGACCAACCCCGCCGACCGAACTCGCCGACCCAACTCCCGCTAGCGTGCGCTACGGCCGATGCCCGCGCGCTTAGCCGACTTGCCCAAAGAGCCACCGGATCGAATCGCCGGCCAGTAACGTGACGCTAGCCGGCCGACAGCGGCGCTTACGCCGCCGACTAGCGCGCTACGCCGGCGTAGCGTGCGCTACTCGCCGATCCCGACCGAGTCCGTAACCTCGTAAACCCCATCGCCTGTGCCCGAGCACAGACGCTAGGCCACCCGGCAGCGTGCGCTACACCTGCCGGTTAGCGCGCGCAGCCTTCCGGCCGTAGCGTGCGCTACGCCGGTTCCTGCCGCACCCGTCCGGCCGGTGCCCGCAATCGTCCGGCCAGTCCCGCAACCGTCCGGCCAGTCCCGCAACCGCCAGGGCTCGACGACCCGATTTCCGAAAACGCACGGAACGAACACGACGAAAAGTTCGCGGACAACATAAACGACTCAAAATGAAAGCGTAATACCATAATTAGTCATACGCGACCAAGAAACGGGTCGAGACAACAATTACAGATACGGATACCCGTAACTTTCAAGAAATTACAAAATGGCCCAAAATGCCCGGAAATCACGATACGTGATCGAATAACCAAACCGAAGTTCACAACACGTCTAACAAAGTTAAACGGACTTACGGGAAACTCAAACAACAGCTTTGGACGAGATTCGCAAGAATCGAACTCAAGTGCGGAAAAGTCGCTAAAAAGCACAGAACTCAACGAAACGACACCGAAACGAACTCGGATGTCAAAAAGTGTAGAATTAATCATTCTCGTAATGACGAAACGGTCATGAGCGAAGTCGTCAAAACGGACTCGACCTAAAAAGTAATTTACCGAAAATCGAAAATTGCGGATATTACATTCTACCCCCTTAAAAGAAGTTTCGTCCCGAAACTTAAAACAAGTAGGGAGAAGAAATATTCCGCCAGAAAACTCAACGAGACACACAAGAATGCGTAACTAACGCCCAACGGCGAAATGTCACAAACAACGCAAAGGAATATACGGCGTGAAAACACGCTCCACGGCGACCAACACAACGTCGCCGTTAGGGATATAATAAAACCAACAAGTGACAAGCGTCATCAAACGGATAATATATCCAAGCCAATTATCCTGACAATCACAAAACGCAACGAACGAAAACCAATATGATTGACCAACCCAACGGTACATCAATCAAAACGCGAGTCAACCGCTGAACAAACACGGAATCCCATCGCATAAGGGATGGAAGATCGAAAACGAAACTAATTTCCCGAACTAAATGGAATTACGGAGGAGTCTGAATGCTCAATAATCACGAAACGAGAACAAAAACCGAACAAACAAACGATCGAGACAACAAAAATCGAAGAATCATGTTCGAATCACGAAGAACAATAAAGTTCAAACAATAACTCCCGTGATGATCCGTGAGAACTACAAGGCATGCATTCCCATAAGATCCACAGAAAGGGAATAGCGATTGAAAAGTCACAACGACAAACGAGTTATTCCGAAATGATATCACACTCGCTCGATAAACAAAAACAAGGGCAGACAAGCTCGTAAATGCCAACGAACATAAATGAGTCGACAGAGTCGAAACATAAGAGTTCCAAATCCGATCCACTTCGAATAAAAGAACTAATAGAACCAGATGATGTCACTCCCGAACAAGGTTCACAAGAATCGAACCGAACCCGAAAAAATCACAATGATAACTGGATCGACCCACAACAAGGTCGTAGCTCGTTCGGACGATGAAACCGAATTACGATCAAGTTCATAAAGTATCAACGAACATGAGCGAATCGATAGATCGAGAAAGAGAAAATACGTAAGTCAAAATAGTACGGGCATTACCTCCGACCTCGTCCACGAAATTCACAAAAACGGGAGCAAGGTAACAAGACATTAAACAATCGACGCATAACGGAACCATCACCGATGCACACGGTCATACCAAACCAAGCTCTAACAGCTCGCACATGCGCGACAACGCAGGAATCACTACGAGGCGATAATATTCAACACCAACATCCCGCCTCTCACAGGGGGCTAACGCAACAAATGTGTGGAAAGCGACTCAACGCTCACACCGCCAACTCGGTCATACTCGGGAGAAAGTATCAAAATGACAACGCGAATATCACACGTACATACCCAAATTTCTCAAACGGAATGGATAGGTTTTAAAAAATTAAAACCTCATTTTGAAAATAATTTAGAAGAATACTGGTTGATCTTGAGTATCACCTTTCAAAAAGTACAAACGTGAAACATCATTATCGAGACTTTGGAGAACCATATCACATTTGATAAAAATGAGGACACTTTCTCTTAGTGAAAACTTTCAAAATATTCGACCCTCGGGTCTAAATAAAAGTGTTGAAAATATCTCAAAATATTTTGGTCCTCGAGGTAGAAAATTTTTGAAATATATTGTGGCACCTAGGATGTACCACAAGAAAATAAGTCATTTGAAAAGTATGTCTCGAAGTTTATTTTTCTAAGATACTCAAGGTTTTCAAAATCCAATAGCCGTAATGCCCAAAACTCACACATACCGACGTTCACTAAAACAACTCCTAGCACACGCATCAAAAAGTTTAAAATCAAGACAATACATGTCTTTATACGAAAATAAACGATAAAATACCACATTCGTAACAAAACCACCGATAAAATACCCTCCCGCACCGGCTAGTGAACAAGTCGAACGCGTATAAGCACAAAGCTTCCACAAGAGACTTGTAAACGTGCAAATCGATTCGAAAATCATCAACAACGGAGAAAACAACAATAAAAAGACATCACAACGATTTACACTCCTCGTATAAATCAAATACGAGAGTCGACTAAATACATATCGTGAAATCAAAATTCACATAAAATTCCACCACTTAACAAATAATCATAAAAATAGCTCGTGTCACACGAGGCACAACACAAAGAAGGGAGACTTACTTCCACAGTCGCACGAAGATGATGATCGCCCACGATACTAATCACGACCAACAAACTCAAACGACGCGTCAGCGACACGACTCGCCCGATAAAATCCGACGAAACAAGACTCAAACAACACGACTTGACCCGACACCTAGGTTTCCTCAACCTAAGCTCCGATACCATTTATGTAACACCCCAATCCACTCAGGGATATTACACGCCGTAGACCCTCTCCTCGAGGATCTACCAGTCCGGTAACAACATTTAACATCTCGACAATGCCTTCAAGGCTAAAATGACTCAAGAGACCGATTTGGTCTTTCCACAAATACATACAACCCAAATACAACTCATGCCCACGCAGGGACAAAATACAACCACACCTGCATAACGGAACAATATAGCAAATGAAAATAAAGTACAATCGAACCAACACACGATGTACGGTTCCTCATGTGATTAGTATCGATCATCTTTCATCATCCTTCGTGCCGACCCCGTGTTATGCTCCAAAACCCGAATGCAAAAACAGACATCCACCCCCGAATACTCGGGGTTAGCAAAACTCCACCGTTTTGCTAGTGCAAATACAAAGTGCAAATACGAGCCATACAATTCACATTCCACGAATAACAATAACCGAGGATCCTCAAAGATCCAAACGAAACGAAAAGTACTTCCCGAGGCAAGGGTTTGAGAAAACATTTCAAAAACGAAATATCATAAATCCATGGAAGTAATTTATAAAACAGTTTAGAATGCCATCGAGAGTTTTAATAGAAAACAATTCAGGATTATCAAATCCTAATTTTCAAACTCCAAAAGACAAAGGGGTCACCGCCCCAAAAGTTTACTTTCTGGAAAATGACATTAACCAAATCGTTGGGATTTTAGCCCCAACCAGAAACGACTTTTACAAAACCCTTGGGATTTTAGCCCCAAATCTCATCAACTCACAGTACACAAGAACGACCACAAGGTTCGTCTCCCAACATCAAAATCCACAAATAAAGGATTTAAAACATAAACCACAAAATAATCTAGAGCCATCCTAGCCAAGTAGGCCAAACGAACAACTTACCTCTTACACATTTAGTCAATGCATGCAAATGAAAACCGCTCAAAAGCACTCATTTCCTAAATGCCAATATCGAATCACATTTGTAAAATGCACCACAATTAACCGCGGACCCACGCCTTCGTGGATCCTCGCCGAGACCCCGCGGATCTAACCCACAAAGGGTTAAAAGCAAGCTCGCGGTTCCACAGCTTCGTGGAGCCCTACCGAGACCCCGTCGGATCTAACCCGTAGTGAGCATACACACACACACGTTACTCATGCAATACTAACATGCTAAGAATGTAAGTTCATTAAGAATACTCACTAGAGATGGCCATTAACTCGACACCATTACCAAACTCTTCAAAAATACAATAACAAGCTTAAATAAGGAATACACGATTCCATAATCAAACAATAGGAGTATCATCATAAAATCCTTCAATGTTCCAAATAACCAAATCATAATCAATTCTCAAAACACCGTTCACAAATCACACTCGCTTTGAAAGAAAGCCTTTAACGAGGCCAAATCAAATCCTTTGAAACTTCATTTCAAATAACCAAACGAACACATCAAGACGACCACCGATCATCATAACCATAAACGAGAAAAGTATGGGCAAGGTACTTGCCTCGAATAAGAACAACGCGAGAATCGACCAAGTAGGTTGGCCCGAACCGACTACGAACCCGCCGACTCCACCGAACGCCAACTCGCTCATAAACTACGAAGGACAAATAATAACAATGAAATGAATTCCATAACACGACTCAAAGCCGTTGAATTCAAAGAACGAATGACGAAAGTTCACTGATTTCCCCAAAATGGCCAAGAACACGATTCGCTCCACAAAACCCAAAACGGAATTCCAAGTTGAAATATGGATATACAATCCATAGAATATGTTTAACAACATCATTTAACCATAATCGATCCATCGAAAACGGATGAAAACGAGATCGGGACAAATCCCCAAAAAGTCAATTCAAGGAAATCAAGAAATATACTTCGATTCGACGAAGAACAATGGATTAAATGATGTTAAACACAAGAATACTATCAAGATTAATCATACCCATCATGAATTAATCAACAACACGGAACGAATCTGATTTAAAATGCAAAAATCCCCAAATTCACGAAATTAGGGTTCTAAGGAAGATTACCTTGATTCGAATCAACGGTTGATAACGGACGATCGATTGATGTTATGAACTCAAGGACTTCATGGATTTGTTGTTAAACAACATGGCTTCGCCGCCCATGAATCGCCACTCACGGATGGAGAAGGAAGGAAATGAAAACGAAGTGAAATGTGACTGCCACCATATTTATATCGGGCCACCTTAGCGTGCGCTAGCCTTCCCGACTAGCGTGCGCTATCGGCCGCAGACGCCGAGTACCTCGGCCAGTGGCCCACACGACCCGGCATCACCGACCAACCCCGCCGACCGAACTCTGCCGACCCAACTCCCGCTAGCGTGCGCTACGGCCGGATGCTCGCGCTAGCCGACTGCCCAAAGAGCCACTGGATCGAATCGCCCGCCAGTAACGACGCTAGCCGGCCGACAGCGGCGCTAAGCTCGCCGACTAGCGCGCTACGCCGGCGTAGCGTGCGCTACTCGCCGATCCCGACCGAGTCCGTAACCTCAAACCCCATCGCCTGTGCCCGAGCACAGACGCTAAAGCCACCCGGCCAGGCGCTACACTGCCGGTTAGCTGCAGCCTCTTCCGGCCAGAAGGCGTGCGCTTACGCCGGTTCTCGCCGCACCCGTCCGGCTCGTGCCTCGCAATCGTCCGGCCGCCCCGCAACCGTCCCGCCCCGCAACCGCTGTGGCTCGACGACCCGATTTCCGAAAACGACGGAACGAACACGACGAAAAGTTCATGACAACATAAACGACTAAATGAAAGCGTAATACCATAATTAGTCATACGCGACCAAGAAACGGGTCGAGACAACAATTACAGATACGGATACCCGTAACTTTCAAGAAATTACAAAATGGCCCAAAACGCCTAAATCACGATACGTGATCGAATAACCAAACCGGTTCACAACACGCCTAACAAAGTTAAACGGACTTGCGGGAAACTCGAAACAACAGCTGGACGAGATTCGCAAGAATCGAACTCAAGTGCGGAAAAGTCGCTAAAAAGCAATGTAACTCAACGAAACGACACCGAAACGAACTCGGATGTCAAAAAGTGTAGAATTAATCATTCTCAGAATGACGAAACGGTCATGAGCGAGTCGTCAAAACGGACTCCGACCGAAAAAAGAAATTTACCGAAAATCGAAAATTGCGGATATTACACTTCGTCCGTTTGACTCTACTCTCGGTCCTTTGTCTCGTTTTGGGTCCTTTTGGCTCTAAAAACCTGCAAACACACTAAAACCAACCCAAACGCGTAATACGGCTCGACTAATCATAAATAAGCCAAATACGAGCACATTAATCACGAAACGAGATAAAAACCTAGTATAAAATCCTAGAAATAAGTGGTAAAATTACCACTTATCAAATCCCCCCAAACTTAAGCCTTGTTCGTCCCGAACAACAAAAAGAAAAGAAAAAGAATGTCGTGAATTATCGTGCAACTCATAGTGTTCAACCTAATCAATACTACCCTGTAATTCTCTCTAAATAATCCGAGTGTCGTAAAAGCGAGCTGCACTCAGAATAATGATTCCACAAAGTAGTCAAGTTCAGTCCTAATCATTCGTTCATGAAGAAAATCCAGCTCAAAGATTAACAAAAGGTGAGTCAAATCGACCGTCAATATGAAAGGCTAAAATAAACAAGCTAGTTCGTCCCGTTATACAGTCTAGTGGCACATTTTTCACGAGTTTCATAACAAATAAACCTCGGTCAGTATTCCCTTATATCTATGTTCACGAATTTAATTCGAGTTGACCACTAGGTTAGGATCTCGGGATGTTTCATCGGGGTAATCCTAGGGTGGAACTTCCATTCTCATGTATTAGGAAACCGTTTGACGTAAAAGACACTCATGGGGCACATGGATGCTTCTAGTTACTAAGTTCCCGTCTACAGCGGAGAAACAACTCGAATATATAATTTTCGCATGCCCGAATCAAGGTCTCCGTTTTACGCGAGAGTAAACAGCGGGTCACGCGAATACCCCCGGTTACAAAAGTTCCCTATCCTTGGCACATGTGAAATATCTAAATCACTAGTCTAATCAGAGTCGTCGTTTTACGCGAGGGTAAACAACGGGTCACGCGAATGCCCCCGGTTACTAGACTTCCCCTCATAGAACAACATTATCTCAACTTTTGGGAAAAACTGACCGACTCTAAACTCAATCTAATTGCCAACACGACTAAAGAAACAGTACGACTCACTATCCGGAAGATGTAACCAAACGTATTGACGGTGATTTTAAAACAAGTATGTATCGTCTCTTATCTGCCAAGACCTCTACAATCACGAAAAATTTTGGACCTAAATGAATACTATGCAAAACAGAAATAACTGACTACAACTCGACTAAAACTCGACCGTTTCTTCAGAGAGAAAAACAGTGTCGTAACATCGGTTTCACACAAATAGAAGCACGAAAAATTCACTAAAAAAGAAAAACTAAGACAAGCAAGACTATCTAAAAAAATTAAAAATCTACCCAAACAAGGCATCAAAGCAAACAACAAAAAAAAAACAAACAAAAGCAAACACGAAATCTAAAAAAAAAACTACTACGACCTAAAAAAAATAGAAACTAGCAAACACACCAAACGAAAATGAACATAAAAATCTAAAAACTAAGCAACCAAAAGCCCAAAACCACGCAACACCAATATGATAAGCAAAAATAAAAACAACGGGAACCAACACAAGCAAATAAAGATACAAGGCAAACAAGGTACTCACACGTAAAGAAATTAACAAAGCCGCACTTCTCCCTCCCCCCAAACTTATTTCGCATCCCAAAGGAGGAATAAGTTTGAAAAGAGAAAGGAGTGGCTTTGTTAATGGAGTACCTGATCACTGTGGCGGAAATGGCGGGTTTGTCGGCGAGCTCGTAGTGTATACTGGGCCGGGTATGTCCTATCGGCCAGGCCTATCGGCCGATAGTCTGGGCCGATAGGAACTTCTATCTCTTACATACCTCATATCGGGTGGGATCTCGGTCGATGTGGAATTCCTATCGACCACTGCTTGTAACATAAAAATTTTTCTAATTTTCTTCAGCCTATCGGCCGGGCCTATCGGCCGATAGGCTCGCCCGATAGGATTTTCTGTCTCAGAAATTTTTTTTCAGCTTTTTCTCTTTCGCATAATTGGTCCCGTTTTTGCTTGGATATGGCGATTAAAGACCTGCAAGTATTCAAAACTCGGCGTGCATGGATTAGAACTTAACAAAACTAACAAAGCTACTACGAAACTAGAAACTACAAAAATCACGCAAACGAAAAATCGAAAATAAACGAATAAAACGAACTAATAAACATACGTTGGGTTACCTCCCAACAAGTGCTACATTTAACGTCTTTAGCTAGACGATACCTCATTCAATCCGGGTCTTCGGCGACAACTCCCCCTTGAACGGGTTTGTTGATATCAAGATAGCATACGCTCCTCTCATTAGGTCGAGACTCGTTCGCCTCCATCATTCGAACATACTGCAATTCCTCGTAAATTTCTTCAACCTCAGAATGTGAGTAAATGGAGTGTGAAATACAATGCTCCAACAAGTCGGTCGGGGGCGGCATAATAGACTCAATTTCAAAACATTCCTCGGGCGCATCGTCGGGCTTCTTCATCGCGTCATAGATGGAAATTTTCAGATTTTGATCATTAACACCGAAAGTAAGATCACCCTCTCGACGCCTATAAGTGCTCTCCCCGTCGCTAGAAACGGTCTCCCAAAGATCAATGGTTGATTCTCGTCCTCGTGCTTATCAAGATCTACGAAATCGGCCGAAGACCAAGTGTTGGACTCTAACGAGCACATCCTCCACAATTCCCCTCGGATAAGTGATCGACCGGTCCGCCATGAGTAGAGAAATGGTAGTCGGCTTCATCTCCCCAATCTTCAACCTCTTAAAGATGGATAGAGGCATAAGATTGATGCTTGCCCCGAGATCACACAACCCATTACGGAACGTTTGGTCGCCAATCATGCATGTCAAAGTAAAACGTCCCGGATCCTTCTGCTTGAGTGGAAGTTTGTTTTGAATGATAGCGCTACACTCCTCTGTCAAATTTATGGTTTCAAACTTCCCTAACTTCCTCTTGCTTGCCACAGCGTCTTTCAAGAATTTAACGTACCCCGACATGTCTCTCAAAGCGTCTAGAAGTGGAATGTTGATATTCACCTTTTGAAACATGTCGATAAATCGTTGAAGCTTTTCATCATGTCTTGACTTGGCCAATCGCTGTGGAAATGGAGCTTTCACCTCAAAATCTTTCACATTCGAACTTCCAGGGACCTTTCGGCCGATAGGGGGGTCGATAGGATCCACTGCCGGCCTTCTGTCTGGGTATCGGGTGGGCCTATCGGCCGATATGCTACCCGATAGGTTCTGCTGTATTCCATCTTCTTTCTCGTTTTCTTCTCCCGTTTCTAGTACATCCTCGTTTCCAGATTTCTCAACTTCAGCCCCATGATTACTGTACTTTGTCCCACTCCGAAGCTCGATTGCGTTGCATTGTTGCGTCTTCGGGTTGGTCTCGGTGCTGCTCGGAAAATGGCCCGGCTTATGAAATCCGGCTTGGGCGTTCGCCATTTGACTCATTTGGGTCTCCACCATCGACATCTGCTTTGTCAAGGCTATCACTGAGTTTCCAATAGATGTCACACTATGCTCGAGAGCTTCGAACCTCTTGTCTACTTTATAAATAAAATCTTTTTGGCTCGCCTCTAATCGTTCCAACATCTCTTCCATCGGTGTCTTAGCAATCGGCTCTTGAATAACCCCGTTTTTCACGTTAAATCCCGGTGGTGGCTGGAGAGCATTGTTCGGGTTGGCATAGGAGAAATTAGGGTGGTTTCGATTGTTCGGATAATAGTTCCCCATATTTCCCCCTTGTCGGAAGTTTCCTCCTTGCATGTAATTCACATCCTCCTTAACTGCAATAGGCTCGTTTAGCTCCTCAAAAACTGAATTGACTCCCAAAGTATTCTTTTTTAGCATCTCAAGCTCTTTTTGTTGTTTTTCAAATTTCGCCTTTAAATCACCGTAGGCGTCCTCGTCACCGGATGGAACCTTTCTTCTTGTCATCTTCCTATCGGTCACCTCCTCATAATCATTGTTGACTGCTAGCTCGATGAGATTCTTGGCCTCTTCATAATCGTTAGCTAGAAATCCCCCTTTCGATGAATAGTCCAACTCTCTTCTAGCCTTCCTCGTCAAACCCCGATAAAACCGAATGTAGATCTCCTCTTTGTCAATTCCATGTTGTGGGCATTTGCGAAGTAGCTTCTTAAATCGGATCCATGCCTCGTATAAGTATTCATCCTCATATTGCTCGAACTGCAAGATATCGTTGATTTGTTTTTGCACCTTCGAGGGAGGATAGAACTGTGCTAAGAACAACCGAGTCATCTCTCTCCAAGTACCAATTTCCTTCCGATCTAGGCTCTTGTACCAATCTAGCGCATCGTCTTCTAAGGAGAATCGGAATAGGCGGAGCTTAATGACATCCGGAGGCACTCCGTTTTGCTTGATAGTGGCACATATGTCCAAAAACGACTCAAGGTGAGCGTTTGGATCTTCATTAACCCCCCCTCCGTATGTTTGAGACTTCACTGTAGCAATGAGGGACGACTTAAGCTCGAAGTTGTTGGCATCAATCTTTCCCCAACCTCCTTCTTGATAATCGTCCAGCTTCGGTCGGAAGCGGGCATTCAAAGGGATCTTCTCGGGACGAGCGAGTTCTCGTGGTGGGTCAACAATGCCGGCCATGGTATCTACGAAAGGTATAGAACTAGTCTCGGTTCTCGCTTCTTGCTTCTTCCTCCTCAAAGACTTCTCGATTTCCGGATCCAAAGGAAATAAGTCCTTTCCTTGGGATCTTGTGATCATGCACCGCCTACAAGGAAGAGAAAACAAGATGTGAGGAAACGAGATCGAATATTAATAATAAAAGTAAACAACCTAAAGTAACAATCTCTTCTTTTTCGAATTATCCCCTTTAAGTATTCTATCAATTCCCCGGCAACGGCGCCAAAAATTGATCGCTTGTTTTCGCGTAGTATGGTTTTCAAATCCGATCAATTTTAAAATTTGTAAAACCTCGGAGTAATTCCAAGGTGTCGAACCCAAGGGAATTGATGTGTCGAAAATAAAGGAAGTAACCCTACTCAAAATTTGACTGCTATTTAGGAATCCGAAAATTTGTTTGTTATCTAATTATAAAATCGAAATATAAAAATTAACAAAAAAAAATGAATTATCTAAATCAAGCAAATACAGCAACTTAGCAAGATAAAATCACAAGTCGAAAGGTAATTGATCCTAGGGTAGTATCATCTAATTGAGTTCACACAATTCATTCATTTGATTCCTTTTCCCCAAATTTTAATTCAATCCTAGAAATAATCACTCAACCGATCTAGAATTCCGATCAAGGCAACCTAGAAAGATAGTTAATTTAAACCCTTTTCCCCGCCAGGGCTCAAAGAATTTAAATCACTTAAAAAGCACCAACTTATTTATCTATGATTTATCTTTCTCCGCTAGGTCTCAAGATAAAATCATATTGTGCGTCAAGTATTTCCACTAATCAATTACTCTTTCCGGACAAAATCAATTAGCTAACATGCATCGATTAAGGGCCCTTTAATCTAACATGAGATTTAACACAACTTGAACACAAGCCTGGGATGAAAGGTCAAAAGGTAATCAAAGGAACATCATGTGAACATCAATTAAAATTACTAACCCTAGAATCAATCGATGAAATTAGCCAGACATACTTGAAATTAAACAAGAAATTGATGAAGAATGCATATTATTAATATGAAAAGAGAGATTACAACCCTTATGGATGAACTCCGAGTCTTCAATCTCTGAAAACCAATAATAATTCTCCTCCAAAAAGTTCTTGAATCAAAGGAATAAATCTTGCTAAAAAGATCTAAAACAATGTAAAAGATGAAACGAATGAAAAGGGCTGATCCAAGCTGCTGAAACTAGGTCTAAAAGGAGGTTTATATAGCCTAAGGGGGTTACATTCCCGATTATCCCTAATCTAGGAAACAAAATCTGTCCAAAAGAGTCATAATCCGTCAAAATACGAGAGCCCGCTGGGCAGCCTATCGGGCTGGCCTATCGGCCGATAGGCTGGCCGATAGATGGTTCGTCGATCTCTTCACTCGATAGGGCAGGGACTCCTTTCGGACGGGCCTATCGGCCGATAGGCTGGCCGATAGGGTGGTCTGTTTCTTGCAAAAATCCGCTTCTTCGTCCGTTTGACTCTACTCTCGGTCCTTTGTCTCGTTTTGGGTCCTTTTGGCTCTAAAAACCTGCAAACACACTAAAACCAACCCAAACGCGTAATACGGCTCGACTAATCATAAATAAGCCACATACGAGCACATTAATCACGAAACGAGATAAAAACCTAGTATAAAATCCTAGAAATAAGTGGTAAAATTACCACTTATCAGTTTGAAGTTGACTGTTGGAGAAGGTTTCTCCTCATTATTGTGCTGAGCGACATTCTCCAGTGTCTGTTGGAGATGGTCTCAAGAATCACCTAGAGAGGCAACGACGGAGCTGGGGGGGCTTTACTGGGCTGTAGCCCAGGGCTGGGCCATATGGGAGGTATATTTTTTAATAGTACTAGTAGCCCATTTATTTTAGCCCAGTAAATGGATTTGGTAATCTACCCCAAAAGTCTTTCCTGTACGGGGACATCATTTCAATGAGAAAAAATAAATTGCAGAACAGGAAAGAAAAGAATTCAGAAAGGATTTCTCCTCCTAACACATCGCAGAACAGCAGAAGAGAAAATAAATCGCTCCACCACTTCGCAGAGTCCGCGACGGCGAATCGAGTAGGTATGTCTCTGTCTCTCAAGACATCTTTGTAGCTCTATTCCTAATTTTTATTCTGTTAACCTAGGTATAAAATCTTTTTATCTATTTCATTAAATTGTATTTTTGAAGCCAAATATTGAGAATTTATTGATTAATCTAGGTATTTCTCATCAAATTGTTTAGTTTATTCTTCAATTGTGAATTGTGATTTGGATTTTGGAATTTTTTTTTTAATTCAGTTTGTTCTCAAATTTTTTTAAGCCATGTTTAAGGATTTTGTACAGAAATTTTGAGTAATATGGGGATTTTTTTACAAGAGACTAGTTCTTTAATGAGTTAATAGATATTTGTTGTGGAGGTATATTAATTTTTTTGTTTGTCACATAATTAAAAGTGAAATGGATATCGGACAATCATCTTCAGCAAATAAGAAAAGGAAGAACTTGTATTCTTTCTTTTCAAAAGTAGAAAAGGAAGAACTTATATATTTTTAATATTTATATACACACTTAAAAATTTATTGAATGCAGCTCCCCCTAATTTTATTTCTGGCTCCGTCCCTGTAGAGAGGCATGTGCCAAGGAGAAGATTGTGCATTGAGTTTTTCTTTGATGTTGCTCCCCAGAAACATGAGGAGATGGACCCCATTCAATGGTCCGACATAATTGAAAAAAAAAAAGGAACATATTATTTTTAATATATATATATATATATAAGTTTTAATGCTTATATTTTGTATGTCTTGCAAGGTAATTCCCTTGATTTCACTTTAGAGAGGAAGTAAAGATTTTTACTGACAATTCAAGCACGCAATTGGAAAGACGAGTGCAATATCACCCAAGACAATCGACGGTATGCCCTAGGAAAGAATCGTGTCATTTATACGGTAAAATGTCATTGATAATATATTCTTTACCTCTAAAAAGTGTGTGGATACGCATATGTCCCGATCAAAAATTCATCCTCTAAATCATTAATTATATCTATCAATTTTATCTAATTAAATTAGACAGTTAATTTTTTAATCATTCACGTTCACCATCAATATATACACAATCTATCAATTCATCTCATCACATTTTTAATTGAAAATTTATGAAAATACATTAGTTGTTAACATTTGGTTAGAACCGATGGATAATAATTACTAGTACATTAAAATTTGGGAAAACAATGCTTTTCGTCCCTGTAATTTGCGCAATTTTTGCTTTTAGTCCCTACGAAAATTGAAATATTATTTTGATCCCTGTAATTTTTAAAACGTTCTTTTTTAGTCCCTGTCGTTAACCTCCGTTTATTTTTATTGACGTGGCAAACACAAAGGCTACCACGTCAGCAATTGCACCACGTAATCAATAGGGAAAACAATGCCTAGGGTTTCAACTCTCGCCAAAGCCACTCCCGTATTATTCCTCTTCAACCTTTTCGTCTCTCTCTCTCTCTCTCTCTCTCTCTCTCAGAATCGACCACCATCCACCGTGGCCCTCCATCCTCTCGGCTCTCGCTCATCGCTCTCCACCTTTTCTCACGGTCCCAGACGACCTCCGGTGCCTACTACTCCTTTTAGGTAAGATTAATTATTTTTTGCTCCTCATCCAGTGCTCTGCTGCTCCGCCATTTCAACTCTTACTCCATGAATGCACCGAACGGAATTTCTTTGCTCTCTCATTGAACGATTTCTTGAATTTTTTTTCCTTTCTAGCTTTGAAGAAAGTGTTTCTGTTTTGTAAGAAAGAAATGTCCTTATTAGTAATATTTTTGTCTCGATCTTATATTTTTTCCTTTTGAATTTTCCAGATGATGCTAGTTTGTTGATGGTGCTTATTGATACCAACCCATTCTTCTTTTGAATTTTCCAGATTGTGACTATGTTTTTTATTGTTTATGTTTTGTAAGAAAAAATTAGAAGAAGAATGTTTAGTAGTAGAAAAAATTGGACGAACGAATTTTCCATCAATTTTGTCAGGGATGTAACCCAACTTTCATGTTTTAATGTAGGTTAGGCATGAGTTTCAATCTGAATATCCATTATGGTGGTCAGTTTTTCAAAGACATGGTTGTCTTCTGCAGAGGAGGAGTTGAAACAAAATACAAGTGTGTCGACCTAGACAAGTGGAGTTTTTTTGAGGCATTAGGGTTGCTCACAGATATTGGCTATGACAAGACTGGGTTGCGCATATGGAGGAACATAGATGATGGGTTCAACAGGGTTAAATTGGATGCTGATTGTATTGAGATTGGGAAGCATGCCTCCACCAACCACATTGATGCTCATATTTTTGTTGAGCATAATGTCAACGACATTTTTGAGAAGGTCACTGAACCTGCTTTTGTTGATGTAGGAGGGAATGATCAAGCAATAGTTTCCTATGTAGTGATGATAACACACAAGAACCACGAAGTTGTGAGGAAAATAGTAGCAGTGATGATGATGGCGCCAAAGGGGTGAGGTTTGATGATAGTGAGGATGAAAGGTCAAAGGCTGTAGATGACATGTTTGAGGTTGAGGATCTACCACCAACTGAAGAGGTTAGAGGGTGTAGAGTTACTAGAGTTGGAAAGAAAAGAGATTCAACAAAAAAGGAAGGGTGTCAAAAAAGGAGGCCAGGTTACTGTTCCCCAACATGTTGATGAGGATATTGAGGATGAATATCAGTCAGATGATTTTGGAAGCACTGATCCTATGAAGATCGCGAGGTTAAGTACGAAAAATTTAAGATGCCTCATTTAAGCAAGGACTATCAGTGGAAGCTGGATTTGGAGTTTAACTCATTGGCTGAATTTAAAGATGCTATAATTGAGTGGATTGTTTTAAATGGGAGACAAATTAGATTTTTCAAAAATGATAAAGTAAGGGTAAGGGTGGAATGCAAGGAAAAGTGTCGCTTTTTAGCATTTGTAAGTAAAGTGGGTGGAAGGCACACTTACCAAATGAAGAGCTTGGACCCTGTACACAAGTGTGCAAGGGTATTAAACAATAAAAGTGCAAAAAGTAAGTGGGTGGCAAAGGCAGTGGTGGAGAGCTTGCAATCACGTGCTAGCATTAAGGTAAATGAGGTAATTGATGACATAAGGACAAGGTTCTTTGTGGGTATAACTGAGGCTAGAGCTTGGAAGGCTAAGTCCATAGCTACCAAAATAGTGGAGGGAGATGCAACAAAACAATATTCTATGTTATGGAAGTATGCTGCTGAGTTGAAAAGGGCAAATAGTTGCAACACTTGTAAGATCACTGTTGAGAGACCCCAACCTACATTGCTGCCCAGGTTTGGAAGATTTTATTTTTGTTTTGATGGCTGCAAAAAAGGATTCAAAATGGCTTGTAGACCATTTATTGGGGTGGATGGGTGCCATTTAAAGTCAAAATACGGGGGGTCAGCTACTTGTGGCAGTAGCAAAAGACCCGAATGACAAATACTTTCCCATTGCTTTTGGGGTTGTGGAAACAGAAACTGCTGAGTCTTGGAGATGGTTTTTACAGATGTGAAGGCATGGGAATGGTTAATGAATATAGATACAAAGGTATGGTGTAAACATGCATTTTCATTTTACCCAAAGTGTGATACATTGATGAACAACATATCAGAGTCCTTTAATAGCATAATCTTAGCTGCAAGGGAAAAGCCTATTATTACTTTGTGTGAATGGATTAGAACTTATTTAATGAACAAGATAGCAAACATGACCTTTAAAATGAGTAAATGGCCCCATAGGGTTATGCCTAGGCCTAGGAAAAGGCTTGATAAAGAAGTTGAGTTTTCTGCACATTGGTTACCATCTTGGGGTGGCGGTGGAAACTGGGAGATGACACATTTTATAGATAGATCTAGGAAATATGTAATCAACATCGACAAATGGTCTTGTAGTTGTGGTTTTTGGGAATTGGTAGGCCTACTATGTAGGCATGCAGTAGCTGCCTTTAGCTACACTAGGTTGAACCCCGAGGACTATGTGGATAAGTGTTACTTGAGGGAAACATATGAATTGTGTTACAGCTTCACAATAAGTCCAATCAATGGTGAGGATATGTGGCCAGATGTCACAAGTGAGGACATACTTCCTCCGGTTTACAAAAAGGGGCCTGGAAGGCCAAAAAAATTAAGAAGAAGGGAAGCTAGTGAGAATGGGGCTAAGATGAGGAAGCCAGGAGTCAACTATAGGTGTACAAAATGTGATATGTTTGGGCACAATTCAAGGAGTTGCAAAAGTACAAAAGTTAATCCAGCTGCATTGGCAAGAAAGGTATTATACACTCAACATGGTTTTTTTCCCTCTATTTTATTAATCCAGCTGCATTGTTTGATTTTTTTCATTTGTTGGATATAGAGAAAACCAAAGAAGGGGCCGCCTGCAAACGATTCTTCTGCTGAAGCTGTTGTTGAGCCACAAAATGGGGAAATGCTAGAAAATCAAGAAATCTAACCGATTAGGATTTAGGATTGAACTTTGTATTGACTTTGTACTTGGGTGGTTCTGGATGTTTGGATATTTTGTACTTGGGTTGTTTTGGATGTTTTGTAGTTGCCATTATATTATGCTATTTGACATTTTTTGGGCTGATTTAAGTACTTTGTGATGGCATTGGTTTGCCTTCTTAGTTATACTATTTTATTTTATTTTTATCCTCCTGTATCTGTGAATAAAGAGGGTCATAATGTAGATGCTAATGTATTTACTTCCTGAGCATTCTTTTGCAATTCTGCAGAAATTGTTATGCCATGATTCAATTCACTAATGAGGTGCTTTTTCTTGTTGCTAGTAGATGGTAGTAATAATTGGCAACAACTATTCATTGGATATCCAATTTCACGTGAGTAACATGGAAATGAAATCTACTTAGGGACTAAAAGCAAAAAACGCGCAAATTAAAGGGATCAAAAAACAATGTTTTAAAAATTATAGGGATCAAAATAACATTTCAATAATCGCAGGGACTAAAAGCAAAAACCGCGCAAATTACAGGGACGAAAAACATTGTTTTCCTTTTTCCCTATTGATTACGTGGTGTAATTGCTGACGTGGTGGCTTTTGTGTTTGCCACGTCATTAAAAATAAACGGAGGTTAACGGAGGGACTAAAAAAAATGTTTTAGAAATTACAGAGATCAAAATAATATTTCAATTTTCGTAGGGACTAAAAGCAAAAATTGCGCAAATTACAGGGACTAAAAGCATTGTTTTCCCTTAAAATTTCTATAAAGGAATACTTTTGAGACTGGAGAAAATTATGAGACCATAAAATTTTATGACAAAATAAGAGTTTATTCCTAAATAGAATATTTCTTTAGAGATTTTATGGTACAAAAATCAATTTATATACAGGAACGAGAAAAATTCAAATATATAACGGTGTATCAACAACCTGGGAGAGATTGCTCTCAAATGATGGAATTGCAGTGAACAATTCATATGGAGAGATGGGGTGGTGGCTAGGGTTAGAGTATATAGAGAGAGATGAAATTGAGTGGAGATGGATCAAATAGATTTTGCTAGTTAAATCAGTTATCACATATCACTTAATACAATATGCTATTAGTTGCCCCTAATCGCATAAATGATCATATTTTTGTTTTGTATACATCAAAGAACAACTAATATTACATAAAACACAATAAATAAAAATAAAAGATAGTATTTAGTATATATGATATGTATAAAGATGACAATGTGTAAGCACCCATCTATTTACGAGTACATACATACTCTATCCATTTATAAGTATACATACTAAAATCTGGTTAAATATACAAATATTTTTATTTATATCTATCGTGAAATACCACCGCCTAAAACCACCATTAGTGCCGAGAGCTATAGTGGATTGCAAAAGAAATTCCGGATATCCTTTGTTGTTAGCATGTTGATGATGCTCGCTACAACTTTGTTGGATTATTTATTATCTCTTCCCTTAATAGAGACTTCCCAAAGATACTCAATTTCTTAGTTGTTGCATACTTGATAAAGGGCTCTATCTTTTTTAGTACCAAACTATAAAAGTGACAAGTTATATATCCTTATTCATAAGAGTATAAGTTTTTTATACCAAAATGTAGACACTAGTACCCTTAAGTCTACCACGAAAAGATAAAAAACATAACATATAGAGAAGTAATAAAATCAAACAACAATAATCTAAACGGTTCCACAACCCAATTTTTTTCTCTCTTCAAAAAAAAGTACCTCTCTATCTCTCTGTCGCAAAACCCGACAGTCCCCAAGCGAAACCTATTGTCGGCAAGAAAATGTCTGACTCCGACAAAGAATCTGAACACGATAGAGGTTCCTCACACGACAGTGGCACCCAATCTGAAGAGGCTTTCGTCAATGAGTCGGCGGTTAGTGTAATTTAGTCACACACGGTCGCACTCACGACGGTTGTTCATCGTCTCACAGTGGTGCAGAAGACGATGACTGTTGGAATATAAAACGCAGCGGAAACTAGATGGAATCATTTGAATATATTTGGTTTTATAAGCTAACCAAAAAAATTGCGGATCTATTTAGGCTTGTCAATTAATTAATTAAACAGATTAATTAACAATTTAAATATACGTATTTGCGCAGTAGAATTGGTAATTCATACCTTTGAAGCGAAGTGGTAGAAAATTCCCTTTTGGATCGATCAAGCTACTCCACGTACTCCTCTTCGATCTTCTTGTGTTTCTACCTCAAGATCTTATAGAGTATATCCCGCATATGTCCGGATGTCGTGTGGGCAACAATCTACCGGACTGCTTGGACTGTGATATGGGTCGGCCAAAACACTTTTTTCTTTCAAAAATTACCTTACAAATTTTCTCTCTATTTTTCTTGAATATTTGTGTATTTAGAAAAATATTGTGTTAGCTAAATTGTGGAATCCAAGACACAAGTCAAGATCCACAATTAAACGCAAACTTAGAGAAAAACCAAAAAATTTTGTGCCAAAGAAGAGTGAAAAAAATCGGCCCCCATGAAGTCCTATTTATAGGTATTTTGGGCTACTCTAGGGACCTTAAGGAGGATAAGATAAGGACTCCCAATAGAGATCATTTTTCCAATATTATGACTCTTCCCAATATAATGACTCTATTAATATCAACTTAATCCACTAAAAGGTTGATATTGCACTTCGTACCAAAATCCCAAATTACGAAATTGGTCTTCCTTTTTGTTGTGTCGAGAATTATACACTCCGACCGGCGATCGCCTCGGAGATTGGGCGACCTAGCCATTGCCGAGCAGCGGAGGCAGAACTGCCGACCAGTGATCAGGCGACCTATCCATAGCCGAGCAACCGAGATAGATCGTCCGACCAAAGATCCCAGGACAAGTCCCGGTGCCGAGCGATCGACATCTAAGACGATCATCTCTCGGTACTTGGCGATCGACTCCTAGTGGCCGACGACCCGACGATCATCTCTCGGCACCTGCCTACCGACCCTTGGTGACCGACCGATGCCGACCCCTGATGACCGACCAATGACGATCGCCTCATGCCGCTTAAAGCCGATGGTCATCCAGTCGGCAAAGGCCGAAGCCCAGGACAGAGCCCACGTGCAGCGCCGAGACAAGATCCGCTTTTCACGGATCATTGACCACAGCCTGTCAGCATCTTCCCACCAACCGACAGGCCCGCCGAAAGGTGTCAGTATGACCGCATGTGACAGTGACTCCGGACGCGTGCTGGCTCCTCATTGGACCGCACAGCTGGCTGCCAGCAGCAGCCTTGGACTTTAGGCAGACTACCCATGTGACTTAAAGACAATCGCCCCATTAGTATAATGGCCGAAAGGCGATCGCCCTCCAGGAGACAAGACACCTCAGCCCCTATATATAGAAGGCTGCCTGCACTTGGAAAAGGGTTCAACTCTCTCGGATTTTTCCTCACTGAACAAGCAATATACTCACAACTTGGCTTTCTCCTACTCTTGGCAACAGCTATCTCTCGGTTCTTTCTTCTCTCGGCCTCTCTCATACAGAAGACGATCGGCAGGGACGAAGAACACCAAGCTTCGCTCAAGAGCTGGATTAACAGAGTCTTTTTACACTCATTGTACTTAGATTCTCACATTAATACTTGTATCCATGAATATTTGTATTAATAACATCTCGCGAGAGCATTCAAGCTCGGGCCTAACAAACCCGGCAAATCTTGTGTTTATTCATATTCTCTCGGAAGTGCTCCCGCAACCTTATTTGTTTGTTGTCTGTCCATTCCAGCAGTATTTAATCTTCGGATAAATATTTTGGGCAACAACAATTGGCGCTAGAGGAAGGGGGCATCTAACCCTCAAATTTTTATTCCTACCGTCTCGAAGAACACTCACTGTTCTTGGGGCATATACTTGAAGTGACACTCACTGCGCTTCAAAGAAATCTTTCAGAAATCATGTCTTCCGCCTCCGCGTCGAAGAAAGCCGCTGGCCAGCCCGCCAGACGCCTCGTTCCGTCTCAGTCCGAGCCACAGCCGATGGCGGAAGGTAGCCGCCGCAGTCCGAGACGCTCGATCTTGCCCCTGGTCGGCGGCCCAAGCCTCTCGCTCGATCAGTTCCGAACTGCGGAACAGATCGACGAGGCCACGACCGTCCTACAGGAGCGACGGAGTGCTCTCGACGCGCCTCCCGCTATCACCCCCTCGGCCATCCGCCGGAAGACCAAACGGAAGTTCAAGGCATTGCTGACCGGGCGATCGCCAGGAGGCTCTCATCCGCAAGGAGAGGCGCTCGCCAGCCGGGGCACGTCTATTTTCGATCGCCTGGGCAGCGACCCATCTTGGCGACCGGGGCAGTCCGGCCCCAGCCACGAGACGACGGAGTTTGAGTCCGTCACCAGGAGCTCGGCCTATCCGACTCCCAGAAGGCCGACCAGCCGTCTGGCTCCTCCTCGCCAAATAGTCGAGGTCGGCACCAGCGGAGTCACGAGATCGGTACACGATCGCCTTGGCTCCCGCTCCCAAAGCCGATCCGCGAGCGACCGAGCCACAGCGATGGCCGCGATGCAACGCCATCTCGACGACATGAAGGCGCTCCTGGAATCTAGGGCAGGCGCCAAGAACAAGATCGCCGAGCCGAGCGAGCCGCTCGCGGTCCACATCGAGCTCTCCCCCGTGCAGCACAAGATCGCTCCCCCACAAACACCTTTGTACGAGGGGAGATCAGACCCCGAAACACACCTGAGCAAGTTCAACATCTACATGACCGGGTGTGGGGCATCAGACCCGACCAGGTGCCGAATGTTCCCTCTGAAGCTGGACGACCTCGCCCACAGATGGTACGCCTCATTGCCGCCTCGGTCCATCAGCTCCTTTAACCAACTGGCGAACGTCTTCACAGAGTACTTCGCCGCCAAGGTCGCTCGACCGGAAGGTCCCCTTCGCATGATGCAAGTCAGGCAGGGAGAAGAAGAGTCCGACTCAGACTACATCGACCGAGTAGATGAGATCATCCTCAACGGCAAACCCATAAGCGATGAGATCGCCCTCTACACGGTCCTAGGAGGATTCCATGGCCTTTCGCCTATGTTCAGGCACCTTACGAAAGACCAACCCTCGACCTACGCGACCTTCCGAGCTAAAGCCGTAGACTTTCTGGCCAGGCAAAGGTTTCTCCTCAGCCTATGAGCAGCGCGATCGGCGCCCGAACGACGATCACCGATCTCCCGCCCGATCGCCGATACCAACCTACAAATAACGCGATCGGCAGCCGAGCGACGATCGCCAGTCTTCCAGCCCGATCGCCATCATCACGCTACATCACCAAAAACTGGAGGACTCGTTCGCCATCTACAGTTCACCATCTAACATGATGGACTAAGGCACGAGATCGCCTCCACCGAACAACATACAGCCATGGTCCTGGTAGTCGATGGAACCGGCTGCTTCGGCCATGCAAGGTCCCTTTCGGCCAAGATCGCCCGCCCTTCGTTTAAATACGAGGTCGGCGTAGTCTAAGGGCCCTCCAAAACTAATCAGTGGACACGATCGCCCGCCCTCAAAGGTCCATCATTTAACATGGTGAACCCGGACAATGCGACGCGTCACTACCCCCGTCTCAACGTACACCGTCGAGGTTCGCCATCTTCATGGCGGGCCGAGGTGGAAGCAGAGCTAACAAGCCGCGGAAGTGGAGTTGATTAATCCGACGACGCCCCGCGCAAGGACTCCTCTAGGCCAAGACCGCACGCCCTTCGTTTAAATACGAGGCGAGACGCAGCCTAACAGAGGACCCTCACAATAAAATGAGTCACGAGACACTCAATGTCTTCGCGCACAAGACACGGTCATGGAGTCGGTCCATCGAACTCCACGACTGTGCACGGTTCCTCAGCGACGAAACAATCAAGTTTCTACGAGGGATCGGCCAATGTTGTTTTTTGCAGGTACAAGACCGAAAGATAGCTAGCCAATCGACCAGATCGCCCAAGTCCGAATCCAAAGTCAGCTCAACGAGTTGCCCGTCCTCATCTTACACGATCGCCAGCAAGAACACCTCGCCCCATGTCTTTAACATCGGAGCAAGCTGGGGGGCAATTGTTGTGTCGAGAATTATACTCTCTGACCGGCGATCGCCTCGGAGATCGGGCGACCTAGCCATTGTCGAGCAGCGGAGGCAGAACTGCCGACCAGTGATCAGGCGACCTATCCATAGCCGAGCAACCGAGATAGATCGGCCGACCAAAGGTCCCAGGACAAGTCCCGGTGTTGAGCGATCGACATCTAAGACGATCGTCTCTCGGTACTTGACGATAGACTCCTAGTGGCCGACGACCCGACGATCATCTCTCGGTACCTGCCTACCGACCCTTGGTGACCGACCGATGTCGAACCCTGATGACTGACCAATGACGATCGCCTCATGCCGCTTAAAGCCGATGGTCATCCAGTCGGCAAAGGCCGAAGCCTAGGACAGAGCCCACGTGCAGCGCCGAGACAAGATCTGCATTTCACGGATCATTGACCACAGTCTGTCAGCATCTTCCCACCAGCCGACAGGCCCGCCGAAAGGTGTCAGTAGGACCGCATGTGACAGTGACTCCGGACGCGTGTTGGCTCCTCATTGGACCGCACAGTTGGCTGCCAGCAGCAGCCTTGGACTTTAGGCAGACTACCCATGTGACTTAAAGACGATCGCCCCATTAGTATAATGGCCGAAAGGCGATCGCCCGCCAGGAGACAAGGTACCTCAGCCCCTATATATAGAAGGCTGCCTGCACTTGGAAAAGGGTTCAACTCTCTCGGATTTTTCCTCACTGAACAAGCAATATACTCACAACTTGGCTTTCTCCTACTCTTGGCTACAGCTATCTCTCGGTTCTTTCTTATCTCGGCCTCTCTCATACAGAAGACGATCGGCAGGGACGAAGAACACCAAGCTTCGCTCAAGAGCTGGATTAACAGAGTCTTTTTACACTCATTGTACTTAGATTCTCACATTAATACTTGTATCCACGAATATTTGTATTAATAACATCTCGCGAGAGCATTCAAGCTCGGGCCTAACAAATCCGGAAAATCTTGTGTTTATTCATATTCTCTCGGAAGTGCTCCCGCAACCTTATTTGTTTGTTGTCCGTCCATTCCAGCAGTATTTAATCTTCGGATAAATATTTTGGGCAACAACACTTTTGAATTAATTATTTCACGTGTTTAAGATATTCCATGTCCATTAATTAATTTACGCTACTGACAGTTTTTAATTAATTATGTGTTATACATGAGTATACCACTCGAGCTTTATTATTATATCGGAAAATTAATTCCACCTGCATAGTTTAATATAATAATCCTTTCGAGTGCCTCAAGGGATATGATCAACCCGACTGGTCGGGACACGATTTTTAGCTATAATATTAATTATTATATAAATAATAATATTGCCCAAAATATCGAGCATATTGAGTCAATCATTTTGGCTCTCACCCATGATAAATCAAAACAATAAATATTAAATATATATAATTAAATATTAATCACTAGAATTAAGAAATAATAATTTTCCGAGATGTACGTTCTTCTTGTAGTCAGTACAGAAGAATCTATCTCACCTCGATCTTGTTCAACGTATACTGAATACGCTAATATATGTTAATGGTCAAAACCAACCAATCTCAATTATATATTACAACCTCTGACATAACGGTCTAATATTATATAGGTTGTGAACTAATTATTATTATATAAGGAACCGATAATGTAATCTTCTTTGTGACGCGATACACCACATTATCTACGATATAAAGTAATTTAGAAAATATTTGCATAACCATAGCGTGAATAAATATGCAAAACATGTAACAAATGAATGAAATATTCTCATATATAAAGATCGGGAAATTAGGTAATACAAGCATAAAGTATGTTTTGATGTATACAACCCTAATAATCTCCCACTTATACTCAAATCATGCTTTTGAAGTATATTATCTAGACTATGTCTATCTATCTCCCACATATAGTCAAAGCAATGCTGCCATACATCTCAACCCCATTCCTTCCACATGTACTTCAAATGGCTTTGAGGGCAACCCTTTCGTGAAAGGATCAACTAGGTTGTCTTCAGATGTTATCTTGGAGACAATAATCTTCCCTCTCTTCACAAAATCTCCAATGATATGATATTTGCGCTTGATATGTTTGCTTGCTTTGTGGGCCCGTGGTTCCTTCAAATTTGCAACAGCACCGGTATTATCACAATAAAGTGTAATACTCCTAGGCAAATTAGGAATCACACTCAAATCCTTTAGGAAGTACTTGAGCCATACCACCTCTTTACCTGCCTCTGAGGTTGCTACATACTCGGCTTCCATGGTAGAGTCCGCTATACATTTCTGCTTCACACTCGTCCAACTGATGGCTCCACCTCCCAAAGTGAAAATATATCTGGAAGTTGATTTCGACTTTTCTTTGTCCGCACTAAAATATGGGTCAGTGTAACCCAAAGGACAAAGTGTATCCGATTGATATACAAGCATATGCTCGATAGTCCTTCTCAGGTACTTGAGTATATGTTTGACAGCGATCCAATGTCCCGGTCCTAGGTTCGACTGATATTTCGCCACCATGCCTACAACATGACAGATATGTAGCCTATTTCAAAGCATAGCATACATGAGACTTCCCACTGCCGAAGCATAAGGGACTAGCTTTATGTAATCTATCTTCTTTTGTGTCCTAGTACACATAGCCTTAGATAGCTGAATTCCATGTTTGTAAGGTAAGAAACCTTTCTTGGAATTTTCCATACTAAACCGATTTAGCACCGTATCGATATAGGATGCCTAAGATAAGCACAACGTCCTTTTCTTGCAATCTCGAAAGATCCTAATACCGATGTGCCAAGCTTCTCCCAAATTCTTCATATCGAATTGCTCAGACAACCATACTCTTACGTCTGATAATACCTTCACATTATTTCCTGTTGGTTTTAGGCCCAAATGAAATAAGGTTTTTGATTGGGCCCAATAATTAAAAATCTGGCAGCCCAGTCCGTTTTTTGAACAAGCCCAGGCCCGGTTTCTAATTAATACCCTTGACCAGATCTGGACCGTCCCTTTGTGGGTTTCATCTCACCCGTCAATCCCCTGGGTATTTAAACCCCCCTAACCCTAAACCTACCCATTTCTCATTCACCCAGTCGGCGCCTCCCCCGTTTCTTCTCTCCCGTTTCCTCTCACTTCTGTTTCTTCCGCTGCGCGATTCCTTTGATCGATTCCGATTTAATAGCAACCCTTATCAAATTCAATGATAAGTTTGGTTGCTCTAAATCCGGGCGACCGTTTTTGGGGATGTTTCCACCCCTATATATTCTGGGATCCATTTTGAGGGGATATATACGAAACATATGACTGAGAATTGAGTGTTCTTGAGGCAACAAAATCATTCTTTGTGAGATTCCTGTTTTTCTTTGTGAATCCTACTCGGCTGAGGGTTGTTTCTGGGTTATTGGGGTTTCTGGTACTGGGTCTTTGTGATTTAACGAAACCGCCTGGGTTTGTGGCTCGATTCGGACTGCTGGACGCTGGATTTTTAGAGCTCTGGACGCGGGTACACGAGAGCGGAGGACTGAGCCGACTTTGTGTCTGAATATCACCACCTTGTGTTCGTAATTTCAGATCTTAACCGATATGTTTGGTCAGATTTCTTCGACCTTAATTTTTGTTCTTGTGTTTAAGATTTCCAGTTTATTTCGTGTGTTTTTCCAGTATTATTTAATTCGTTGTGTAACCCTTAATCCCCGTAAACATAGGAAATTTATTTGTAATTTGTTTACTGTTGTGTTGTGTAAATTTATGTATTCCGGATAGATACCCTACAGTGGTATCGGAGCCTCTAAACGGGGTTTCTATTCGGAAGGGCATACGGATTCCGGCCGAGGGATCCGCTCAGGTATTGCTTCCTCTACTTTACTGTATTTTCGCAATGCTCGTGTGATTGGTAGAGTATTATTTCTTTGGAGTAATTTGTTTATCGCCTGGCCTCATTGTACCGTCTTTGTGATCGCTTCTATATCGGGTTCGTGTTGAGATCAGTAGGCCGTAATCTCCGAGCATACCAAACCCCCTTGCCTGGACCGCAAGTGTTCCTCGGATCTTGTGGGGGCTCCGGGATTCGATTCCAGCTCACTTTATTTTAAAATCTTGTGTGATTTTGGTCTTTGTGATATCTGTGTGATATTAGTATTCTATTCCAGCTCATTTTATCACAAAATCTGGTGTGATTTTGTTATTCGTGATATCTGCGTGATATTTAACTGTAATCTTAGTTTTTACAGTAGTACCTTGTGCTGGTTTAAATCTTTTGTGATTTTTATAAATACTAAAATGGGCTCTCTTACTTCATTTACAATGGCACCATTTGACGGTAAAGGAGATTTTAAAATTTGGCAACAAAAAATGAAATCTATACTTGTCCAACAGAAATGTTTTAAGGCCATTGAAGGTTCTTTTCAGTCTAATGTGATTCCTGAAAAACGTGAGGAATTGATTGAGTTTGCACATTCATCTATAATCTTGAACTTGTCTGATTCTGTGATTAGACGAATAGGCAAAACTGATAATGCTAAACAGCTTTGGGATAAACTTGAGGAAACTTTTACCGAAACATCTTTGCCGAATAAGTTATTTCTTCTTGAAAAGTTTTTTCGCTACAAGCTGGATTTGAATAAAGATATTGATGGTAATCTGGATGCCTTTACAAAGTTAGTACAAGATATAAAACAAACGGGTGACAAAAACATTGATGATTATTCCCCTATTGTGCTCTTGAATGCTATCCCTGATGCTTATAATGATGTGAAATCTGCGATAAAATATGGAAGGGATTCTGTTACTTTAGACACTGTTATAAGTGGCTTAAAGAGTAAAGAATTAGACTTGAAATTTAACAAGGTTTCTAAACCTGTCTCTGATGTTAATTTTGTTAGGTCTAAACATCCCATTAAAAAGAAACCGTTTGTCAAAACTGATTCTGAAAAGTCTAGTAAGAAAAAGGGGCAATGAAAGGATAAATCCAAATTCCGGCCTAAAAATCGCAAATGTTATAATTGTGGTGAACCTGGTCATTATATACAAGAATGCACCAAACCTAAAAAGAACTTGCAAAATGATCAGGCAAATTTGACTATGGGCGATGTCTTTATGGTATCTGATGATTTGCATCTCTCTGTGAATTCTGTGCTCTCTGGTCTGTGTGAAAATGAATGATTGATGGATTCTGGATGCACTCATCATATGACACCTTATAAACAGCATTTTACAAGCTATACTAATCTTGGTGATCGGTATGTTTATATGCCTGATAAGGTGAAACGGGTTGTGGCCGGAATAGGGAATGTGTGCTTAGCTATACTAATCTTGGTGATCGGTATGTTTATATGCCTGATAAGGTGAAACGGGTTGTGGCCGGAATAGGGAATGTGTGCTTGAAATTCGCTGATGGAACTCAGTTTACTTTAAAAAATGTCAGACATATTCCTGATTTATCTAATAAATTGATATCTTATACCACTTTGGAAGATGAGGGCCTTCAGGGGTCCTGGGGGAATGGTTGCATGATAATTTCCAGAGGATCCTTAATGCTGTTTAAAGGAATCCGGAAATTTAATCTATACATTTGCCAAACTGAAACTGCTGCATGTTCTAATCTGGTCTGTGTGGATAAAACCGAATTGTGGCATAATAGATTAGGACACATGAGCATGAAGGGATTAGATATCTTGCATAAACAAAAATGTTTTGGAAAAGATAAAATCTCTAAGTTGTCTTTCTGTGACTCTTGCATGTATGACAAACAACATAAAACTCAATTTCCAAAACCTCCCGATTCCCCTGATCCCGTTTTTGAGAAATCTGGTAAGAGTTCCAATGTGCTTGATTATGTTCATGCTGATGTTTGGGGTCCTGCCAGTGTTACGACTCATGGCAGAAACCGGTATTTCTTGTCCATTATTGATGATTACTCTAGAAAATTTTTCGTGTTTTTACTCAAATTAAAATCTGATGTGTTTGAAAAATTCTAAACTTGGAAAACTTTGGTGTAAATCAAACCGGAAAACAGATCAAAAAGATAAGGACCGATAACGGCCTTGAATTTTGCAATACTCAGTTTGATACTATGTGTTCTGAAAATGGCATCCTTAGGCATAAGACTGTACTTTATACCCCTCAACAGAACGGGGTGGCTGAGCGAATGAACCGAACCCTCCTTGAAAAGGTTAGGGCCGTGCTCACTACTTCTGGGTTGTCAAAAAGTTTTTGGGGTGAGGCTCTTTTAACTGCTGCATATCTCATCAATAGATCACCTTCGGTATCATTAAATGGCAATTATCCCGAGTCTGTGTGGTCGGGTCATGCTACTGATTTTTCAAACATTCGTGTGTTTGGTTGTGCTGCTTATGTGCATCAAAATGTTGATAAAATCGAACCCAGATCCTTGAGATGTGTTTTTCTTGGATATCCTGATGGAATTAAGGGTTATCGTTTATGGGTCAGATCTGAACCCAGATTGAAGGTGATTATTAGCAGGGATGTGGTCTTTAATGAAACCAAATTTCCATGTCTTGATAATCCTATACCTGATCCCGTGCTAGCTACTGAAAATTCACCCCACCCTGTTCAGATTAGGGTGGAGCATCTTAGTGATAACGAGTTACCTTCCGAATCTGATAATATAGAAAATCCTGAACCTAATAATCAATATGATAATGGGGATGAATCTGAATCTGAATATGCTCCTGACTTATCTGATTATCAATTAACTAGGCATAGGCCTAGAAGGAATGTTAGGAGACCTATACACTTAGATGATTTCCAAATGGCTTCTCTTGCTTTCAATGTGTTTGATATGCTTGATGGTAATGAACCTAAGTCTTACAATGATGCTTTGATGTCTGATAATTCAAATGAATGGCTAAGTGCAATGAATGAAGAAATGACATCCTTGCATGCGAATGATACTTGGAAACTTGTTCCAAAACCCAGAAATTGCTCTTTGATTGATTGTAAGTGGTTGTTTAAAGTAAAAAAGGAGGAGGATAATGTCAGATTCAAGACAAGGTTAGTAGCTAAAGGCTTTACACAACGTGAAGGTATCGACTATACTGAGATTTTTGCACCAGTAGTTAAATTCACCACTGTTCGCATCATGCTAGCATTAGTTGCGCATCATAATTGGGAGATGAAACAATTAGATGTTAAAACAGCATTCTTGCATGGTGAATTGAAAGAAACTATCTACATGAAACAACTGGAAGGTTTTATAGATAGTAACCATCCTGATCATGTGTGCTTGCTCAATAAAACCCTATATGGCTTAAAGCAATCCCCTAGAGAATGGAGCAAAAAATTCAATGATTGCATGCTGTCCTTGAAATTCCGTCGTAGTGCTTATGACCCATGCCTTTATTTCAAGTATGACAGTGGTGTGCCTATGTTCTTACTTATTTATGTAGATGATATGCTCTTGATTAGTTCGTGCATTAAATCTATTGATCATGTTCAAAGTTGCTTAGGTGAACAATTTGACATGAAATACTTGGGGGATGCTAAAAGGATATTGGGCATGAATATTGTTCGGGACAGATCTAAAAGCACCTTATTTTTAAATCAGTCCTCTTACATTGGTAAAATTATTGAAAATTTTTCTATGACTGATGCTAAAATTGCTAGTGTGCCGTTAGCTTCTCATTTCTTATTATCCAAAACTCAGTCGCCTAAAACTGAATCTGAAATTCGTGAAATGAGATCTGTCCCGTATGCTAATGCCATTGGATCTGTCATGTACCTTATGGTTAGTACTAGACCAGACATCGCTTATGCTGTGAGTTGTTTAAGTAGGTACATGGATAATCCAGGAAAACCTCACTGGGAGGCCCTTAAGTGGTTATTGCGGTACTTAAAAATTCCGCTTCGATGGTCTTATTTTCTCTAAATCAATGATGGGGTTAATTTAAAAGGTTATGTTGATTCTAATTATGCCAATGACCGGGATGAATGTAAGTCCACAACTTCATATGTGTTTACCTTGTGTGGCTCGTGCATTTCTTGGAAATCTCAACTTCAGCATATAGTTACACTATCTACTACTGAAGCTGAATATATTGCCACCACTGAAGCCTTTAAAGAGGCTATTTGGTTGAAAGGTTTACTTACTGAAATTGGTGTTCCTCGTGATAATGTTGTGGTCTTTTCTGACAGTCAATCAAGCATACATTTGTGCAGAAATCATGTTTTTCATGATCGTACAAAGCATATTGATGTCAGGCGACACTTCATCCGTGATATAGTTGAAAAAGGCATAATTGATTTGAAGAAAATCCCTTCACATTCCAATCCTGCAGATATGGGCACGAAGTGCCTACCGATCGAGAAAACCAGATCTTGCAAGTCGATACTAAATATCGACTCCCTTAACTGAAGACAGTCTAGTCTTCCTGTTTGCTATCTTTGTGATAGCTCTTCTAGTTTTTCTTTGTGATTTCTAGTTCTTTCTTTCTTAGTGATTGTTTGTCTTTATACTTGTACTAACTTTGTGTTTTGTGCAGGTGGTGTGACGTTCGGCGATGATGACCTCCCTCTCAAAAATAAGTGTACCCCGATGGCTCATTTGGTCCGGGTGGAGATTTGTTGGTTTTAGGCCCAAATGAAATAAGGTTTTTGATTGGGCCCAATAATTAAAAATCTGGCAGCCCAGTCCGTTTTTTGAACAAGCCCAGGCCCGGTTTCTAATTAATACCCTTGACCAGATCTGGACCGTCCCTTTGTGGGTTTCATCTCACCCGTCCATCCCCTGGGTATTTAAACCCCCCTAACCCTAAACCTACCCATTTCTCATTCACCCAGTCAGCGCCTCCCCCCTTTCTTCTCTCCCGTTTCCTCTCACTTCTGTTTCTTCCGCTGCGCGATTCCTTTGATCGATTCCGATTTAATAGCAACCCTTATCAAATTCAATGATAAGTTTGGTTGCTCTAAATCCGGGCGACCGTTTTTGGGGATGTTTCCACCCCTATATATTCTGTGATCCATTTTGAGGGGATATATACGAAACATACGACTGAGAATTGAGTGTTCTTGAGGCAACAAAATCATTCTTTGTGAGATTCTTGTTTTTATTTGTGAATCCTACTCGGCTGAGGGTTGTTTCTGGGTTATTGGGGTTTCTGGTACTCGGTCTTTGTGATTTAACGAAACCGCCTGGGTTTGTGGCTCGATTCGGACTGCTGGACGCCGGATTTTTGGAGCTCTGGACGCGGGTACACGAGAGCGGAGGACTGAGCCGACTTTGTGTCTGAATATCACCACCTTGCGTTCGTAATTTCAGATCTTAACCGATCTGTTTGGTCAGATTTCTTCGACCTTAATTTTTGTTCTTGTGTTTAAGATTTCCAGTTTATTTCGTGTGTTTTTCCAGTATTGTTTAATTCGTTGTGTAACCCTTAATCCCGTAAACATAGGAAATTTATTTATAATTTGTTTACTGTTGTGTTGTGTAAATTTATGTATTCCGGATAGATACCCTACAGTGGTATCGGAGCCTCTAAACGGGGTTTCTATTCGGAAGTGCATACGGATTCCGGCCGAGGGATCCGCTCTTGCTTCCTCTACTTTACTGTATTTTCGTACTGTTCTGTGTGATTGGTAGAGTATTATTTCTTTGGAGTAATTTGTTTATCGCCTCCTCATTGCACTGCCTTTGTGATCGCTTATATCGGGTTCGTGTTGAGATCAGAGTCGTAATCTCCGAGCATACCAAACCTCCTTGCCTGGACCGCAAGTGTTCCTCGGATCTTGTGGGGGCTCTGGGATTCGATTCCAGCTCACTTTATTTTAAAATCTTGTGTGATTTTGGTCTTTGTGATATCTGTGTGATATTAGTATTCTATTCCAGCTCATTTTATCACAAAATCTGGTGTGATTTTGTTATTCGTGATATCTGCGTGATATTTAACTGTAATCTTAGTTTTTACAGTAGTACCTTGTGCTGGTTTAAATCTTGTGTGATTTTTACAAATACTAAAATGGGCTCTCTTACTTCATTTACAATGGCACCATTTGACGGTAAAGGAGATTTTAAACTTTGGCAACAAAAAATGAAATCTATACTTGTCCAACAGAAATGTTTTAAGGCCATTGAAGGTTCTTTTCAGTCTAATGTGACTCCTGAAAAATGTGAGGAATTGATTGAGTTTGCACATTCATCTATAATCTTGAACTTGTCTGATTCTGTGATTAGACGAATAGGCAAAACTGATAATGCTAAACAGCTTTGGGATAAACTTGAGGAAACTTTTACCGAAACATCTTTGCCGAATAAGTTATTTCTTCTTGAAAAGTTTTTTCGCTACAAGCTGGATTTGAATAAAGATATTGATGGTAATCTGGATGCCTTTACAAAGTAAGTACAAGATATAAAACAAACGGGTGACAAAAACATTGATGATTATTCCCCTATTGTGCTCTTGAATGCTATCCCTGATGCTTATAATGATGTGAAATCTGCGATAAAATATGGAAGGGATTCTGTCACTTTAGACACTGTTATAAGTGGCTTAAAGAGTAAAGAATTAGACTTGAAATTTAACAAGGTTTCTAAACCTGTCTCTGATGTTAATTTTGTTAGGTCTAAACATCCCATTAAAAAGAAACCGTTTGTCAAAACTGATTCTGAAAAGTCTAGTAAGAAAAAGGGGCAATGGAAGGATAAATCCAAATTCCGACCTAAAAATCGCAAATGTTATAATTGTGGTGAACCTGGTCATTATATACAAGAATGCACCAAACCTAAAAAGAACTTGCAAAATGATCAGGCAAATTTGACTATGGGCGATGTCTTTATGGTATCTGATGATTTGCATCTCTCTGTGAATTCTGTGCTCTCTGGTCTGTGTGAAAATGAATGGTTGCTGGATTCTGGATGCACTCATCATATGACACCTATAAACAGCATTTTACAAGCTATACTAATCTTGGTGATCGGTATGTTTATATGCCTGATAAGGTGAAACGGGTTGTGGCCGGAATAGGGAATGTGTGCTTGAAATTCGCTGATGGAACTCAGTTTACTTTAAAAAAATGTCATACATATTCTTGATTTATCTAATAACTTGATATCTTGTACCACTTTGGAAGATGAGGGCCTTCGGGGGGTCCTGGGGGAATGGTTGCATGATAATTTCCAGAGGATCCTTAATGCTGTTTAAAGGAATCCGGAAATTTAATCTATACAATTGCCAAACTGAAACTGCTGCATGTTCTAATCTGGTATGTGTGGATAAAACCGAATTGTAGCATAATAGATTAGGACACATGAGCATGAAGGGATTAGATATCTTGCATAAACAAAAATATTTTGGAAAAGATAAAATCTCTAAGTTGTCTTTCTGTGACTCCTCCATGTATGGCAAACAACATAAAACTCAATTTACAAAACCTCCCGATTCCCCTGATCCTGTTTTTGAGAAATCTGGTAAGAGTTCCAATGTGCTTGATTATGTTCATGCTGATGTTTGGGGTCCTGCCAGTGTTACGACTCATGGCAGAAACCGGTATTTCTTGTCCATTATTGATGATTACTCTAGAAAAATTTTCGTGTTTTTACTCAAATTAAAATCTGATGTGTTTGAAAAATTCTAAACTTGGAAAACTTTGGTGGAAAATCAAACCTGAAAACGGATCAAAAAGATAAGGACCGATAACGGCCTTGAATTTTGCAATACTCAGTTTGATACTATGTGTTCTGAAAATGGCATCCTTAGGCATAAGACTGTACCTTATACCCCTCAACAGAACGGGGTGGCTGAGCGAATGAACCGAACCCTCCTTGAAAAGGTTAGGGCCATGCTCACTACTTCTGGGTTGTCAAAAAGTTTTTGGGGTGAGGCTCTTTTAACTGCTGCATATCTCATCAATAGATCACCTTCGGTACCATTAAATGGCAATTATCCCGAGTATGTGTGGTCGGGTCATGCTACTGATTTTTCAAACATTCGTGTGTTTGGTTGTGCTGTTTATGTGCATCAAAATGTTGATAAACTCGAACCCAGATCCTTGAGATGTGTTTTTCTTGGATATCCTGACGGAATTAAGGGTTATCGTTTATGGGTCAGATCTGAACCCGGATTGAAGGTGATTATTAGCAGGGATGTGGTCTTTAATGAAACCGAATTTCCATGTCTTGATAATCCTATACCTGATTCCGTGCTAGCTACTGAAAATTCACCCTACCCTGTTCAGATTAGGGTGGAGCATCTTAGTGATAACGAGTTACCTGCCGAATCTGATAATATAGAAAATCCTGAACCTAATAATCAATATGATAATGGGGATGAATCTGAATCTGAATCTGCTCCTGACTTATCTGATTATCAATTAACTAGGGATAGGCCTAGAAGGAATGTTAGGAGACCTATACACTTAGATGATTTCCAAATGGCTTCTCTTGCTTTCAATGTGTTTGATATGCTTGATGGTAATGAACCTAAGTCTTACAATGATGCTTTGATGTCTGATAATTCAAATGAATGGCTAAGTGCAATGAATGAAGAAATGACATCCTTGCATGCGAATGATACTTGGAAACTTGTTCCAAAACCCAGAAATTGCTCTTTGATTGATTGTAAGTGGTTGTTTAAAGTAAAAAAGGAGGAGGATAATGTCAGATTCAAGACAAGGTTAGTAGCTAAAGGCTTTACACAACGTGAAGGTATCGACTATACTGAGATTTTTGCACCAGTAGTTAAATTCACCACTGTTCGCATCATGCTAGCATTAGTTGTGCATCATAATTGGGAGATGAAACAATTAGATGTTAAAACAGCATTCTTGCATGGTGAATTGAAAGAAACTATCTACATGAAACAACCGGAAGGTTTTATAGATAGTAACCATCCTGGTCATGTGTGCTTGCTCAATAAAACCCTATATGGCTTAAAGCAATCCCCTAGAGAATGGAACAAAAAATTCAATGATTGCATGCTGTCCTTGAAATTCCGTCGTAGTGCTTATGACCTATGCCTTTATTTCAAGTATGACAGTGGTGTGCCTATGTTCTTACTTATTTATGTAGATGATATGCTCTTGATTAGTTCGTGCATTAAATCTATTGATCATGTTCAAAGTTGCTTAGGTGAACAATTTGACATGAAATACTTGGGGGATGCTAAAAGGATATTGGGCATGAATATTGTTCTAGATGCATCTAAAAGCACCTTATTTTTAAATCAGTCCTCTTACATTGGTAAAATTATTGAAAATTTTTCTATGACTGATGCTAAAATTGCTAGTGTGCCGTTAGCTTCTCATTTCTTATTATCCAAAACTCAGTCGCCTAAAACTGAATCTGAAATTCGTGAAATGAGATCTGTCCCGTATGCTAATGCCATTGGATCTGTCATGTACCTTATGGTTAGTACTAGACCAGACATCGCTTATGTTGTGAGTTGTTTAAGTAGGTACATGGATAATCCAGGAAAACCTCACTGGGAGGCCCTTAAGTGGTTATTGCGGTACTTAAAAAATTCCGCTTCTGATGGTCTTATTTTCTCTAAATCTGATGATGGGGTTAATTTAAAAGGTTATGTTGATTCTAATTATGCCAATGACCGGGATGAATGTAAGTCCACAACTTCATATGTGTTTACCTTGTGTGGCTCGTGCATTTCTTGGAAATCTCAACTTCAGCATATAGTTACACTATCTACTACTGAAGCTGAATATATTGCCACCACTGAAGCCTTTAAAGAGGCTATTTGGTTGAAAGGTTTACTTACTGAAATTGGTGTTCCTCGTGATAATGTTGTGGTCTTTTCTAACAGTCAATCAAGCATACATTTGTGCAGAAATCATGTTTTTCATGATCGTACAAAGCATATTGATGTCAGGCGACACTTCATCCGTGATATAGTTGAAAAAGGCATAATTGATTTGAAGAAAATCCCTTCACATTCCAATCCTGCAGATATGGGCACGAAGTGCCTACCGATCGAGAAAACCAGATCTTACAAGTCGATACTAAATATCGACTCCCTTAACTGAAGACAGTCTAGTCTTCCTGTTTGCTATCTTTGTGATAGCTCTTCTAGTTTTTCTTTGTGATTTCTAGTTCTTTCTTTCTTAGTGATTGTTTGTCTTTATACTTGTACTAACTTTGTGTTTTGTGCAGGTGGTGTGACGTTCGGCGATGATGACCTCCCTCTCAAAAATAAGTGTACCCCGATGGCTCATTTGGTCCGGTGGAGATTTGTTGGTTTTAGGCCCAAATGAAATAAGGTTTTTGATTGGGCCCAATAATTAAAAATCCGCACCAAATCCGCTTTTTTGAACAAGCCCAGGCCGCTTTCTAATTAATACCCTTGACTGTATCTGGACCGGCCCCTTTGTGGGTTTCATCTCACCCGTCCATCCTCGGGTATTTAAACCCCTAACCCTAAACCTACCCATTTCTCATTCACCTACCGCCTCCCCCTTTCTTCTCTCCCGCTTCCTCTCACTGCTTTCTTCACGCGCGATTCCTTTGATCGATTCCGATTTAATAGCAACCCTTATCAAATTCAATGATAAGTTTGGTTGCTCTAAATCCGGGCGACCGTTTTTGGGCATGTTTCCACCCCTATATATTCTGTGATCCATTTTGAGGGGATATATACGAAACCTACGACTGAGAATTGAGTGTTCTTGAGGCAACAAAATCATTCTTTGTGAGATTCCTGTTTTTCTTTGTGAATCCTACTCGGCTGAGGGTTGTTTCTGGGTTATTGGGGTTTCTGGTACTCGGTCTTTGTGATTTAACGAAACCGCCTGGGTTTGTGGCTCGATTCAGACTGCTGGACGCCGGATTTTTGGAGCTCTGGACGCGGGTACACGAGAGCGGAGGACTGAGCCGACTTTGTGTCTGAATATCACCACCTTGCGTTCGTAATTTCAGATCTTAACCAATCTGTTTGGTCAGATTTCTTCGACCTTAATTTTTGTTCTTGTGTTTAAGATTTCCAGTTTATTTCGTGTGTTTTTCCAGTATTATTTAATTCGTTGTGTAACCCTTAATCCCCGTAAACATAGGAAATTTATTTATAATTTGTTTACTGTTGTGTTGTGTAAATTTATGTATTCCGGATAGATACCCTACATTTCTAATTAGAAGTATATCATCCACGTACAGTACAAGACACACTAGCACGTTCCCATCATACTTTTTGTATACACAAACCTCATTAGGACACTTTCAAAACCATGCGACTGAATGACCTCATCAAATCGCATGTTCCAAGACCTTGATACTTGCTTGAGACCATAAATGGCTCTTTTGAGCTTGCACACTAAGTGCTTCTCTCCTTCAGCAATGAATCCCTCAAGTTGGCGCATAGAGATTTCCTTATCAAGAATCCCGTTCAAGAACGCAGTCTTGACATCCATCTGCCAAATCTCCATATCCAAATGCACAGCTATAGCTAAGAGAATCCGAATCGACTTAAGCATGGCTACTGGCAAAAAAGTCTCATCGTATTCGATGCCCTCCTTCTGAGTGTAACCTTTCGCAACAAGCCTTGCTTTGAAGGTTTCAACCTTCCCTTCCGATCCTCTCTTACGCTTGTAGACCCACTTACTACCAATGGGTTTTACCCCATTGGGTGGCTCTACTAGCTCCATCACTTGATTAGAATCCATAGATACCATTTTGGATTTCATTGTTGTTTGCCAAGATTCAGCATCCTTGTCTTGAACTGCCTGTTTGTACGTACATGGATCCATTTCATCCTGGTCCGGGGAGTGGTCCGAAGACGCTTCCACGCCAATGAAACAATCAGGTTGGCGAACAACCATCCCACTACGACGAGACGTGTCCTTAGTTTGCGTATCCACAATAGTATTGATACGTGGTACACTAGGTGTTTGTACAATTGGTATTGTCGAAATCTCGCCTCTAAGTTCCTCTAGAGTGACCTCACTCCTAGGCTTATGGATTATTACATAGTCCTCCTATAAGAACCGGGCGTTGGTGCTAACAATGACCTTCTGATCTTTAGGACCGTAGAATAAGCAACCCTTCGTTCCCTTTGGATATCCTACAAACACTCGTACTTCTGTACGAGATGCCAATAGAGATCATCTTTCCAATATTAGGACTCTTCCTAATATAATGACTCTATTAATATCAAATTAGTCCACTAAAAGGTTGATATTGCACTTCGTACCAAAATCCCAAATTACGAAATTGGGCTCCCTTTTGAATTAATTATTTCCCGTGTTTAAGATATTCCATGTCCATTAATTAATTTAAGTTACTGAGAGCTTTTAATTAATTAATGTGTTATTCATAAGTATACCACTCGAGCTTTATTATTATATCGGAAAATTAATTCCACCTGCAGGGTTTAATATAATAATCCTTTCGAGTGCCTCAAGGGACATGATCAACCCGACTGGTCGGGACATGAGTTCTAGCTATAATATTAATTATTATATAAATAATAATATTGTCCTAAATATCGAGCATATTGAGTCAATCATTTTGGCTCTCACCCATGATAAATCAAAATAATAAATATTAAATATATATAATTAAATATTAATCACTAGAATTAAGAAATAATAATTATCCGAGATATTCGTTCTTCTTATAGTCGGTATAGAAGAATCTATCTCACCTCTATCCTGTTCAACGTATACCGAATACGCTAATATATGCTAATGGTCAAGACCAACCAATCTCAAGTATATATTACAACCCCTCACATAACAGTTTAATGTTATATAGGCTGTGAACTAATTATTACCATATAAAGAACTGATAATGTGATCTTCTGTGTGACACGATACACCACATTTTCTACAATATAAAGTAATTTAGACAACATTTTCATAACCATAGCGTGAATAAATATGCAAAACATGTGACAAATGAATTAAATATTCTCATATATAAAGATCGGAAAATTAGGTAATACAAGCATAAAGTATGCTTTGATGTATACAACCCTAACAATGACACCATCACGTGCACGATGGTCTTTCATGGGCACGATGGTTTACACACAATGAGCATCGATCGTGTGAGCCGCCGTGGGCAACAAGATCAAAGGCGTCTGTCTTGCACGCGATGGTCTACACACGACGGGCATCGATCGTGTGAGCTGTCGTGGGCCACACGATAGTTTTCACACGATGGGCATCGATCATGTGCAGGCCATCGTGTGCAAGCAAAGGCCTTTTGTGTTCGTTTACTTAGGCATTCTATCATGGTTCTTATGATTTGTATGTATATATTGCAGTATGGTTGCGTATGGAAGAGACCCATGTTGCACTTTGTTACACGACAAATCAATCTTTACATACGGGATGTGTTATTTAAAGAGATAATTGAGACACTAAGAAGTATTGGCCGCAAGTCTGCCGTTGATAAGCGAGCTATCGAGAGCTTGACCGATGGGGTCTTTGGTCGTTTGATTAAAGTGAGGAGAAATGAGAGTACAAATACTGTCCTACATCACCTGATTGCCCGTCAGTTGCAGGGTGATCAATCCCCCTGGACGAGTCATGGTCCCGACACTACTGGGCTCGGGAAATGGAATGATCCAATTACGCATTGAACATTGACGCTCATGCTCGTTCGCACACTGATGGTCGTATGAGAAGTTCCAACGATTCATAATCCTATCCATTTAGCCAGATTGGCGAACCCAAGAAAGAAACTCCACAGACAGTGACTCAAGCAAGACTTTACAACAATCTTCATCTTCGTCTTCGGACATATGCACCTCTTCACCCTCCTCATCTTTCTCGTCTTTCTCGTATTGATAATCTTTAGAAGACATGTCATAATATATGTTATCAGGCTCTACTCTGGAGCGGCTACATTCCACATTAACCTCGGGGGTGGATGAGCTGTCGTTCTCAACATAGACCTCAGGATCCTCTTTGTATTATACTAGCAATCGAAGTATCTCGGTATCGCTCCGTAATAAAACTTTTAATTTGTTGCCCTTGACCATATGTGTCAAGTACCATGATTAATCAGACTCATTTGGACCACCCAAACTCTCTCTGATAACCCCACAAGGTTTGGAGGACTAACTTTGCTCGCGTCGATGTAGACAAAAAGGAGTCCCCATCTACATATGTCGATCGCTTCCAATGACCACAATGATGCATCAAAATACGCTGCCACAACATCTGATTACAAAAAGATGAATAACTTATCAGAAAACGATCGAACAATATTCTAGCACACGGTCCTGCCTTGGATACGACCGATGCACACGGTCGGCTGCTACCGTGTTCAGTGATTGTAGGCAAGTTTCATCGTCATGAAATAGTCTTGAACATGGTCGTTGCACACGATTGTAGACGGTCGTGTGCAACGATCATGAACACATTAATTATGCACACGAAATATCAAGTTCGTTGGACACGACTGTTGCACACGGTGGCTTACCATCGCTGTAATATCCGGAATTTCTACTGCAGCTGTTTGATATTATTTTATCCGAGTTATATTGTACAGCGTGGAATCTGTACAGTAGGGAAAAAATAAATAAAGGACTGAGATGTCAGTATCGGTATAATTGTCGTATCTGGTCGACAGTTACATTTGAGGATATCGTGTATCAGGTTATCGTACTTTCGATATAGAGTATATCGTATAAGAATATTATTGGATTCAGCGTTTGTGTTCAGTGTGTCTTATGTTCGTTTTTGGTACGTCAAGATGTTGGACAGAATTTGCGGAAAATGGCTAAGTGTTCGTTAGCGCACGCTACTGGGTACAGGTAGCGCACGCTACGAAGTATTGATAGTGTATGCTAAGAGGTTCGGTTACGTACGCTAAGGAGGACCCCTAACGTACGTAACGACTTGCTGGGTTAGTTCCGGAAGGTGGCCGACAGGTAGGCCCAGATTGATTTTTATATTCAGTTAGCGCACGCTAACGTATGTTGGTTAGCGCACGCTAACATCAGATCGCCAATAATGGAATCTTAGCTTTCGGCGGGTGGACCCGGCCACTTGCGACGCGTGTCCAGATAAGGTCAGCGGGTGTTTGTCATGTAGGACTAGCGCACGCTAAACCGTATGGCTAGCGCACGCTAATTCCAGATCGGTCAAAGGAATCTCGATAATCGCGGATGCTTTCGGCATGTGGGGGCACGAGTGGTAGGTGTGTACTGTAGCAAGTCAACTTCGGATAGCGCACGCTAAGGTCAGTGACTTGCGTACGCTAAGCAGGATGTTTTACGTACGTTAATGCATGGGCATTACGTACGTAAGCTAGTTTACGGCGAGGCGGTAGCCTCTGAGCTGATAGCGCACGCTAACAAAGTCGATTAGCGCACGCTAAAGGCGTAGCGCGCTAAACATGAGATGTTAGCGCACGCTAATAATGAATATTATAAAAGGTGACAGAAGGGTGCTGAGAAGCATATCGTCATTTTTTCTTCTTTCAGTCGAGAGAGAGAGAGTTGGGATATATTTGAGGTTCCCAAACACTGTATAATGATAATCCTTAACAACATTAGATTGAGAGCTTGGATTCAAGCCTTGTTCTTCAAGATGTTCATGACTCTTTGGATGGAGTTCTAGTGTTCTTCTTTTTGGTCTGCCTAAACCGTAATCTTCGTATTCCTTTGTTAATGGTTCGTTTTTCTTGGATGATTTCATGTAAGGAGCATGTTGGATAATCATATGATGATGTTATATGAGATTTAATGGAATTTTGATAAGAGTTTCGGATGTTAGTTAAGATTCTTCATACTGTAAGGATGTTAATTCATTTAACCCGAACTAAGAGGGATTTCTGAATCTTGGTAATTATATTGGTTGATTTAGATGAGATGAATCATGATACTAGGTTGAATTCCAGATTTAGCATGATACGATCCTTGTTATCGAGTCGGTTTGATTGTTGATGTTGTTATTGTTATATGGACATTGGCATGATTATGGTGATAATTATGGGGTCGTTCATCTTCAAGAGATTTGGAGATTTATGTCTCCCTTCATTCGGATTCGTAGTCGCAAGATGTGAGTCGATGTTTGGAATGCATGCCACTGTACAGCATTAGCGCACGCTAAGCTTATTGGCTAGCGCACGCTAACGGGACAACTTAGCCCACGCTACGTTATGCGTTTAACGTGCGCTAAGTAGGCAGACAGTGCAGTATTTTTGTGTTTTGATTATGAATTCGTGATGGTTTGACTTGGTTGGTTCTGACTGTGTTTATTCGAGGTTGTGTTGAACCGTTGAGTTCGATTGGTTAGTTTTGTCAGTTGTTGATTGTTATCGGATATGTGTTATTTGATTTCTTCGATAGGTTGAGATTATTGATCGGTGGTTATAACCGGATATTGCGGTCGTGTTCGAGTATGTCCATTGTATTGCTTTTGATCGGGGTTGAGGAGCTCGTAGACAAAGGCAATGTGTTCGGCAGCAGCTTCGTGGTATCGGTATCGAGGCAAGTTATTACTTGCTCAGTTATAATATTTAATGAATGGTTTCAGTTTCATTTCGTTCATAATGCATATAGCGATGATTATTATTATGAACTCTGGGTATTCGGATCGCATATCGTTCTTTCGATTCTGGGAGGTAAATCATAATTTATATGCTTTATCTCAGTTATTGGTATGTTCGAGTATCGAGGTTACATTATGGTAAATACGAGGATATGAGTATCTATAGTTCATTGTACGTTTGGATCGCCGAGCATTGAGGATAATCGTCGGTGATGATTGGACATCGAGGTTGCTCCCGAAGGACTCGGGGCAAGTATTCCATATTGATTATGGTTTAATGTTATTTATTTTGGTCTCTTACATTTTCTTTCATGTTGTTGAACATGGAGTCGTCCTAGTAAATTGTCATGTTGTCGTGCATGTTATGTTGTTCATGTTGATGAACGTGTTGATTTGCATATGTGTATGCATATTGTGTTGTTCATGTTGTGTAAATAATCCGATGGGATTATGAGGATCTATGCTGAGGGCGCTGGATCGAATGTCCACCATGCGTTGGTTCGACGGGATCATCATGGGATCTATGCTGAGGGCGCTGGATCGCTGGACAGGTTTTCCACCATGCGTTGGTCCGACGGGATCATCATGGGGATCTATGCTGAGGGCGCTGGATCGTTGGATTACCCAGTATTGTGTTATTGTTGTGCATATGTATATTGTTGGTTACCCACCTCGTGTTGATCTTGTAGGATCATCTTGGGATCTATGCTGAGGGCGCTGGATCATGGGATTCCCATTGAGTATACATAGTCGTTATTATTTTTGAGCATATTTGACGTTGTCATATGAGTATGCATTTGTAGGTCTTGTGTTAGGTCCTTGTCCGTATTGCATTGATCTGATCTCGGATTAGACTGATATGATTGTCGTGGCACATCATATCTCGAGGTATGTTCCATATTTTCTTTGGTCTTGTCTTTGGTGGACAATCGGTTATCGTCTTGGGATTTGATGATATTATTCGATGGATCGTATTGGTCAGAAATGGTAGATTTCCGTATCGTGAGTTGGTTATGATAGTTTGAGGATCTTGAGTATTATTTGAGGTACAATACAGATATTATGTTCGAGTTTATTGGTTAATCGAGTACAGGATGTGAAATGTGATAATGGTTATTCTGATGAGAATTACTTGAGTAAGTAAAGTTATGGCGGTAAGATTACGTTGGTCGTATTCTTATGTTGTATTCTCATTGGTATGTTATTATTAATGTGATGTGACGATTATCATTGTTGGATATTATGGCTGACCCCGTCGTGGGATTTCTTTTTAGGTTCTTGGAGTATCAAGCTTGTAGCGGTCGTGAAGAGATGAGCTTCCCCGAGGATACTGGCTAGGACATGTTCTGTGCATTGAGTTTCTTGATTGGCTCTTGTATTCCGCTGCTAGAGTATCTTTTTGGTTGGTCTTTTTCCGCTGCGTGAGTATTTTGAGACGCTCTTTTGGTATCTGGTAACTGAGGTTACTTTGGAAACCATTTTCTAAATTTTTGAGTTTCGGCCGTTTGGCCTTGTGATTTCAAATGAGTTTTTCCGACGGTTTCTGATAAATGGATTTTTATAAGTCTTTGTGAATTTTTACAGATAGTACCGTCGTTGGCCTCTTGGGAATTTGTAAATATTTGCGAAAATTTCTTTTAGCCTTGTGGGTTTCATATCGGGGCCCACGGCGCTGTAATATTTCCGGTTAAATCTGGGGGCGTTACAATCGCGTGTAGCCATCATGTCCGGAAGAACTTGTCAAAAAAAAATTCCAACAATAAAATATTGCTGCATACCTTCTTCATGAATCTAGAAGCACGATAAATGAGGTCCTATTTGAACGTCAACCTCTTTTTTCCGAATAATCATGTCAATTTTTAAGATTTCCGATAGACCCATTTGTCAAAAATGGCGTGTCTTTACTATGGATTATGTATATATTCTAGTTAGATTTTGGTTGTTGAATATTAATTTTGGTAGTTATAATGGAGGAGATAATAAAAAGAAAAAAGAGTTTAAATTAAATAAAATGCAATAACTTATACTCTTACGAATGAGGATATACAACTTATCAATTTTAAGATTTGGTATTAAAAAAATTGATTCTCACCTTGATAAATGTATAATTTTTGCGACTTTAATTATGAAGTTGGACGATTTTATATAGTTCTCTGCTAATTGTTGAGAGCTGGATGTATGTATAGAATTGAGGATATTATTGTGTATATTTTAGAAATATATTATATATTTATGTGAATGTTGCATATTATTATGATTGTTCTTTAAAAAAGTCTTAAAATGAATATATGATATTAATTATTAATTATTAACTAATTAATCATATTGCAAAATTAAAAGTTAATGGTTTATTTTATATTTGATAAATTATTAATTAGTTAAAGTTAAACTAAAAATTAAATATCAATCCTACAAAATATTTAAGTAGCCTTCAATGAGAATTGCTATTCTACCAAAAAAATATTTAATCATTGAATATATACCCCCGCTTGTCTTAATTACCAAAATATTTCATTTACCAAAATTAAAATCCAAAAGAAAATATTTTAATTACAAAAAGTCCAAATTTTCATTATCATAATTAATTATCCAAAATATTCTAAATTAAATATCAAACTTATAAAAATTTTAAATTTGGTAACTATAGTAGGATTTCTATCCATAAAAATATGTCCTATTTCAATTTAATATAGATTATAAATAAAGTTATTATTATGTGGCGATAAAAAATAATGTGAATTGATTATGAGATTTGATCGAACAATATGATATGATTTGGAAAGACGGACATCTAATTTACAACATGTATCAAAATGGTTACAAAGTTATTTGGGCTTTTCTACCATCAGACTAGGAAAATTTAGCCTGACGTTAGGTCGGTACTAAAATTATATTTTTTTTTTATATTTATCGATTCCAACTTGTATATTCTTCTTGTTAGAGTTAAACTATGTAGATTGAAATCAACAAATATGAAAAAATATATAATTTTAGTACCGGCACAATATAAGATCAAGTTTTCCTGACTTGACAATAAAAAATACATCTTAATTTTACTACATACGAGACGTTCAGACCCGTGCGATGCACACGGGCTGTATCTAATTATTGATTGCGTAATGTTTGTATAAATTATTGAAGTGTAAGTAAGATATTGCATCTAATTGAGACGTGATTTGGCTAAGCTCCATTATTAGGTCAAAAATACGGTTACGTGCAACGTCCCATGTTCAGCGTAAATCATTGAAGTATAAATCTAATTGTGTATTCGCAAAGCATGTAATGTTCAGTGTAAATCATTGTAAGTATAAATCTAATCGTGCAATTTTATGCGTTTATGCAGAAGTTACATTGAAACTTTTCTTTAAATTACGTCACAACGTATATTTGTCAAAAACACACGTTATTACTTGATACAACACTAATATAGCTAAAATAGATTATTGACATTGCAATCATTGAATTTCATCCGAATTTGCAGCAAACGAACATTCAAAATAGGTTGGGGTCAAAATAGGGTGGTCAATTGGTGCCACTTTAGCAGCAAATGAATAGGTATTATTGTCGCCAGTTTTACTAATTCCGAATTCATTCGCTGTTCTGCGTCACTTTCATCCACTGGATTCACATTCAAATGGCAACAGGAAAAAATATATGCAAATGTTATCAAATAACCCGAATAATAAATCACCACCTATATTGCTACATGTTATAACAAAATCAATACCTGCTCTATAATCTTCACAATCACTCTTATCTAAGAAAGCTAATTCTGTCTATTTCGGTATGTTAAATTCAAATTTCGTACTCCTTTCCACTTAAAACATTACACATATCAGATAAAGTTAGCAGCTTTGTTTCTGGAACATCTCTCATTCACATACTTTACAAATTGTAAAAATCAGAGTTAAACTCTGTACGTCTAATCTGGCACCAAGTTCAGAAGACAAATGTTTAAGCCAGTCTTCCGAATACATTGTCTGGTAATCTTCTTGGATATACGACCGTTGCAACGAAACTCGATGAGCAAGAATGCCAATCACCGCAGCAGTTTCGTCTTCCATGGAAATACTCCAACCACATTGAATTGATGCGTTGTTTGGTTCTCTCATAGTTGTGGACTCCTGTTTGGGTATCTTTGTCCTTAAAGCATACCGTTCCTTTGTCGTCTGTTGAAAGAGAAATCTTTTTGCAGACTTGAATTCCAACTCAGATGGTTTGACCAATACCTGTAAGTTTTAGACGTCTACTTTTAGCAACGATAAATGGAGATTTGATATAGCAACTAATGATATGCGAAATAATATATAGACTATTCTTGATGAAACAAAGAAAGCAGTCGAAAATATACATGAACAGATGTTTGTACAAACCTATCGCCAGGATACAGTTGTGGACCATGGTCTCGCCAAAGAGGCGTCACATCATCATATTTGACTTTTCTAGGACAGATCGAGCAAGTCGTGTAATACCAAGCTTTCGATGTAATGATCCTGATTATTGTAGCTTCGTTGGTAAACAAAACACGCTAAACACTAATGATCAAATGAAAATAGTTAACATTAAACATGCATGTCGCTGAATATATTATCTGTGATATAAAATCAATATTTCTTACGAAGTAGCCTAGGGGACTTTCATCTAACACCGAAGCCAGAGAGATCATGTTTCTCATTTTTTCTTTTCCCTTGTCATCAAACCTTCCACTATCAATTGCCAGTGGTGGTTTTAAGCTGTACATTTCCTTACACATTTACATTGTTCATGCCAGGTCAATTTGAATGCGTAAGAATGAATAAAATTTTAGAAATTTTATTCGTTTAACTTACTCAACTCTAATTTGCGCAATCCCTGAGATATCTGGATTCAGATAACAGTGAGTTGGTGGAGTGGCTATTAACCGAACCCCTACATTTGTCCAAACCCGAAAGTTTATATATTTAGCAAATACTGATGTTGTATATATGGGAAGTCTATTTTGCAAGTACCTTAGAAATCATCGCTCGTGCAAACAGTTTCAGGTATCTTGAGCATGGAACCTTGGAGTATGTCGTTCACGAAGGCACGAAGGGCATGTCCCTCTGATTAAAAAATATAACTGTAACCAAGAAAAGAATATCAAGAATTACCTACGTCAAAACTGCATGTGGATTTAACGGGTCATCTTCACCAATATTCACCCCAATAGCACTACATTACCGAGCACAACAATAAGAAGAGCAGTTACGTCATTCACAGAAAAAGTAAAACTTAAAAGAGTTAGAGGAAATGGGTCACCTTCCTGAATTTTTGCATCTGGTGATGTCTTTAAACAAATATAATAACATATAAAAGCGACAAAACTGATTATAATATAAAAGACACATTAAACAAAACTATTTAGTTTTATTATGTTAAAACCTACATACCTGGGTGACGGACTTGAATTAATGCAGATCCTTTTGCAGATTTATGTTCAAGAAGAAGCCCCTGTGAAATGAGTAGACCCTTATTAGTTGATCTTCGTCATTGAGAAGTCCATTTCCGGGTGCTGCATAAATTTAAATTTTCGAATCATAAACCATAAGGAGTCGCAAATAAGTATTAATTCAAAGATCAAGAATATGATCTAATACATGTAACACCCCGATAAGGCGGCCATTACAGTGCCGTGGACCCCACACTGGAATCCACCAGGCGATACCCAAAGTACAGATTAAAATACATAATGCATGTGATACCGAACCACAAAACATAGTACTTACTCCGATCTGGAGTTTACAGCAGTATGGCCTACGGCCTTATTACACACAGGATCCAAAAACATAAGTATAATCCATATGGAGATGAAATATACCTTAAATAACAATACATTTGTTCAAACTTAAAATAAAGCGGAAGATAACATTACACGGTACGAACATGACCGGACACGAAAGACTTGGGGCCCCCGAACTAGTATCCTTCGAACCCTTCGTCATCACCTTGATCTTCTCGTGCCTTACCTTTTCCTCGACCTAAAATACAACACAAGTATTTCGCCCAACACAGGGTCAGATATACAGGATAAATGATTCTCAAGATATTATACAATTCACGTATATAAGATTTCAAGAATAACGCCCCGACTAACGAACATACCCCTCGGGCGTATGAACGTCGATACAAAACATCGAACACATCCAAGTATAAAATGGATCATGAACGACTAAGATAGTACGACTCAAGAGGGACATCACAGTACGCCCGATCCGAATATGTGTCAGTGCACATGTCCACCCCGTATACGGAATCCAGGATATACGTGGGACAATGTACCTAATTAGCCTCAACGAACTACATCTCGTGTGCACAGCCCTTCACAGAAAATATTCACGCATGACTATATATGTGCCCGGCTAAAAATCCTACACAATATCCAATCGGAACGTAGATATGACTCCGGATATGTCACGATGCAACATGACAACGAATTCAATAATTCACAAATCCGATTAAGGATCGAGGACTCACCGAAATGACAACAAGATCAACAATATCAAGGGTCCAAAAGTAACGAACTTGGGAATACAATCCCACGATGAAAACGGGACATCATTAAGAACAACCTCAAGTCACAAGACATAAGTTTATAAGTGTTTCATATACACGAAATGCATAATCATCATAAGAATCCACACATCATTATAACCAAGCAAGATAACTTGCCTCAATACGGAGGCGAGTAAAGTCCTTCTTTGTCGAACGAACAGTACCCTCGATTCAAAATCGGTTACTCGGACAATCAACCTTGAATGAAGTATATTTTACTCAATAATACGTTCATATGATCATCTATACCAAACTTCAACGAGACAACATCCTAATTCTCATTTGAGTAGTTCAACTTTAAGATGTTGAGGGTTACTCCAAGAACCTTATTTAATACCATTCTATTCTTACAATTGATTACAAGATGTTTACCAAATGTTTGCTGGATTAAGATGTGTTAAACAATAATCTCCTACTCTTTAAACTTATCAAGAACATCTCAATTGATTAAAAATAAAATCTGCACTTCAATCAATTACTTATGTTGAGTTAAGTAGTTATAATTCCATATTATGATCATGAAGACTACTTCAAGTTCAACACCTTCCTTATAATCTTCTAGTTAACTTGGAGGTTCAAACATTACTCCTCTGGATTCACTTGGCTTAGGTTCAAGAAGGTGATTCCATTCTTCTAATGATCAACAAGGATTTCTTAAAACATTTTATGGTAATTATTCCAATAAGTTATTTACATTATAATGAAACAAAGACTATTAGTATTCCATTGGTGTTATTAGTCCAGGAATAAGAGTTTGGTTTAACTAAACATGATCATCACTATTTAAAACACTAAGAACACATCATTACAAAAACCCTTAATCATCATATTCATCATTAAGTTTGTTGGAAGCTTAACTATAAACATGTTTAGCTTGATTAATTCATCACTAGGTGGAGTATACCTAATCACTATCATTATAACTATGAGATTATAGGGTTAAAACGTATGACATACCTTCAGAATTGAAGAACAATACACCGAAACCACAGGAGCACAATCTAAGCTTCAAGAATGACTCCAACTCCGAATCAACAAGCTCCAAAATCCAAATGTAAAGCTCAAACACAAGTTGGAAGGAGGTAATTTTGATCTAGGGAAGAAGGGGGGTGATTATATTGGTGAAAACTCAGAGTTTTGGTCGTGCAAAATGAAAGACACAAGTTGTCTTTTTATAATAAAGATTAGTTACGTGACGTTATCACAAGAGGATAACGACGTTATCAGCCTTTACGACGCTACACGGAAAGTGTTACGACGTAAGCTAAGTCCGAGGCTACCGGTGAAATACGAACATCGTTACGCACGTTACCTATCGAAGCATTACGCACGTAATGCCTGGCCAACTAGATTGCCTCCAAACGATCGATATTCAATCTCGGCCCCCCACACGCCGAAAGTTGAGATCGGATACGATTACACTGGTTACGTACGTAACAAGTACCCCTTTACGTACGTAAAGGACTTAAAATAACGTACGTTATGCTTGAGGATTAGCGTACGTTAGACTCAGGTTTAGTAGCTCAAAAATGTATTAATCTATGCGACGTTGAGAATCCAATTATAGTGCGAGTGATCGTTATTATTATGTCTATTTATGGTATATTCCAACATCAATAACAATACATAAATGCAACAAGACTTACAACAGTATTTGAATTATCCGAATGATGCAACAGTAAGTAAGAATTTCCGTCGGATATTACAATACAAAATAATGACTTGTTTCAATCCAAACTCGTAGCACACCTGTATTTATGTACCAGTTCCCAGTCGTGCATTTTTTGGGCATTGGATGGTCAAATTCTTCAATGAATGGCGGAAAAATGGTTACTATCAGTTGATAATTTATGTTATATAACTAAAAAAATGAAAATAATTGAACTGATCTTGTATTATGAAAAAAGTCATAGTAGTTTCCACCTTTCGGCTTTTGTTTGCATTTCTGCGCACGCCAACAAAGTTGCCTTTACATCAAAATCAGAAAAAAATAATATAGATACATAAATAATCGACAGTTCCAAGAGAATGAAATAGTCTCCTACAGCCCGTTTTATTACAGCTAATAAACAGATTCAGATTATTCAATATTATATAATCACTTAAAAACGCAATGCCAAATACTGATATGAAAATATAAAATCATATACATAGTTGAAATAGCAAGTTGCAATTATAATGTCATTGACGAATTAAAAGTGAACCAACCTCATGCTCAATGGCTTCACCAATATGAAGAGCAGCCTGAACGAATTTAGCGCCACCTTGGCCACCACCTATTCGCAGGCAACTAATCAAATTGTGGTGCATACGCTCCTCTATTCTTCCCTTCCTTACACAAATCCTGCCCACCACTAATCACACTCTTCAACGAATCAGGTATAGAAATCCGAACCTTGATACACCTCATTTATCTATTGAAACCTGGATGTGGCACTATCCTCGCCTTTTTTCTTGTCTGGATGTCATTTCTGTCCAATACAATAAGATTTAACCAATTAAAGATCACAACTACAAAACCAAAAACATTTAACTTTTGACATAGCGGAAATTAAGATTTTTTTTCATAAAATCTGAAAAGTACTAAATAACAGAATTCACATCATATCAAAAGCTGAAAAGCACTTATTAACAGAAATCGTTCTAGAAGTGAGTGACGATATTTCCATTAACCCCGTAACGGCTCATTTCATCTATCATATTAAACGCTTATAACATATCACCATTCTTACAGAACCCTGAAATTATAGAGCTATAAGTCCCAACATCAGGATTCAAACCTTTTTCAGTAAGTTCACACAAAACCTCGACTGCTTTATCTATTAAACAATTTCGAGCAACACCAATTTTCAGCACATTGTGCATGTTTACATCAAGAAGAACATTTCTTCAAAGCATAAAATACTAAATAAGCTTAACTCATTTTTAGATAATACAAAATTCAGATTTCATCAAAATAACAAAATTCTCATCTAAGCATTTCATCAAATAGTTGGTGTTCATGAACCAAACCCAAATCTTCATGTCATCCTCTATCATTTCACTAAATCCATCATCATGTTCCTAATTACATAGCTTCTCCTATTACACACATTTTCAACTTCGGATCACAGTTTCATTACGAACCATACAAACTTTAACACAAATATTATATAAAAAACCAATAAAGATAACACCTTTAAAGAAAACATATCAAGAACCATAAAAATAACAAAAGCACATACCTGCGAGCGTCACTAACCCAAAGCTGTAAAAAAAATCTTACCGGTAGCTTAATGCGAAAGTGAGGTTTTAAAGTGACCCTAATCCACATTCCTCCTCCTCCTGCTGCAAAGAAATATCAACAAAAACAAACAAAATTCAGATTTCATCAAAATAACAAAATTTTTATCTAAGCATTTCATCAAATAGTTGGTGTTCATGAAACAAACTCAAATCTTCATGTCATCCTCAATCGTTTCACTACATCCACCATCATGTTCCTAATTACATAGCTTCTCCTATTACACACATTTTCAACTTCGAATCACAGTTTCATTACGAACCATAGATGAAATGATAGCTCTTGGGTTTCAAAGAGGACAGATCTTGAATATTTTGATTGTCAAAATAAGATGCTAAAAGAATTCATACCTTATTTATAGAATTTAAATCCTTTTGTGTTCTAACTGCTTGGACTTGGAGGATGGTTCGCATTCTTTCTGGTAGTATCATAATCTGAAGAAGTATGCCGACGCCGGCGGCCTGCTGCTCCTCCGCTGAGATATTCGCAACTCTTCCATGCCGATTCCTCAGGATTTTTCAGGAATGAGTGCTTTATCAACCAAAACAGATATGATTCAACAAAATAGAGAAGGAGAAACACGAAATAATTTCAAGTTCAATGACTGTTTAGTTGAGACTTTTCGCCTCTTCGAGAACTGGGATTTTGATTAAATCTTCTTGGTTGTAAGTGACGATTATCACGTCTTTTTGTTACACGTTAATCATTAAGACTCCCATTTATTATAGGGGACTGAATCTTTTAAGATATAAGATTTGTTCATATTTGTCGATTTCAGTTTGTATATTCTTCTTATTAGGATCGATCTGTGTAGATTAGAGTCGACAAAGTATGAAAAATATGTAATTTTAGTACCAGCCTAATGTTGGGCTAAATTTTCCTGTCGAGACGATAAAAAACCCCTAATTATTATATAGATGGATTTACTTTCTAATATTCCAGCGAAAAATATAGGATACGTTTTTTTATTTATTTAAAATTACTCATTGTAATCATGTCCTTATTTAGAGGAGTTATGTTTCCTTAATTAGAGGAGTCATGTTTCCTTGATTAGAGGAGTCATGTGTCCTTATTTAGAGGAGTGTTTTTAGGAATGTTTGTCATATTCATTCCTATATATGTTCTTCTTTTGCTGCAAGGGAATAACAAGACTTTTCCACTCTCTCTTTGTCAAATTCAATATGGTATCGGAGCCTCAAGGTTGGTTGTTTTCTTGTTAACAAGAACATCAGGCACGTAAGTAATGTAATCGGTACAACCCGAATCAAGAATCCATCCACCTTCATCGTTTTGTTTGTGTGCCATGTTAGCTATGGGCTTTGAACCTTCACCACTACCTGCTCCAGAAAAATGTTTTAAGAAAAGTTGATAGTCTTCATTTGTCAAACCTGGGATTGGACTCGTCTCAACGCATGCTGCCTTGCCCTTTGTTCTTTCTCCTTTCTTTCCAGGCCACCATTCCGGATACCCAATTATTTTGAAACAACCTTCGCGGCTATGTCCATCTTTATTGCATTCGGTGCAATGTTCTTCTTTTGTACCCTTTGTTGCCGTCTTTTCTTTGTTCAGACCCGCATAAGTGTTGCGTTTTTGAAAGGTTCTGAAGGCGGCTGACTCAGGTTGTTTGGTGTTGTCGTTTGAGACGGATCTTTGCCTTTCATCCTCGGCAACCATGTGGTATGCTGTTCCAAGTGAGGGGGTCGGTTTCGTCGCTAAGATTTGGGTCCTGATCACAGAAAACTCACCATCCAATCCCATCAAAAACTCATAAAGGCATTCCTTTTCTTGATGTTCGTTTAATTTCTTGCCAATATCACATTCACACTTCTTGCAAGTGCATAACTCGACGTGAATAATGCCTTCTTACATGGCGATTTAGATGAAGAAGTCTGCATGAAGATTCCACAAGGGTTTTCTAAAGATGGAGAAACTCGTGTTTGTCGTTTACAAAAATCATTATACGGATTGAAGCAAGCTTCCCGCAATTGGTATCACAAGTTTACTGCATTCCTTTTGAGCTTGAGCTTCAAACAATCCAAAGCCGATCATTCTCTATTCATTTATGAAGCTGAAAACATGATGATCATTGCCTTGATTTATGTAGACGATGTTATCATTACCGGAAATTGCCTTGCCAAAATTCAAGAAGTAAAGAAACAACTTGACAAGGAATTTAGTGTCAAAGATCTCGGACCGCTGAAATACTTTCTTGGGATAGAGGTTGCTAAGACGAGCGACAGCCTAGTTCTAAGTCAACGAAAGTATACGTTGGACATTCTGAAGGACTGTGGGAAGTTAGACTGTAAGCCGAGTTCTTTTCCTATTGAACAAGGGCTGAAACTCGACAAAGGTGAACACGAATCCAGTATTGACGCAGGCCAATATCACAGATTGATCGGGCGTTTACTGTATCTCCAAGCCACACGACCAGATATTACTTATTCTGTCAATGTCTTAAGTCAATTTGTGGCTGATCCAAGAAACAATCATTTGGAAACGGCAAATCGTGTTCTTCGATATCTAAAAGCTACGCCAGGACAGGGAATACTTCTATCTCGAGTAGGAGAGCCAGTTTTGGATGCTTATTGTGACGCAGATTGGTTAGGATGTTCTTTTACAAGACGTTCGCGTACCGGTTACCTTCTACTACTAGGCGGTTCACCCATTTCCTGGAAGACTAAGAAACAATCCGTGGTGTCACGATCCTCGGCTGAAGCTGAATACCGCGCTATGGCGTCCATAGTTAGTGAGGTTATTTGGGTCCGATGGTTACTTAGTGAATTAAAGATTGATCTTCGTTCACCAACCTCTTTGTTCTGTGATAACCAAGCGGCTCGTCACATAGCAAACAATCCGGTTTTTCACGAAAGGACTAAGCATGTCGAAATGGACTGTTACTTCGTTCGTGAACGCATTGAATCCAAAGAAATTATTCCCAGACAAATCAGCAGCAAAATGCAAGTAGCAGATTTATTGACAAAGGGGCTTACTGCGCAACAACTCCGATTCCTTCTTGGCAAGATTAGCATTGCAAACTTACATGCTACATCTTGAGGGGAAATATAGGATACGTTTTTTTTATTTATTTAAAATTACTCATTGTAATCATGTCCTTATTTAGAGGAGTCATGTTTCCTTGATTAGAGGAGTCATGTGTCCTTATTTAGAGGAGTGTTTTTAGGAATGTTTGTCATATTCATTCCTATATATGTTCTTCTTTTGCTGCAAGGGAATAACAAGACTTTTCCACTCTCTCTTTGTCAAATTCAATAAAAAACCTATCCTAGAATTAACATTAACACGTATGATAACACTAGTAATACTATTTTTCTAAAAATCTTCCAATTGTTGAAGGGAAAATAACACAAGACAAGAAAGTAGGGCAAAAGTGTTGTATTATTCCATCAATGGGATCCCTTAAATAGGGTGAAGTACATACAAACAGGCCTCAGTCAAATCCTATCTAGGAAAGCCCATAAACTAACAGACTTAGGCACACAACGAGTATTATTCCTTTAACACTCCCCCTTGTGCCTAGTCTACAAGCGCCATGTTGCCTCGTTAAAACCTCGTCAAGCAAAAACCCAGTGGGAAAAATGTCTTGATCGTAGGGAAAAGAGTACAGCATCTAGACACATCAAGTTTAGACTTCGTCCTTTGAATCTATCCTCTCATATGATCGTTACATTTGATCATAGCGCTACTAAGGTGACCATTCCATCGATCCCTAAAATCGTACATCTTGTTACCTCGTTAAAAACCTTTCCAAGTGATAAAAACCCTGTGGGAAAAATGATCCTTGGAAGGAAAAGAGTATAACGTACGGTGTGGATGTAAGACTCCCCCTCAAGTCTACATCTCCCCCTGATTTGTACATCAATCAAGGATACTTTGAAAAACTTGTGCATGTGTCGTTTGCCTCATTAAAAACTTTGCCAAGTAACAAAACCCAGTGGGAGAAAATAAACCTTGGTCAAAGAAAAGAGTACAACGTCGGTGAGTAAGTTTCTTTATGACTCACCCTTCTCCCTCTACCTTTACATCGATTTCGGGAGTTCGGAAATTCTCCGCATTCCGATACTTCTCACATGTTTTCAAACACGGCCTTAGGTAGAGATTTGGTGAACAAATCGGCCACATTCTCCTCAGATCTGACTTGCTTTACTTGAATATTGAGGAGAGCCTGTTGTTGCTGATTATAGAAGAATTTCGGAGATATGTGTTTTGTGTTATCCCCCTTGATATACCCAAGCTTCATCTGTTCGATGCAAGCTGCATTATCTTCATATATGCATCTGGGTGCTCCAGTGACATTACTTAGTCCACTGTTACCTCGGATATGTGTAATGATAGCTCTTAACCAAATACACTCACGTACCGCCTCATGCAAAGCGATAATTTCGGCGTGATTAGATGAGGTAGCTACAAGGGTTTGCTTTGTGGATCTCCAAGATATAGCAGTGTTCCCAATAGCAAATACATAGCCAGTTTGGGAACGACCTTTGTGTGGGTCGGAGAGGTACCCTGCATCAGCAAATCCTACCAATACGTTCGTCGGAGTAGGTTCTATGGCATTAGCATTTACTTTAGCATTTGCCTTTACGGAAGCAGCTTCCTTTGCGCTTGTAGGAAAGAATAGTCCCAAGTCAATGGTTCCTTTTAGGTATCTAATATATTCTTGATACCATTCCAATGACGTTGCGTCGGTCTTGAACTAAATCGAGCTAGTAAGTTTATCGAGAAGGCGATGTCCGGTCACAGACATTGAGCTAAGTACAATAGAGCGCCTATTGCACTTAAGTAGGGAATTTCAGCTCCCAAAAGCTCTTCGTCATCTTCCTTTGGACGAAATGGATCTTTCTTCGCATCCAAGCTACGACCGATCATGGGAGTGCTAACCAGGTGTGCTTTGTCCATGTTAAAGCGTCTAAGCATCTTCTGGACATAAGCGGTCGTGGATGAGAATTCCACAGACTCTATGTTCTATCTGAATACCAAGACAGAAACGAGTCTTCCCAAGGTCTTTCATCTCAAACTCAGTTTTCAAGTATCCGGTGGTTTCTCTTATTTCATCAAGAGTGCCAATTATATTCATATCGTCGACATACACTGCGATGATTGCAAATCCGGAACTTGTTTTCTTTATAAAGACGCAAGGACACAGTTCATCGTTCTTGTATCCCTTTCCAATCAAGTATTCACTCAGACGGTTATACCACATCCTTCCGGATTGTTTCAAGCCGTAAAGTGAGCATTTCAAACGAACTGAATACGCACTCCGTGGTCTGGAGTTACTTGATTTGGGCAATGAAATGCCGTCGGGCACTTTCATGTAAATCTCCATATCTAGATCCCCATAGAGATACGCAGTGACCACGTCCATTAGCTGCATTTCCAATCCTTCGGAAATAACTAGGCTGATTAGATAGCAGAACGTAATAACGTCCATTACGGGGGAGTACGTTTCCTCGTAATCTATACCAGGGCATTGTGAGAAACCTTGTGCAACAAGGCGAGCCTTGTACCTCAGGACTTCGTGATTCTCATTACGCTTTCTGACAAGAACCCATTTGTGTCCAACAGGCTTTACACTTGGCGGAGTTAGCACTACTGGGCCAAGTACCTTGCGTTTTGTCAGAGAGTCAAGCTCTTCTGGATAGCTTCTTTCCATTTAGGCCAATCGGCTCTTTGTTGACATTCTTCAACGAGCGTGGTTCGACATCATCGTGCTCTATGATTTCTTGAGCAACTGTGTATGCAAACACATCATCAATATGAGTGGTCGATCGTTCCATCAAATCGACGCACTTTCATAATTGATCGAGATCTCTTTGTTTTCTAATGTCAATCGATCTCCGGGCGCCCCCATTAATGATTCGTGGACATAGCTATAGTCGGAGATGATCTCGTGGGAAGGATTCCCAGTATTGATGATTAATGGGTTGGTTTGTGCCTCACCGCCCTTTTCTTACTTGGGCGGGTGTCTGCCGAACCGGTGGCCTCCCCTTTTCCTTTTGGGAGCCACGGCCTCGATCGCATTTCCACCGGTGCGATCGCATCACTGCGTTGGTGATGTGCCCTTTATTCGGGACTTCTAACCTTGCAGCACATTTGCAATGGAATGTGTGATCTTGTCACTTTGGCGATATCAAGAACGATCGGGCATCGAATGCTCGTTACGCTCAAGATCGAGGATTCGTTGTACTTCACGATCACATAGTGAGGTGCGGGGATCATAATGAGACAGACTCGGGACGTACCAGACAATTCCCGCTGCGTTCCTTGAGAAACTTCTTTTCTCCTCTCCCCTAACGACGGAATTCTCGACTCATTGAAGTGACAATCCGCAAAACGTGCGGTAAAGAGATCACCCGTCAAGGGTTCTAAGTAGCGGATAATTGTTGGGGATTCGTATCAACGTAAATACCTAAACGCCTCTGAGGACCCATTTTATTGCGTTGTGGAGGCGCAATCGGCACATATGTTGCACAACCAAATATGCGTAGATGTGAAATATCCGGTTCATATCCAGCTACCAACCGTACGCAGAAAATGGTTGCCAACGGTGGTCCGAAATGAATAAGTACGCCGCATGCATGTAGGACTACATATCCCCAAGCGTAGATGGGCGATTGTGCGCAAAACCAATGCTCGTGCTACCATTTGGATTCTTTTAATGGTTGCCTCTGCGAGACCATTTTGTGTATGCACATGGGGAACGGATGCTCTACATCGATTCCGATTGACATGCGTAGTCATCAAATACTTTAGATGTAAATTCTCCTGCATTATCGAGTCGAATAGACTTGATAGGGTGATCGGATGGTGAGTCCTTAGACGAATGATCCGAGCTAGGAGTTTTGCAAATGCGATTTCGAGTGGAAAGGAGTGCGACATGTGACCAGGTGTCGAAGCATCCACTAATACCATAAAGTACTTAAATGGTCCGCATTCAGGTGGATGGGTCCACAAATATCTCCTTGTATACGTTGTAAGAATGGGATGTTCGCTTTAGTATCTTTAGTGTAGGAAGGTCTCGCTCCTACTTTAGCTAAAGAGCAGCTTTGCGAGAATGAGCGATGTGCTTTTGACATAGTCAATTGCTTAGAAGGGGTATATGCCTCTATTTCTTTAGATGACATAGCATGATTAACATCAATCTGTTCTTCGTGTTGAGTTGTTGCCCCTTTTCGCTCGAAAGAAAGGATGTCCGTGCGAGTTCTTTAGGATACGGATCATCATATCTCGACCAGATGACCTAGTCTATCATGCCAAAGCCTATATGAGTCTTTGTCCCAAATTTCATTTATGGTGACAAGATAGATTCGAATACCCTAATGGTTGTGGTGTACACCCACTATTTTGACTCTTAAGTTTTTCTAATATGCGTTTACGTCCACATTCATTAGATGTAATATAAAGGAACTCGATTACATTCTCACAGTGGGTTTCGACGTGGAAACCATTGCTACGTATATCTTTAAAACTTAGTAAGGTTCGAGGGGCCCTAGGTGCGTATAGAGCATCGGTAACTCGGATAAGAGTGCCGTTAGGCAATAAAAATCGGGCATTGCCTCGCCCTTGGATGAGTTGGGAGGACCCGGTCATCGTGGTTACCGAGGTTTGACATGCAATTAATTCCGTGAATAGAAGCCTATTCCTAAGAATGGTGTTGGTGCTCCCACTCACAACCAAACATACAAGTTCACCCTGATTCATTCCTACGAAAAGGAGAGAAAAAAAAATCGAACCATAAACATGCAAGCAATATTCATTTCTTCGAAATAAAGCTATGGATATAACGTAAGCAATAATAATATCTTGTTCTAGAAAACAAAGTTTCATCACACCATTATTGAAAATAAAACATCGAAAAAATCGCTACGAGTTAACAATGCCAAATGTAAACGAAAGTAAACATAATGAAAACATTCATCATAAAGGGGTGCCTCTAATGACCGTGACACGTATGGCTCATTGCGATTATCGGTGGATCGTGAAATTGACGTCGGGGACTCGCCGAGAGCATCTTCCTCCATATAGTGAGCCTCCGTTCTTTGGACTCTCTATATTTCTTGTAGTGTCCGCGACTTGTTTACTTGCATGGCGCTTCTTGTACCAATGTCCAAAGATTGCCACATCGATAGCACGGTTCATTGCCAACTCGACTTTGGGAGCGACATGGGGGTAGGTGCTTTGTTTCCTTGGCCGTAAGAGCCGGAGCACCAAGTCTACTCATTACATTGGAAGAACCCCCACGTCCTCGACCACGTCCTCGACCACCGTGCCCTCTTCCACGTTGTGGTTTGGGGTTTCCATGACCGATCCCGTGCATTGGGTTTCTTTCCACCTTTCACTTTGCCATAGTTGGCCTCGGGAACTTTCTTTGTCCCAGTGCCCGGCATTGTTGCTCACCAATACTTCATTGTGCCTCTCACCACTTGCGGTAGGTTGATAAGCTTATTGAAGGTAGTGATGCGTTTATTGTCATACTCCGGCTATCTTGGTTCGCTAGTATAAGGGCGGAAGTAGGGAAAGTGGAAAGAGTTTTCTCAATCATATCATCTTCTCGTGAGGTCCTTTCCACGTAAATTAAGGCGTGCCTTCAGACGAGCATATCTTTGTTGAAATCGTTGATCCGTTTATAATCAAGCAAGCGGATTTCATTCCACCGCACGGCCAACTCGGGAGCAAAGTATTGTGGATGTTCCCAAAACGGCCCTTAAGGGCATCCCACAGTTCTTTCGGGGATTTCAACTGCAGATATTTCCACCTTAGGCTCGGGTCGATATGTCGCCTAAGGAACATTAATGCACTAGCTTTGGTCTTGTCAGACGGTACTTCGCCTGCTTTTTCAAAGATAGTAGCACTATAGTCCTTAGCGATAAAAGTGGTCTCTACGTCAGAAACCCATCTATGGTTATCAAGCCCTTCTGAGTCCAAGATGTCAAATTCGGGACGAGTTGGATCAGCCATCTTGAGACAAGAAAAAAAGGAAAATGAATTTTCACAGTATATCATGAGTACTTTCCATGATAAAATTTTCAATAATGTAGAGGGTTATTATTTTTCAGAACCAAGATATGGTCAAAATTACTTTCGATGCTATTGGGGTTTTATACCGATGAAATTACTTTATCACGGTTCGAGTTGATATTAATAGTAGAAATAAGTCCTCTAAGTTCTACTAATGATGAACTTAATATACATGCCATAACTAATAATGCATGCAAAATATATATATAATTATAGATATAATCACATAGCCCTATGAGTATATCTATACACGTATTTATGCAGTATAAGAGGTATCTTTTGCCGAATTTATTATTATTTCAACGTGAATTTATTTTAATTCAAGTTGCTTAAGCAATTTATTTTAATTTAATTAAAATTATGGATGCATCATGCTTTTGGTTAAATTAAGCATAAATAAATTCGAAGTACAATATGCAATTAATAGTAATTAATAAAAAAAAATGTAAATTCGCACGTTGCAGATAGTAGGGTTCGTATTTGTGTACTTTGTTTCGCGAATAGGAGCGAAACGAATCAAAACAAGACTGCGTGCGGGTCGGGTCAAGAATCGGATCTGGTTTCGTCAAGAACCGGGTCGGTGTTCTCCTTCTGGTCTGGGTCGCGGGGATGATGTCACGGTCTGAGATTTGGGGGAACCGGCGACGGGCCTCGATTGCGAGAGGCAGCGACGAGTTGCAGTGGACGGGTCGCGATCGGAGAAGCCGGAGGAGGTCGCGATCTGGAGAAGCCGGAGGAGGTCGCGATCTGGAGAAGCCGGAGGAGGTCGCGATCTGGCGAAGCCGGAGGAGGTCGCGTCTGGCGGATCTTCGCGCGCGGGATGAAGCAGGCGACGGAGGTCGGACGTCGGGGAGAAAAAGCGAGCAGGCGAGGTCGCACGTCGTGGTAGGTCGCACGTCGTGGGTTTGCAGCGAGCGGGCGAATCTGAGCGGGGATTCGATCTGGACTGGAGAAAACCGGAGGAGCAGGTCGCGTCGGGGAAGGTGATGACGGCGCGGCGCGGCGGATTTAGGGTTTTTTTTGTCCGTGAATTTTTTTCGTTTTTTTTTTTTTTTTTCAGAATTTTCGGCCGGGATTTTTCTCAGTTGGTTAGACACGTGCTGATAACGTGTTGAAGGGAAAATAACACAAGACAAGAAAGTAGGGCAAAAGTGTTGTATTATTCCATCAATGGGATCCCTTAAATAGGGTGAAGTACATACAAACAGGCCTCAGCCAAATCCTATCTAGGAAAGCCCATAAACTAACAGACTTAGGCACACAACGGGTATTATTCCTTTAACACCAATCTTGTTTTAGAGAAAGCCAAACCAAACCAAAGTACGATAATAGTACTAAACGTATCTTAATATTTAATCAAAATTTATATATTAAATCAAAATTATAATTTTTATTTAGATTATGATATTAATTAATGAAAAATATTTAACAAAATGAGTGATAATATATGTTTACACCAAATTATACCTTCGTAAAATTAATTAAAAACTAACAAAAAAAATATACATTAACAATAGTAGATGATTGAAAATGAGAGGGTGAGAACTATATTTCTATACCACCTCTTAGGTGGGATACGTAATACCAAAAATCAGTATTATTTATACGGGCCCGAATTTTATCAAGGGCCTTATACTTTATAACAAACAAGATATAAAGGTGTATTAGATATATTATACACCTTAATTACACATTACAAACAAGCCCTAGATGATAAAACAATTTTGTACTCCATCTATTATTTATCAATATAAGCGAGTATAAAAAAGTGACTAATGCAACAATTATGATATATTTCTATACATTCTCCTAATAATTATTTTTTATATATATATATATATTGAGTAAGTTAAGTACTCATACATTAAATAGTACATGCATTATTTTTAATTATATATTTTTTATCCAAATAAAAATAAGATAACTATAAAAATAAATTGATAAAAATTTTATAAATTGACCTATATTTTGTAATATACCACCCGTATAAAATACGGGATTATAAGAAATTCACATAGAAATGAATAATACCCAGCAATTCACCATAAAATTTTATAGCACCTCTTTGTAAATTACTAAATTACATTAGTTTTTCTATTTACAATTATACTATTCTTGTGGCAATAAAAAAATTGAAGACTTCCGTGCTCTTTACTTTGATATGGCTACATAAAGCTGACCACGTTTTAATATGAGTCTTGGCAAATGCACGCCAACATGAGAGTGTGTATAGTTATGGAAATATATAATTAGTAAAAATTATCGTCTTTGAAATTTAAATCCCAATCGACTATCTGATGAGTTTAATATCATTTGTGGAATAAATACTTTATTCCTAAATGTGTAGTATAACATAATAAATATTATGGAAGCAATTGTACTAAAATATTGCAAATATGAATCATCTAAAGCATATTAAAAAATAAAATAACAAAAACTAAAGTCTCTCACATCAATTATTCTTGCAATAGCACAATAATTCATTATTTTCTCAAACGAATTTCCTATTTTTTGAGCGACAGAAAATTAAAAATAATTAAAATTCTCATCGAGATACATTTTTTAAAAGATTTATGATCAATTTTTATTCTGTACAACCCTCTTTCGTTTAGAGATCATAATATTGATAAATATGTTCTTATAAAAAAATTGCTTACATATTTTAGGAGTAAAGATTACACTCTGTTCATATGAGAAATTTTTAAAAATATATTTTGTCCCACGTCCTTTTTTGCCAAAATGGTATAAATCGTTAAGTATTAACGATTTATGTTAAATGGCCAAAAAGGAGATAATCTAATCTTTATATTTGAAAAAAATACATAAATTATTTGGATATAATTTAAATACAAAAGCAAATCCAAAACTTTCAAAAATATATAGTTGATTTCAAAAGTAAGTAAATTAACAAATATTTTAAAATTAAAAAAAATAAAAAATCACCTAAAATTACTTAAAACGATCAAGTTTTATTTTTTTAAAAATCTCTTTGTACAAAGACGAATTTTCAGATTAGTATATTATTATTAAATTTATTGCTTATGTAGTTTGAAAAATCATAAAATCAGTAATCATATAATTTAGTAAATATGAGTTTTTCATTTATTTTGTTATTTTATATTAGTTAAATAAGAGTTAAAATTAAGATAGATTAATTGATTTATTCTATAGTTTCTTTGGTTTATTTATAAATAATAATTAAAATTATTGTTTCTACACTTTCAATATTATTTTTTAATAAGAGTATTTCGATTTATTTAATTGATTTGGACTTCGAGTACTTTTTAATTAAATATATTCAATACTTCTTTGCAATACTCCGAAGCATCTTTAATTTTAGTTGATATTTTTTTATTGATATACATAATTATAGTGACTATCTGATATAAGCTAATTTTTTAGTGGAAATATATAATATTTCAGCGAGATTTTAGGTCTAAATTTTTAATATATAGTACACACTGTTATATTAAATTTCTCTTTATTTGAGCTTTATATTTTATAATAAATGAAATTGTGATATATTTTTATAAATATAATCAATTCCTATTTATTCATAATTCATATTCTTTAATTTATAGAAATTAATAAGGTAGGTATGAGTTATTTAAGGTAAATTATAATGTAATTAATGCAATGATGATTAGACCATAAATTGATTATGTGCCGTTGATGATTAATGCAATGATGATTAGGCCAGAAATTGATTATAATGTAATTAATCAAAATTTATATATTAAATCAAAATTATAATTTTTATTTAGATTATGATATTAATTAATGAAAAATATTTAACAAAATGAGTGATAATATATGTTTACACAAAATTATACCTTCGTAAAAATAATTAAAAACTAACAAAAAATATATACATTAACAATAGTAGATGATTGAAAATGAGAGGGTGAGAACTATATTTCTATACCACCTAATACCACCTCTTTAGGTGGAATACGTAATACCAAAAATCAGTATTATTTATACGGGCCCGAATTTTATCAAGGGCCTTATATTTTATAACAAATAAGATATAAAGGTGTATTAGATATATTATACACCTTAATCACACATTACAAACAAGCCCTAGAGGATAAACCAATTTTGTACTCCATCTATTATTTATCAATATAAGCGAGTATAAAAAAGTGACTAATGCAACAATTATGATATATTTCTATACATTCTCCTAATAATTATTATATATATATATATATATATATATATATATATATACGAGACATGCAGAACCCGTGCTACGCACGGGCTAAGAATCTAATTGTTAATCGTGTATTCTTTCTGTATATTGGCGAGTGTATACTTAATTATTGTTTAGTATGTTGTATGAAATGTTTTAACTTTCTTGTATAAAAAATTAAAAGTGTTTGATGTTGTTTTGGTTTTGTGGTGTTGTATTTTATATATGAGCTTTTGGTTATTAAGTTCTGATTGATTTGTTTCTTTTGGTCTATTACTTATTTGTATGATAAAAAAATAGCTTTATTTCTTTTGATATATTACTTGGCCTACAATCTTGTCAGATTAGATCTTTTTGCATGGTAATATGAAGCACACGGGGTCTATCTAATTGGTTATAATTTAATGTGCGTTAAATATTTTCTTTATTAAGTTTGCAAGTTAAAGTTTGTGTAATAATGTATATATAATAATGCCACATAAACTGTATAAAAATCGTTACAAACCTTTTTAGCTTCATCTCATTTTATTGTACAACTAATTTCATTGAAAATTAACAGTGAAGTCTAACTAATATTAATAAATTTATCAATAAACTCAATTCAAAATAGCCAACTAAATGAATATTAATTAACACACTATTAATAATTCCTAAAACCTTTGGACTCCACTATTATGTTTTACACTTAATTTTTTTTAATTTACAAATGGGTTTGAGCAAAAATTATGTACTTTTTCTTTTATATTCATTATTCAAGTTGCATGCTTACATAAACTAATCATGCTAAAAAGTATAATTTAACCATTTAAATGTTGCTTTACATACATGCTCGTGCACATTTTCTTTAATCAATTCGCATATGTGAGTTACATCAATAGGAAACACACATAAATTACTTGTATATGAAAATGCATTAACATAATACATATATCTATATATATTGCATTAGGTTAAATCATCAATTATTCTTGCAACCTTTTCAACTTCATCTCATTCCATAACCGACTTTTAATTCTATACTAATTACTAAATATCATGTGATAAATTCCGTCAAGCCTTGTACTTCCATCTAGATGTAGTATAAACTTCACATTAAATGCATGATTTTGTTTTTCGATAAAAGTTTGAACTTTTGCTTATGTTTAAAACTCAACTTTGTTTAATTAAATACAAAATGATAAATTAGAATTATAGGTGAAACTATTTTATTTATGATGATAAATGTAATCCTATGATACCTTTGCATCGGACACAATAAAATCGGTACTAAAATATCGGCCAGTAGTAGAATTCACATCCCAAACTCTACAAAGCATTACAACAATGGTGCCAGTAACACCTACATCAAGTCTGTCCAGGTAGAAGAAACTGCTTGGCTGGGGAACCTCCATTGCAAGGCTATCCGATTTCTTCTTTGACATGGTATATGTTTTGTTTAACTAAGTAATGCTGGAAGATCAATCACTATGGTTTGGGTAATGCAAAATAAATGAGGCCATAGTTCTTTTATAGGGATCGATATGATCCGATTGCAAATGCACATTAATTGTATCCTGAACCACTTGGCATTCTTGCAATAACTCATATGCAACTCTTTGCATCTCGCATTTAGATTCATTATAACGCATAAACACTTAGCATGGTCACAATAACTCAGGTGCAACCCTTTGCATCTCGCAATTACTCAGGTCCAACTCTTTGCATCCTCGCAATTACTCAGATCGAAGCATAAAGCACTCCAAAAACACGATATTGATTTACAATTGGTGTCATAAACACTACACACTAAATGCAAGGACTGAATCTTATAGTATAATAGATATAGTATTTGAGTAGGTTAAGTACTCATACATTAAGTAGTACATGCATTATTTTTAATTATATATTTTTTATCCAAATAAAAATAAGATAACTATAAAAATAAATTGATAAAAATTTTATAAATTGACCTATATTTTGTAATATACCACCCGTATAAAATACGGGAATATAAGAAATTCACATAGAAATAAATAATACCCAGCAATTCACCATAAAATTTTATAGCACCTCTTTGTAAATTACATTAGTTGTTCTATTTACAATTATACTATTCTTGTGGCAATAAAAAAATTGAAGACTTCCGTGCTCTTCACTTTGATATGGCTACATAAAGCTGACCACGTTTTAATATGAGTCTTGACAAATACACGCCAACATGAGAGTGTGTATAGCTATGGAAATATATAATTAGTAAAAATTATCGTCTTTGAAATTTAAATGCCAATCGACTATCTGATGAGTTTAATATCATTTATGGAATAAATACTTTACTCCTAAATGTGTAGTATAACATAATAAATATTATGGAAGCAATTGTACTAAAATATTGCAAATATGAATCATCTAAAGCATATTAGAAAATAAAATAACAAAAACTAAAGTCTCTCACATCAATTATTCTTGCAATAGCACAATAATTCATTATTTTCTCACACGAATTTCCTATTTTTTGAGCGACAGAAAATTAAAAATAATTAAAATTCTCATCGAGATATATTTTTTAAAAGATTTATGGTCAATTTTTATTCTGTACAACCCTCTTTCATTTAGAGATCATAATATTGATAAATATGTTCTTATAAAAAATTGCTTACATATTTTAGGAGTAAAGATTACACTCTGTTCATATGAGAAATTTTTAAAAATATATTTTGTCCCACGTTCTTTTTTGCCAAAATGGTCTAAATCGTTAAGTATTAACGGTTTATGTTTAATGGCCAAAAAGGAGATAATCTAATATTTATATTTGAAAAAAATATATAAATTATTTGGTTATAATTTAAATACAAAAGTAAATCCAAAACTTTAAAAAATATATAGTTGATTTCAAAAGTAAGTAAATTAACAAATATTTTAAAATTAAAAAAAATAAAAAATCACCTAAAAATTACTTAAAACGATCAAGTTTTATTTTTTTAAAAATCTCTTTGTACAAAGACGAATCTTCAGATTAGTATATTATTATTAAATTTATTGCTTATGTAGTTTGAAAAATCATAAAATCAGTAATCATATAATTTAGTAAATATGAGTTTTTCATTTATTTTGTTATTTTATATTAATTAAATAAGAGTTAAAATTAAGATAGATTAATTAATTTATTCTATAGTTTCTTTGGTTTATTTATAAATAATAATTAAAACTATTGTTTCTACACTTTCAATAATATTTTTTAATAAGAGTATTTTGATTTATTTAATTGATTTGGACTTCGAGTACTTTTTAATTAAATATATTCAATACTTCTTTGCAATACTCCGAAGCATCTTTAATTTTAGTCGATATTTTTTTATTGATATATCTAATTATAGTGACTAACTGATATAAGTTAATTTTTTAGTGGAAATATATAATATTTCAGTGAGATTTTATGTCTAAATTTTTAATATATAGTACACACTGTTATATTAAATTTCTCTTTATTTGAGCTTTATATTTTATAATAAATGAAAATGTGATATATTTTTATAAATATAATCAATTCCTATTTATTCATTATTCATATTCTTTAATTTATAGAAATTAATAAGGTAGGTATGAGTTATTTAAGGTATAATTATAATGTAATTAATGCAATAATGATTAGGCCATAAATTGATTATGTGCCCGCTGATGATTAATGCAATGATGATTAGGCCATAAATTGATTATAATGTAATTAATCAAAATTTATATATTAAATCAAAATTATAATTTTTATTTAGATTATGATATTAATTAATGAAAAATATTTAACAAAATGAGTGATAATATATGTTTACACCAAATTATACCTTCGTAAAAATAATTAAAAACTAACAACAAAAATATACTTTAACAATAGTAGATGAATGAAAATGAGAGGGTGAGAACTATATTTCTATACCACCTAATACCACCTCTTAGCTGGGATACATAATACAAAAAATTAGTATTATTTATACGGGCACGAATTTTATCAAGGGCCTTATACTTTATAACAAACAAGATATAAAAATGTATTAGATATATTATACACCTTAATCACACATTACAAACAAGCCCTAGAGGATAAAACAATTTTGTACTCCATCTATTATTTATCAATATAAGCGAGTATAAAAAAGTGACTAATGCAACAATTATGATATATTTCTTATTTCTATACATTCTCCTAATAATTATATATATATATATATATATATATAGTATTTGAGTAAGTTAAGTACTCATACATTAAGTAGTACATGTATTATTTTTAATTATATATTTTTTATCCAAATAAAAATAAGATAACTATAAAAATAAATTGATTAAATTTTTATAAATTGACCTATATTTTGAGCCAAACCCGCGGGCCGATTTGAGCCACCCACAAAGATTTGGGTTTTGGGCCTCTAGGCAAAAAAAGAAAAAAAAGATCTTTTCCAAAAATCATCCACTCATTGTTGACCCAACTGCGGGTGACCAGCCCGGCCCGCAGATTTATCTTTATTTTTTGTAATTTTTTTATATTTTCTAAATATTTTTAATATGATTGAAAATTTATATATATATGTAAGAACTCGTTCGAGGTAATGCGAGGGGTGGGCGAAATCACTGAATGCGGGCTTGCCTCATCAAAGTTGACAGTTGTAGAATTTCTTCTTGGGGGTTACGACTACAAAAACTTCCGCCGCCGCAACTACGATCGGCACGTCCTTCGCCTTATCGCTTGTTGGTCGCCGCCAGCCAACACTCTATGGGGTCGCAGCCGACTGGTCCCGAGTGGCCGGCCACCCGGGTTAGAGAAACCTACATCAAATTCTTTGAGGGGAAAGCCCATGTTTTATTCAAATCAAGTCCGGTTGTTCCTCATAATGATCCCAGTCTCCTCTTTGCCAATGCTGGTAACTTCTCTTTTATCTTCTCGTTTCATTTTTTTTTAATTGTTTTGTCTTTTGTTATTGAAAGTTCATTATGTGTTTTTGGTCTTTCCTTCTGGAAAAACTTTCGATAGGTTATTGCCTTATTGGAAATTCTATACAAACTTGAAGGGAGCAGCTATTATAATTCTTAGTCATTTAATTCCATTTCTATTGATCAGTTATTGTCTTTGCCATTAGCAATTTGATTATGAAAGTAATTGGGCAGGTATGAATCAATTTAAACCCATCTTTTTGGGCACCGCTGACCCAAACACTGAGTTGAGCAAGCTCAGCCGTGCTTGCAATACTCAGAAGTGTATACGTGCGGGTGGCAAACACAACGATCTCGATGATGTGGGCAAGGACACCTACCACCATACATTCTTTGAGATGCTTGGGAATTGGTCTTTTGGGGACTATTTCAAGCACGAGGCAATTGAATATGCGTGGGAGCTTCTTACCAAGGCAATTTCCCTGCATCCTTCTGTGATTGCTTATGAGGATTTCTTAATTTTTAAGAGGACAGATCTTGAAAACTTTCACGAGATTACACTGTGCAAATAACCCATCACATTCAGTAATTATTTCAATGAAAAATTCACATAATTTTCATTGGCTCTCATTTTCAATTACCAATCACATTCAGTCGCCATTTTACTAAACAAACTTCACATTGTCATTAACTGTCATCAATATATTTTTATCTCGTATCCAATCCTGCTCTAGAAGCTGTTAGTATTATTTTTCCAAAACAACTCTTTCTGTCTATTCCCTCTAAAAATGCGAATGACTGCATGATAGGACGATAACATCTTGAATTATTTGTTGGTTTCTTTTCACATTTTATATGCCTAATTTCCGATAGGTGTATGGATTGCCTGGTGAACGAATTTATGCCACCTACTTTGGTGGTGATGAGAAACTTGGCCTTCCTGCTGATATTGAAGCGAGAGATAATTGGCTCAAATTTCTCCCCCCCAGCCGTGTCTTGCCTTTTGGTTGTAAGGTATGATGAAGTTTCATGTTTTACTAGCTTCCCCTGCAGGACATGTAAAGTTATATGCGTGTAATGTGCTCGCATTACTGCATTCAGTTTATCTGGCAAATCCAAGTGACATCTAGTTTCTAATATTCTCTTTCATTTTTTCTCTCTTCTCTCCTCCTTTTGTTCTCGTGCTACTTTGAATAGGACAATTTTTGGGAGATGGGAGATACTGGACCTTGTGGACCATGCACTGAAATTCATTTTGATCGGATTGGTGGTCGTGATGCTGCATCATTTGTGAACAATGATGATCCTACAGTGATTGAGATATGGAATCTTGTGTTCATCCAGGTGAATGGATCTTTCTTGTCCTGTAGTTCATCCCTCTGCTTATAGTTGCAATCACTAAATTTTCTAGTTATCACAGTTTAACAGGGAAGCTGATGGTTCATTGAAATCTCTACCTGCAAAACATGTTGATACTGGAATGGGTTTTGAGAGATTGACTTCTATTCTTCAAAATAAGATGAGCAATTACGATACGGATGTATTCGTGCCCATCTTTGATGCAATACAACAGGTAAGTCGAGACTGATTGTTATATGGATTCATTAAATTTAGAAACAGTAAGTCTTTTCATGCATTTAAACACGACGGACTATGATGAAGTTAGAAAATATAAAAACAGGCCGAAATAATTTGTAACTTTTAATAAAACTATACTTCTGAGTTTTTGTTTTTTTTGTTAAAGGTATTTATGTTCTGAGTGCTTTTCATCTTTAGGCAACTGGAGCCCGACCATATGCTGGCAACGTTGGCCCCGAGGATGTGGACAACATTGACATGGCTTACAGGGTTGTGGCTGACCACATTAGAACAATTTCATTTGCTATAGCTGATGGGTCTCGCCCAGGTGAAGTACTAAGTTTGTTATAGTGACCATGTGATGCACCTTTTTCCACCATTATAACTTACATGACCGCTTGATATAGTGGCATCTCTCATTGACAGTACCAGTACCTGTAGATATCTGTATGTGTGGTAATTTCCACATTTATCTGGTGATTGACAAAATATAGTTGTCCTTCATATGTGAAGCTGTTTGATGAAACTAAAAGTAAAATCCATTCTCCTATTCATAGAATTGTGAAATATCTGCCTGAAATGGTATACTATTCGGGTTCCTTGTTACTTTATATAGATCTATAATAGATTATGATAGACTCAGTTGGTTGTTGTTAGTTGTTACAGCAGTTCAATCCTTTTAAATGTTAATCTATGATTGATGTCTGAGTAAGTTTGATTTGCATGCTCTCTGGTCTTGATGATTAAGAAGTTGCACATCACATTGTTGAATTGGGCTTATAAACCAGTCTTACAACTCACGCTCCCAAAGGGATTCGATCCCTCTGACCTCTGCCCATAGGCAGAGGCTCCGATATCACTAGGCTAAGCTCTCTTTTTGCTTCTTGTTTCGAATGAGGCATCTCCCTGTCTGTCACTTGCATGCATAAATGTGAGGGTCCTATATTGTATGCATTCTTTTGAGAAATGTGTGTTTGCCCACACTTATTAGGGCATGTATGTCTTCTTGTGCCTGTATACCAATCTGTGGCTGCATTGTGCTTCCTGTTTCCTTGTTTATTTTTGAATTTAAATGTCTACTATGCTTGAATTTTTTGGCATTATCTGGCTTCTCAGATCTTGAAGCATAGTGCAGCATTTTGTTGGTTAAGAGAGCCCAGTCGTGAGCCTATGTGATCAGGCTTCAAAGTAATTCTGATATTTGGTTCAGTTTCACGTCAATATGCGGTTATTTGCAGGTAATGAGGGGCGCGAGTATGTGTTAAGGCGCATTCTCCGGCGGGCTGTGAGATACGGTACTGAAGTCCTAAAAGCACAGCAAGGCTTCTTCAATGGGTACGAGTTTACAGATTTATTTACTTCTCAGATTTTTGTAAATTTTAGGCAAACAGTTGGTGTGTAATTAAAGCATCTGTCTATTACCCCCTCTATAACATAGTTCTGCTCTTTTTAGTTTTTGGTATATAGGGGATTAATTTTGTGTTGTTAATAAACAGGTTGGTACAAGTTGTGGTGGAGCTCATGGGTGATGTTTTCCCTGAGCTGAAAGAACACGCATTGAAAATTAGGGAGATCATTGCTGATGAAGAAACCAGCTTCGGCAGGACGTTGGTAAAAGTATGTGGCAATCACTCTCCCCCCTTGTTTTCCTGCTCTTCTTTCTTTTGGTAAACGAGTGGATCATGTAAATAATTGTCAAGGCTGCTTGAAAATCAATTTTTGTGCTGGTTTTTTGCAAAGTTATTCTTATTTAGATTCATCAGAAATATATCCATTAAAACATTATGCTGGCATGTCGTGGATTTTATTGAATTATTGTTATTTTGTTAATTACTATGTTTAGCTTGTCTTCATTGAGTCAGTATTTCTGCAATTAGATATTCTAACGTCATATCCATTCATGTTAGAACCATAAAGGAAAGTTGTGAAACTGAAAACAAGCAAAACAAGAGAATTGATTGTTTGACATTATCCAGATTTTACATATTTGAGATGAGCTGAGAATTTGTCTAGTAATGCAGTCACATTATTAAAATTAGTCCATATGGTTTAATGCATCAAGTTTTCTTTGACTTATTATTGAATGAATATACTCATCGGAACAAAGATATGGGCTAATAGCTTTCTGTGAAAGAATGTGTTGTTTTATTTTCAGATTATTTTGGCTTATCCACTCCGACAACATGGTTAAAAGAACTATTTCCTACTGTTTGCTTCAGTTTTTTAAGTTTGGTTACATAGTTCCTTACTCAGAAGCTAATGAATTTGGTATACTTGCTTACTTCCAGGGAATTGAGAAATTCAAGAAGGCTGCTCAAGAAGTTCGAGGGTCAATACTTAGTGGACAGGCACATAATTAGGAGTTTTTCTGTCATTCTGCTTCATTTTATTGTAGTATATGTGTTGCTTCCGTTATGTTGTCCCATTGATTGCCAATTCCAACTTTATTTTGTTCCAAACATGTCATTTTTACAGATTGACAATTTTCAACTGTAATAGTGCATTGGATAGTCTTCATGAAAGTATTTAAAATGAACCATGAATTTGATGTTCAATTGTGGAAATAGCTGAGCGTGATACTTTATGCCCTAAAAACCAAATTGATTAAAAAGGAATAGCAATTTGATGGATAGGCGAGAAACTGCATATGTGGTTGGTTGGAAATCCCAGCATGGAAGCCCCATTTTACCAGAAAGAAATCCATATAACACCTTGATGCATAAAGAACAATGAGAAAACACGGAATTAGAAACAGAATGCATAGCTTTCTCTTCCCTGCCCACCCACAGATAACCTTCACGCTCTGCCTTAACTTGTCAATCTTACTCATCTCGCCCTAATGAATGATTTTAGTTGAAATGGTTTTATTTACTGATGAAAAATTGTGAATTGCAGCTATAATCATTACTGTTTACTTTTTAATTTCCTGCGTCTACTAGTCTTTGTTTGCATCAAACAGTACTTTTCAGCCTCTTACTGCAATATTTTTTCAATTTCAGGATGCATTTGACTTATGGGACACCTATGGGTTTCCATTGGATCTAACTCAGGTGACTTTGCTTCACTTTTTTTTTTTAAAAAACAAACAAACTTTGTCATTCATAATGTGAAAAGCAACTTATGTTTGTCAGCTGATGGCGGAAGAAAGAGGATTGACTGTTGATGTTGAAGGCTTCAACATGGCTATGGATAAAGCCAGGGAAAGATCAAGGAAAGCTCACAATAAGGTGATAAGATGTCTAGTTATATAGATATTATTAGACAAGCGTCTTGAACTTTTTTGAAATGCTTACCATTCTGAATGTGTATATGCTTGAAGTTGTTTCCTTAAGAAAAAGTAACTTTTCGTAGATGCTACATATGTTCCCTGTGAACATGGTTATTCTTAATCTTTATGGGTTCATATGTTTTGGTGCTTAGCAAGCTGGTGGTACTATTGGCATGGATGCTGATGCTACAGCCTCGTTACGCAAGAAAGAAATTGCTGCTACGGACGACTCATTCAAGTTTACTTGGTTGCAGGTTTGTTGATCAGTGGACGAGTTCTTTTGGAGTTTCTGTTGATTATACATCTTGGATGAGATTTTTGTTAATGGAAGTCATTAATCTTATTTAAATGCGACGCTTACATAACATTACGAAACAAAATTCAACCCCTAATCTGCCGTATATGCTTATCATACCAGTATAGGCTATGATGTCTTTGCCCATTTGCTTTCCTACCTCTTTTCGTGATCTTCTCCTTCCGTTCTCCTTAATATTGCTGTTTAGTAAATTTGATTACAACACGCTTGCATGAAATTATGAACCATGAATTTGTTTGACTTTCAAAAGTCAAGTAAATGGCTCTAAAGTGGATTTTTAATGTTGATCTTGCTTAAAGTATAAAATTTTGTCCTCACCTGTTGATACAGATTAGAATCCCAGATTAGTTGCTTCTGTTTCTGTTCAGACATTTTATCTACATGTGTAGCATTACACGATTTTATGAATGCATAATTGTAAGTATCGCTTTCCAGAATTTTCTGTCTATACTGGGTGATTTCCTTGCTTTATTAGCATACATCCTTTTCTCTCAAATTAACATGTGCTGATATTTTTATTTTCCTGATGGCATAGGATCATGCAAGTGTAATAAAAGCGATTTACACAGGAAGTGAGTTCCTGGAAAGTGTCGCTCCTGGTGAAGAAGCTGGCATAATCCTTGAAACTACTAGCTTTTATGCTGAGCAAGGCGGTCAGGTAAATATTTGCTCTGATATTTAATCTGCCGTGTATTTCATTCTGATTGTCATATTTCCGTTATATTTATAGCTTTGAGAAAGTACCTGTTAATTTGGATTCACTTTAAATTTAAGTGAGTTGAGTATTTTTTTAGTTCATCATTGGGGTTGATGAACTTCGAGATAGATACTTAAGTGACATAAATTGGCTTCAAATTTTATCTCAGAAGCACGGCTACACCAACATGGGAAAAGTACCAATCCCATGGACGGCAAAAATACGTTCTCGCTACATTTTTTGTTATATTTATTTTTGAAATAGAAAAACATCTAACTATACGCGAAAATACGTTGACCCTATTTTGGGTATAAAACCCTACATGGACGTCTAAAATAAAACCCTATTTTGGGTATAAAATATTAGTTGAAAGTGTTGAAAATTGAAATTGAGCTGGAGAGAATAGAGCCTTTAGAGGCAGGGTTTGTTTTGTAAACTGATTGTTGGGCTGGCTATTGCGCTTTCATAAGCCCATATCTTATTCAGATAAATTGAATATTAGTTTATACAATTTTTAATCCAATTTTCATCATAACATTGAAGTAAAAAGAAATGACACACATTAACATGCATTTAATCTAAACAATAAAATACATAATTATCAAAATATTATTACATATTCGTGTTTATTTATATTTATATTTTATTTTAAATAAATGTATATTCGACGTCCCCATATCTTGATTTTCTGAGAATTGTCGTGTCTGCGTACCCATATTGTGTTGTATACTTGTATCCTATTACGTGCTTCTTATAATTTTATTATTAAATAAATTCAAGTTCATTCCTATGTACATGAATCAAGTGAGAGAATTCTGAGTTGTTGGGATTGTTTGCCACGTTGATTAATTAGTCATCATGTCCTGAAGTTGGTTTAATAGATCATCTCTTTAGTGCTTAACTGTATTTACCATAGAGGTATAGCCAGGATGCGAGATCTCTAACGAGACTGAGGATCTGCAAGAAACAACCAATTATATCTCCAAATTCCAAGATATTGTAGTAATATATTATTCCAAAGATTTTTCTTATTTTGTGTAGGATTTCAGTGAACGTTCCATATGTTGCAGGTTGGATTTGGTTAGTGTAATGTTGTAACTGAATGAGGTATATAGAGAGGATAGTGATATAAGATATGTTGAGAGGGTAGTAATATATATTGCTTGAAACTGAAAATAGTAGAAACAACTTTGTATGGCTTTCGAGTGGCCAACTCACTCCAAGGATTACAATAAGAAATACTTTTCGGGATGCCTCACTAGTTCCCATCCTCCCTCTATTTACACTAACTCCCTCCACAACTAACTCCATGATTATCTCTCCTAATTTATTTTCATTAACTCCATAATCAAATCCCTTATTTTCCTCCCTAATCTATTCTCATTAACTACATAATAAATTCTCCTAACATAATCCCTTATTTTCCTCTTCTTTATTGAAAGTGATATAATTAAATTAAGATCTGATGCCTGGTTTGGTGCGCTTAACATATGTGAACCTTACTTGAAGCTTATCCCGTTCAGTTACATTACCCCGCCCACAGGTTCACCTTGTACTCAAGGTGAAAGGATGGAAATTGTTGCTGCAATATGTCAAATTCTTCCCAAGTAGCTTCATGAGCAGGAAGGTTTTTCCACTTAGTGAGGACTTCCAAGCAAGTGTCTCCCTGACCACGAGATTTGACACCCAACAAGGCTTGTGGTGTGGCTTGCATCTTCATATCATAGTTGAGTTTCAATGGGATCTGAGCAACTGTACCCACTTGGCCCTTGACACGTTTTAACGGAGAGACATGGAATACCGGATGGACCTTCAAGTGAAGAGGAAGTCCTAATTATATGCGACCTTTCCCACTTTTTTTTATCACTTTATAAGTACCATAAAAGCGAGCTGCCAACTTCTCAAAAGGTCCCTTGACCAAGGACTGCTGACAATATGGTTGTAGCTTCAAGAATACCATGTCACCAACTTCAAAATTCTTATCAGTCCTCTTTATATATACCCATTTCTTCTCTTTGTGCTGAGCACCAAGAGGTTCATTCTCAATTCATCAAGAATTGCATCCCTGAGCTGAAGTTATTCCTCCAAGGAAGCCACCGGTGTTTTGGCCTCTCCCTACTTTGACCAGGGGTGGAGGGTCTCTTCTATAAAGGCCTTAAATGGGGGATATCAAAGTTGACACAATGAGCATCAGTGTTGTCAAAAAATTTAGCCCAAGCAAGCCACTTAGCCCAACTTTTTGACTGGCCATTAATAAAGCACCTCAAGTAAGTTTCAAGACTTCTGTTGACGATTTCGGTCTGGCCATCATCTTGCAGATAATATGTAGTTGAACGGTTCAAGCAGGTACCTTGGAAGCGAAACAGTTCCTTCCAAAACATCCTTAAGAGTAACTTATCCCGATCTGAGACAACAGAACTAGGAAGACCATGAAGTCGAACAACCTCCTTAATGAAGAGGGCAACCACTGTTACTGCTGTGAACGGGTGTTTAAGCCAATGAGATTAGCATATTTTGTGAGATGGTCAACCATTACCAAAATAATGTCGACTCCTTGTGATGGGGGTAGCCCCTCAATAGAATCCATTGAGATTTTATCTCAAACTTGGGCAGGAATGGGAAAGGGGTTGAAGAAGGCCCCCATGACTAGTATTTGATTCCTTTTGTTGTTGACAAATGGTACAACCTTGGATGTAACGCGCAACCTCCTTGCGCATACCCACCCAATAGCACTCCGTGGCTAAGCATAATAAGTTTAAGCTCCCGAGAATGCCCTCCCATCGGGGAATCATGATACTCTTTAAAAGTTCTTGAGAGACTTGTGAGTTGGGTGGGATAATTAAGCGTCCTTTATTCAAAAGTCTGTTATCGATCACAGTGAACCTATGGTGTTGTTGACCTTCTTTTACCTCTTTAAGCAGGCGTTGAATGAATGGGTCGCGATCAATACCCAGTTGGATTTGAGCCCATGGCACCCCACAAACTGCCTCGATGGTGCCCAATCTAGTGTCAGTTGTAGATTTTTTGGACACGGCATCAAACTACTTTATTCGAGGCGCCTGGGTTATATTGAATAACAAAATCGTGCCCATGAGTTTGCTAAGCCACTTCTAATAGTCTGTTCCGCTGCATGTTGCTCCATGATGAATTTTAGGCTCCGTTGGCCTGTGCAATAAGAAAATGCCTTCCCACCGGATAATGCCACCACTTTTGCACAGCGAGAACAATTGCCATTAACTCCTTTTCATAAATAGACTTGAGATGAGCTCTTGAACCCTCTATATGGCTGAATAAAGCGATGGGATGTTGATTTTGTAGCAGTACTGCACCCAAACCATGGCTTGTTTGAGCTTTCCGAAAGCTAAGCCTTCTCACTCCATTGGAAGCTATCTTTATTGAGTTGTGCCGTTAAGGGAAAGGATGTGTTGGCATAATTAGCAACGAACTTTCGATAGTACCCCGTGAGGCCAAGGAACCCTAGGAGTTCCTGCAGATTCTTAGGCTCTTAGGCTCTGAAGCATTGCCTTAACCTTGTCCCCATCCATAGATACACCTTCCGCTGAGATGACATGGCCCATGTATGCCACCTGTTTCTTCCCAATCTCACATTTTTTCAATTTGCATATAACTCATGTTTGGCCAAAGTTTCAAGAAAAATAGCTCGGTGTTGGCAATATGTTTGTTCATCTCCGCTATACACGAGAATGTCGTCAAAAAAACTAAAACAAACTTCCGTAGGCATGGTTTGAATACCTCATTCATAAGTGATTGGAAGGTGGCGGGGGCGTTAGTGAGCCCAAGTGGCATCACGAGAAACTCGTAGGGTCCTTCATGCGTCCGGAAAGCGGTTTTAGAAACGTCCTCCTCTTTAACCCGAATTTGATGGTACCCTGTCTTCAAGTCTAACTTCGAGAATACACTTGATCCATGGAGCTTATTCAAGAGTTCATCTATTACCGGAATAAGATATTTATTTGGCACTGTAACTCGATTGAGGGCTCGATAATCAACGCAAAATCGCCAAGACTCATCTTTCTTCTTGACTAACAATGGGTTGGATAAAAGGGCTTACAAATGGCCTAATAATTCCAGCGGTGAGCATGTCTGAGTTAGTTTTTCGATCTCATCTTTCTGGTTTTGAGGGTAACGATATTGACGCACTAAAACCGCGTCATGGCCTTGCTTAAGAACAATGGCATGCTCCCTTCCTCTCTTAGGTGGTAATCCCTCCTGTAAATGAAAAATTTGTTGATACCTTTTAATAGTTGGTTGAAGATATGGGTGTACTGCTAACTCTAGTTCTGCTCCAGCCTCATCTGCTGCCCCATGAAGTGGTTAAGCTCCACAGTTTACCCTCCTCCTTTTTGCACTGTACGAAACATGGCCTTTAAAGACATTTTGGAACGCTCAAGAGAGGGATCCCCTTTCAAGTGACCATCTCATTTCCGACCTTAAACTTCATTAATTGCTGCTTCCAGTTAGTGGTGATGGTACCCATTTTTTCTAGCCATTTTACCCTGAGAATGACATCAAAATTTCCTAGCTTGAAGGGTAGAAAGTCATCATAAATTTAACACTGCCTTGCATTCCCCCATTCAACGCACAGCCTCGCCGTTACCGAGAGACACCAAATCCTTTTGTTGGGATCACCTGAATTTCTAGCCTTTCCACCGTAGCTAATGATATGAAATTGTGGGTAGCACCACGGTCCATCATAACCACCACTTCTTTTCCTTTAATTGTCCCCACAATTTTCATAGTTATGGGATTTGTCAAACCCACCACATAGTTCAAAGAAATTTCTGTAGAGACTTCCTCATGAGAAGCATCACCATCGGAATCACTTGCGTCGTTGACTTCTACTACCTCCTCATTCTCCTCTTGCGCTAGTAGAAAACTTAATTCCCGACGTCGACACATCGAAAACAAAGTCCCTTTTCCCGTTTGTGTTGGAGCTCTTTTTCAGAAAGCGTCCTTATCTCTCCAAGAGGTTGGGTTGATTTGAGTTGACTATTTGGGGCAGGGTAGGTGTTTTGATTGCTGAGCTAAGTGGGCTTTGTTGTAGTGTTGGACTGACTTTTGTATGTGCTGAAGGAAGTAACCAGGTTTATACCTTTCACAAAGGAGCCGCCGTAAGTGGATTTTGCTTTTGTCCCATTTCGAAGCTTGTCTTCCACCCTAACTGCCAAGTCCATAGCGTGGTCCAGATTTTGTAGATCCAAAAGTCTCAGTTCAGTTTTGGACATCATCTTTCAATCTCATTAATAAAAGGGCGATATATTCTGGAACATTTGTCAAGGGGGCTGCCAGTTCAATGAAATCTCGTCGATACTCCACCACCGTCCCTTGCTGCTTCAAAGCAAGCCATTGCTCGCATAGTGAACCAGAATGTGGGCCGGAATTGGCGCAACATCAGGGCTTTAAGTTCCTCCGACCGGCTAATTTGCCGTCGTTGGTGCTCCCATTGGTACCAAAGAAGAGCATCCCCTTCCATTCCGACCACCGCAGTTTCTAATTTTTCTTCCTCGCCCAATCGGTAAAATCGAAAATACCTTTCTGCCTCAAGACCGTCGGGATTGTTACCATTAAAGAGAGGCATATCCAGTTTGCGAAATCGGAAGTCACCTCCGCGTGCATTCGATCCATCATATCCATAATGTCCCCACTAGATAAACCAAACCAAACCAAACATACCCAGTATATCCCGCTCAGAGCAGGGTTTGCGGAGGGTAAGATGTACGCAGACCATGCCCCTACCTATTACGGTAGGGAGGCTGTTTCCGTGAAGACCCTCAGCTTAGTGCACAACAACATATTGAGTGAAAAATACAAAGTGAAGCATATGATACGAATTGTCCCCACTAGATCCACGGCTCATTCCACGCCCTGCGGAATCTCCAAATAGCTACTCCCAAATTCTGTTTCATGATTTCCTCCTAACCCTCCATTTGAGGAATCACCATGAAAGGCTTCGTTGACTCCTTCCACTTGTTTCTCTTTCCCTTGTGGTGGGACCCTTCCCCGGACCCTCGCCTTGCGGGGACGCTTCGTGCACCGGGCTGCCCTTTTTTATCATGGATGACTGAAGTTATGAATGAAGTTTCAGTTGATCTTCCCCGAACTTCTTAGTGATCTGCTCCAGGGCTGCTGTCATTTCCTCCGTGATGGAGCTACAAATGGAACCAATCTTCTCTTCCAATTGCTCAAGTCGATGAGTTGTTGTGGGAGCCATTAGGATCTGCTCCGGTACCACTGTAATGGAACGAGGTATATAGAGAGGATAGTGATATAAAATATGTTGAGAGGGTAGTAATATATATTACTTGAAACTGAAAATAGTAGAAACAATTTTGTGTGGCTCTGGGGTGGCCAACTCACTCCAAGGATTAAAAGAAGAAATACTTTTCAGGATGCCTCACTACTCACTAGCTCCCATCCTCATACTAACCCTCTCCACAATTAACTCCATGATTATCTCTCCTAATTTATTCTCATTAACTCCATATTCAAACCCCTTATTTTCCTCCTTAATCTATTCTCATTAACTACATAATCAATTCCCCTAACATAATCCCTTATTTTCCTCTTCTTTATTGAAATTGATATAATAATTGAATTAAGATCCGCTGCCTGTTTTTGTGCGCCTAACATATGTGAACCTTACTTGACGCTTATCCCGTTCTGTTAAAATGTGAAAAGCTCTTTTACCTTTTATAACTCAGTGCTGTATCAACTCATTCAGTATTTTGTCTTGTAGATATTTGATACTGGAATAATTGAAGGCCCTGATGGAGGTTTTGAAGTGAGTAATGTTCAGATCTACGGTGGATTTGTTCTTCATATTGGTTCTTTTAGTGGGAAGACCGGCAGATTGTGTATCAGCGACAAAGTAGTTTGTAAGGTGATACTCCTTATCTCATGCTCACATACATCAACATACGATATTAGTTGTTTTCTTGTCCCTGTAGTTTTCTTGTGTCGGGGTTGAACAGGTTAACTATGATAGACGAAAGCTGATTGCTCCAAATCACACTTGTACACACATGTTAAACTATGCTCTAAGAGTAAGGCTCTTCTATCCTGCAATCTTTGAAGCTTGAAGGTCGTTTGTTTATATCTAAAGTTTAACATTAAACTACACTTTATTAATTGCAGGAAGTGCTTGGTGATCATGTTGACCAGAAGGGCTCCATTGTTCTTCCTGAAAAATTGAGATTTGACTTTTCCCATGGTTAGCATATTATTGATAGTTAGGACTTGGGTATACCTCAGATAAGCAACTAATGTTCTTAAAACACTAAACAGGGAAACCCGTGAAGCCGGAGGAGCTGAGAAAAATTGAGTCAATTGTAAACGAACAAATTCAGGCTGAGTTGGATGTATTCTCGAAGGACACGAGGCTGGCCGATGCAAAACGTATAAATGGTCTAAGAGCTGTTTTTGGAGAGGTAGGCTTCTAGTAGTGGTTTATATATGCTAAAATCAGTCAGGACCTCTACAGAGTCTGCGTGGTTATTCGACTTGTGCGACCCTTTGTCGATTGCTTGTTTGATTTTGTGTAGGTATATCCTGACCCTGTTCGGGTTGTCGCAATCGGCCGTAAAGTGGAGGATCTACTTGCAAATCCTGAAAATGAAGAATGGTTATCAATCTCTGCTGAGCTTTGTGGGGGTAAATATCATGGAATTTTATTTTGCTTCCAGGAGCATTTATGTTGGGTAGTAAAGTCATTGTGTTTGTTCAGGGACACATATATCAAATACAAGGGAAGCCAAAGCATTTGCGCTTTTGTCAGAGGAAGGGATTGCTAAAGGTACACGTAGAGTTACAGGAGTGACAATGGATTGCGCCTTCAAAGCCTTGGAACTGGCTTCCTCGATTGAGCAAGAAGTAGATGAAGCATCCAAAACCGAAGGAAGCATTCTGGAGCAGGTACTCATGTTTTATTAAATTTGAACTTTTCGCAGACTGCTATTTTTCTAGAGTCCGGATCCTCTCCAGTAACTGGACGGTCCAGTCCAATCTGGACCGTCCAGATCACACACACCCGCTCGGATGTGTGTGTGTGTGGGTGCGCTGGAGGGTCCGGATCCCTCCAGTCCTCTCCGGAAATGGAGAGGATCCGGACTCATTTTTCTAGCCTCGCCATTTTGCGTACCTGTTCTATTTTTATTCATTTGGCAAAAATCTTGGTTGTGATTCTTTTTTGAAGCATTTTCCTTCTCACTCGCGTGTGTCCTCATTTGATCGGCCTGACTATTGCATTGCTTTTCTTATCTTGTCATCTCTTGAGAGTGAACACCTTTTTCTCCTTATTTCCCCAAGCTCAAAATTGGCATCCTCCTACAAGTGGGATTCTTCTCTCTGCTAATTTTCTTATTCTGCTTGTCACGTAATGCACTTCCTTGTACTTCCGATTATCTCCAACACTATGAGCTAACTTTTCGCATTCACTGATTTTGCAGAAAGTGGCTTCTTTAAGTAGCCGTGTGGAAGGAGCATCTATCCCTTCGGCGAAGAAAGCTGATATCAAAGCCAAAATCTCTGCGCTTCAGGTACTGTCTTCGGCCTGCTTGTATGTATCTCTGCTCGTGTGGAAGTGTTATGTCGTCGTTTTTGACATACATAGTTTGAGAAACCGATAGGGAGGAAAGAAAAAGGAAAAGGAAAACCATTATAATGTTGTTGTTGCCAGAGTCTAGTGATAAAAGCCAAAAAGAAGATTGCTGAAGAGCATATGCAGAAAGCTATTGAAGTAGCCACCCAAACAGCTGCAGCCGCTTTATCAAATGGAAAGGCCTACTGCATTTCTCTTGTTGATGTTGGTGCGGATACTGTTGCCATCCGGGAGGCAGTTGTCAGGGTCATGGAGAAAAAGGTTCCTCAATCAATCTCTGCATTTCCGGTCGTTAATTATTTTTACTTTTTAGCTATTTCCTCCTAAACATTCTCTTTTGTTGGCCAAATAGGGAATGGCGATTATGGTCTTCAGCCGGGACGAAAAAGCGAATAAGGCTTTTGTGTGTGCTGGTGTGCCGGAGCAAGATGGCACATACAAGCAATTGAAGGTGACGGAATGGTTGAAAAAAGTCTTGGACTTGATAGATGGAAAGGGTGGTGGAGGAAAAGGTGGCCTTGCTCAGGGACAGGTGAGTAACTTTTGCATTACATTGATTTGCCTTCTATAAACGATCCTACTTAAATCTGTCTGCTTCAACTCTTGCAGGGAAGTGATATCTCCTCTGTTGAAGCTGCAATGGAGCTGGCAGACTCATTTGCAGCAATGAAGCTGACATGATACGAGGAAGATTTTCCTTTTAAATTATAGTTTAGGGGTGTCTTTTTTTTAGTACAATATTAATTAATTAATGTAATAATGATTAAAAAATTAATTCATCATTGTAATCACGTGCATCATACATATAACATAATCTTATACATACCATGCCCGAATTCGATTATCAATTATAAAACCAAAAATGGAGACTGTCATTTGGCTTAAGCCCATAACTAACATATATTAATTAATTTCTAAAAGGAAACCGAAAATTCTAACATGTATATTTTACATATATTAAACAGATTTAATTTTTTTCCCATTAATTTAATTTTTTTTTTTTTTATAAATAGCCAATAGCTCCCACCTAATCTACATTATATCTTATCTTATACCCCCTTCTCCGTCTCAAAATATATAATGTCCTGAATTTTAAATCTACTGTCACATCACTTTGAGCACAAACTGAAAATGTCATATATTCTTTTTAAAAAAATGAAGTACATAATAAAAGTGAAAGAGATAATACAAGAGAATTACCAGGAATCTTATAATCAATTCATACCAACTAATTTTATTGTATACTTTATTTCAACTTATAAAATGAATCATATGAAAGGTACTCAAACAATTTACAATATATATAAACAAGTCTCCTATATTGAATAAAATTCTCCATTAAAAAATATCCAACTAAATCTTCGAGGGGGTTTGAACAAGTCAGACTCAAAGCAAAATCCCTAACACCACCCCGAATCTCTTTACGCAGCATGGCAAAAAACAGGTTTAGAGTAAGCAGTGCATCAGAACCAACTTGGTGAGCCAATCTGATGCGCTCTACTTGCAAAGCACGCGCAAGACCACTCAAACTATTAGGTAGGAGATTACAAGAAATCTTCATTGTCTTGACCGTGAGTTGCAAGACTTTTGTTTCCAGAAGTGAGTGATGTCATAAGCTCCATCAAAAAATATCCAACTAAATCTTCGAGGGGGTTTGAACAAGTCAGATTCAAAGCAAAGTTTCCTGAAAACCGAACGATTGATTTCATTTAGTTGGTTACCCGTGAAATCGAAATTGTTTGCCTTAAGGAAATCAATCGAACCTTGGTTGACCCTATATGTGTTTGGATCATTGAGATCAAATTCAAAGTTAAAGTTGAAATGGAAGAGGGCCACTTGACCTTCCTTGCTAGCCATAGCTATACCAAGCTGGAAATATTCAGTGTTGTCAATGTAGAACTTGAGAATGTTGTATGCATGATTGCTATAACCAGGCACAATATGAGTTTCATCTAAACGCCCAGAGTACTCGCAATCAACAACAATGAAAGGGTATTGATGGGCATGTTCTACTAGTATTTCAAAGGAATATATAAGATTATCAGCATACACGTTAATGACTTTTGATTCGGTGGCAGGGTTGGCGATTGCGGCGGGATTGGCCGCCATATAAGGTTTTTGTTTGGGTGTGCGTCTGTGTGCGAGGTTTTAGGTGTGTGACTGTGTGCGGGATTTTAGGTGTATGTATATAAGGTCCACTGAATTTTAAATGTAATTAACGATTAATGAGGAAGATTTTCCTTTTAAATTATAGTTTAGGGGTGTGTAGTACAATACTAATTAATTAATCTAATAATGATTAAAAAATTAATTCATCATTGTAATCACGTGCATCATACATATAACATCCAATATTATGCTTACCATGCCCGAATTCAATTATCAATTATAAAACCAAAAATGCAGATGGTCATTTGGTTTAAGCCCATTAACTAACTAATATATATTAATTAATTTCTAAAAAGAAATCAAAAATTCTAACACGTAAATTTTACATATTAAAGAGATTTAATTTTTTCCCATTAATTTAATTAATTTTTATGATAACTAGCCAATAGCTCCCACCTAATCTACATTGTATCTTATCTTATACTCCTTCCTCCGTCTCAAAATATATAATGTCTTATGCACACATTTTGTAGTACTTTGATCATAGGTTTATTATCCAAATTTTATTTTTATGGATAAGTATTATATTTCACTAAAATAAAGTTCTGAAAATAATAATTTTAAATCTAGTGTCAGATCACTTTTAAATACGTGCACAAACTCAAAATGTCATATATTCATTTAAAAAAATGAAGTACATAATAAGAGTAAAAGAGATAATACAAGAGAATTACCCAGAATCTTATAATCAATTCCTACCAACTAATTTTATTGTATACTTTATTTCAACTTATAAGATGAATCATATAAAAGGTACTCAAACAATTTACAACATACATAAACAAGTCTCCTATATTGAATAAAATTCTCCATATAAAATTTATAATTGCCTTTTCTCCTCGGTTTCTAAGAAGTTACTACTACAATATAATTGTCAAACCATAACTAAATTAAAATATTATTTTATAAGCGTCACGCGAGCTCTAAGATCGTCGAAATTTGACTTTTAGAACCCAGGAGATAGTCCAAATAGTAAAGGGAGCCGAATAACCCAATCAATCATATTTTAAAAAAAAATAAAGTAGCTCCAATACGATTCTTATTTATCTGATTTTTCAAAATTTAGGAATTTTTTCTTGTTTACATTAAACATTAAAATCTAGTTCATGGAAATCAGTATACGATGAATTATACCATACATATAATATGCTTAATAGAGTTTTTATGCAAATACTATCAAATATCAATCGTTATGATGCAGAGCGGAAGCAAGGATTAGCAAGCGCTAACCCCAAAATATAAACAGACAGGCTGCAAGCGACAAACCTATCAAATAAGGGTTTCTGGAATCCACCAGAATTGAGAAAAGTCTCGGCAATATTATTTCGAAAAAGTGCCTCTTAGGCTGCATAATTTCTGTTTAAATACTAGAGGAAATAACATGTATGGGCCGAGATAAAAACCCGTATGAGCCAAAAAAATTAACAAACTGAAATAATAAAAAAGAATAACAAATATGATGAAATATTAAAAAGCAGTTTTGGACTTATGCACAGATCTGCAGTGTTCCGAGTCAACCTTTCTTGCACGCCACTTCATCTTCGATACGTGCTGCCAGCTTGTCTACATCAATCTCTTCCACCTCTGAAGAACTCGACCTCGAGTTCTTATCCTGATAAAGGACCACACCTGCATGGTATTCATAGATGTCTGCCACATTGAAAGTGTTGGAAATATTCATAGAGTCTAGAAGTGCTACCACGTACGCATTATCATTGATCTTGCGAGTAACTTTGAATGGACCATACTTGCGAGGCTGTAGTTTGCTGTAGGTACCAACTGGAATCTTTCTTTACAGAGGAACAGCATCACATCATCACCCACATTGAAAACCTTAACCCTTCGCCTTTTATCCGCAGCAACTTCATTTTTCAATCGGTAGCTTAACTTTGCCTTGACAGAATCCTTCACAGCTATAATCTCTTCAGCCATATTTTCAGCAGCTACGCTAACTCCAGAAGCTTTAGGCAACTTAATCAAATCAACCACATGCCTAGGAACAAAAGTGTAAACAAGTGCAAAAGACATTTTTTCGGTAGCAGAGTGCACAGTGCTGTTATAAGCAAATTCAACCTGAGGTAAAACCAAGTCCCACTGTTTCAGTTTGTCACCACAAACACAGCGAATCATATTTCCCAATGTCCTATTCGTGACCTCAATTTGCCCATCAGTTTGGGGGTGAGCGGTAGAACTCCTGTTCAGTGATGTTCCAAATAATTTCCACAGGGTGATCCAGAAATGACTGAGGAATTTGGTGTCTCTGTCGGAGGTAATAGATGTGGGAACCCCGTGAAGGCACACAACCTCCCTGACAAACAGTTTGGCTATGTTGGATGCATCTGCAGTCTTCTTGCATGCAATGAAGTGGGACATCTTGGAGAATCGGTCCACAACCACAAACACAGAATCCGCACCTCGCTGGGTACGAGGCAAACCCAACACGAAATCCATAGATAAGTCCTGCCAAATGTCATCAAGAATGGGTAAAGGCATGTAAAGACCATTGTTCTGCGACTGACCTTTAGAAACTTGATACGTGTAGCATTTCTTGACTATGGTTCCAGCATCCCTTCTGAGGTGCGGTCAATAAAACCTTTCTTCCAGACTGGCAATGGTCTTGTCTCGTCCCATGTGCCCACTAAGACCGCCACTATGTAGGTCCCTAATTAATTTCTCCCTTAAGGATGAACAAGGAATGCACAGTTGGTTCCCTTTAAAAAGGTACCCCTCTTGAATATGGAAATCTGCACAAGGGCGATCATTGCACTTAGACCATAATTCTTTGAACTCGGTATCATTCTCATATAACTCCTTCAGACATTCAAAACCCACAACCTCTTGTGCTATAGTGATAAGCAGAGAGGCTCTCATACTTAAAGCATCAGCTACCTTGTTAAGATCTCCAGATTTATGCTGAATAATAAAAGGGAATTTATGCAGAAAAATCACCCACCGGGCGTGCATCTTGTTGATTACTTTCTGACTATGAAGAAATTTCAAAGCATGATGATCAGTTAACAGAATGAACTCTCTATGAATCAAATAGTGCTCCCATTGGCGAAAGGCTCTGAAAACGGCGTAAAACTCTTGGTCATAAGTACTCCATTTTGTCGAGCTTCACTCAACTTCTCACTAAAGAAAGCAATTGGCTTCTTCTCTTGAGACAAAACAGCTCCTATTCCAATTCCACTAGCATCACATTCAACTTGGAACACTTTTTCAAAATCAGGAAGAGCTAAGACTGGGGCGGTGCATAACTTTTTTTTTATTAAGGTAAAACTCTGCTCTTGCTCGGAAGCCCACTTAAATTTTCCTTTTTTCAGACATTCGGTGATTGGTACAGTGACAGTGCTGAAATCTCTGATAAATCTCCTGTAAAAAGTGGCCAGCCCATGAAAACTACGCACTTTAGTACCTGATGTAGGTGCAGGCCAATCTCTGATAGCCCTCACCTTTTCTTCATCGACCTGGATTCCTTCCTCACCAACTACAAACCCCAAGAAAAGTAATATGTTTGTATTGAACATGCACTTTTTCAAATTAATGTACAACTAAATTTCTTTTAAAACTTGTAATACTAGCCTCAAATGTTCCAGGTGCTCTTTCTTGGACTTGCTATAAATCAGAATATCATCAAAATAGACCACTACAAAAAACCCAATAAAGGGGCGCAGAACCTGATTCATTAGTCTCATAAAGTTGCTAGGGGCGTTTGACAATCCGAAAGGCACAACCAACCATTCATAAAGTCCATCCTTGCTCTTGAAAGCCGTCTTCCATTCATCTCCCGGTCTAATCCTGATCTGATGATATCCACTATGCATGTCTATTTTCAAAAACAACTTAGATCTTGCCAACTCATCAAGCATGTCTTCTAGGGGGGGAATCGAAAACCGGTACTTGATAGTTATCTTGTTGATGGCCCTACTATCAACACACATCCTCCACTGATTTCCTTTATTTGGTACCAAAAGGATTGGAATGGCACAAGGACTCATGCTTTCTCGGATGAACCACTTTCTTAGTAAATCCTCAATATGTTTCCTTAAAATCTCGTTCTCCTTAGGACTCATGTGATAATGAGGAAGGTTTGGTAGACTAGAACCTGGAACCAAGTCGATCTGATGTTGAATATCTCTCATGGGAGGTTAATCATTCGGAAGCTCCTCTGCAATCAGCTCATTGAAATCCTTTAGAATTTCTAAGACTTCACCTGTTATTGGAATCTCTTCTTTCACAGCACTCATCAGCCCTTTGATCACCACTAGACAAAGACACTCATTTTCCTTAACATCATCATCAAGTTCCCTTTCATCCTGAGTCATCAGTAGGAAGCTCGATTTCTTTTCCTTTGGGTTCGTATCAAATTGTAAAACGGGTGCGATAGCAATCTTATGGGTGCCCCACGTAAATAGCATCACATTATCCCGTCCCCAATAAGTAATATCATGATCAAACTGCCAAGGTCTACCAAGTAAAATATGACAAATATCCATATCAAGAACATCACAAATTACCTCTTCTCTATAATGTTTGCCGATGGATATGGGAACTTTACAAGACAGCGTCACTCGTACCTGAGATCCCTTGATGACCTAGCCAAGAGAATAAGGTTTCTCACGGGGTTCCGTGGGCAATTTGAAATACTCCACCAATTTTTTGGACACCAAGTTCTCCGTGCTCCCATTATCTACTACCAGGTCACATACTTTGTTATTGACGGAACATCGAGTCTTAAACATATTTTTGCGTTGGCCTTCCTCTTTAGATGCTAGTAACAACTGTTGAAGTACAAAATTCACTTTATCTTTAGATTCTTCTTGACAAATCCGGCTCTGCATATTCATCTTCGTCGGCGGGTTGCTCATCATCACTACCACTTTCCTCTACTACTCCATTAACCCTCCTCGATGGACAAACATTGGACATGTGACCCTTTCCACCGCAGCGGTAACAAGTATCACCGGTAGGTTTCACATATGGGTTGTTACGCTTTTGGGACGGGGTCTTGCCTTGCGGTGCCTTTGCCCGCTTGCTTTGCTAATAGGATTTGAATCTTTGGTTCTTTGCACTTTTCTCTTTGTCGTCGGCATTGTTTTGTGGAGAATACCTTCAAATTTGAGAAATTCCTCGGGGATTTCTCTATTAATCCGCCTTCAAAGCTAGGTTGGACGCTTGACAGCGGTCCAAACGATGCAATCCCATCTTCTCTTGCAACGAACTCTTCAAACCACTAATATAACGAGCCACTTTCTGATTCTCGGACTCGCCCAATTCATTACGTTCAGAAAAACGCAAGAATTCATCCGTGTACTCGGTCACTGATCGTTTGCCCTTAACACATTCAATATACATCTTATACAGAATTTGTTCGTAATCTTCAGGTAAAAATCTTTCAAGCAACAACTGTTTCATCTTTCTCCAAGTTCGTATAGGGCGTTTCCTTTGCCTCTGCCTCTGAACAGCGATCCTATCCCACCAAATAGTCGCGGTACTTATTAGCCTGATCGCAACCATCTTAACCTGCTTATTTTTCGGGACATCCATGACGTCGAAAAACCTGTCAACATCGATCTGCCAATCCAGAAATTCTTCCACTCCCATTGTTCCGTGAAATAAGGGAATATCAGCCTTTATGCGATAATCATGGTGATTCCCACGTTCACTGCCATCTTCGGTAATGACTTCTTCATCCTCAGAACTCGAGTCATCAGTAGGAGGGTTGTTGTTATTACGAACCCTAATAACCGGAATTGGTCCTCCTCACCTGTTGTGGCGGTTGTTATAGTTTATGTTGTTGTCGCTGTTTCTATTGTTGTTGTTGTTGTTAGCAATCGAACCTTGGTTGACCCTATAGGTGTTTGGATCATTGAGATCAAATTCAAAGTTGAAACAGAAGAGGGCCACTTGACCTTCCTTGTTAGCCATAGCTATACCAAGCCGGAAACATTCAGTGTTGTCAATGTTGGACTTGGGAATGTTGTATGCATGGTCGCTATAACCAGGCACAATGAGTCTCATCTAAACGCCCAGGTACTCACAATCAACAGCAATGAAAGGGTATTGATGGGCATGTTCTACAAGTATTTCAAAGGAATATATAAGATTATCAGCATACACGTTAATGACTTTAGATTCAGGGGAAAGGTCGGCGATTGCGGCGGGATTGGCCGTCATATAGGGTTTTTGTTTTGGGTGCGTATGTGTGCGAGGTTTTAGGTGTGTGACTGTGTGCAGGGTTTTAGGTGTAGTTATATAAGGTCCACTGAATTTTAGATGTAATTAACGATTAACGAGGAGGATTTTCCTTTTAAATTATAGTTTAGGGGTGTGTTCAATCAAGAATTCAAGTATTTTTTTAGTACAATATTAATTAATTAATCTGATAATGATTAAAAAATTAATTCATCACTGTAATCACGTAATCATACATATAACATTCAATATTATACTTCCGATGTCCGAATTCGATTATCAATTATAAAACCAAAAATGGAGACTGTCATTTGGTTTAAGCCCATAACTAACATATATTAATTAATTTCTAAAAAGAAACCGAAAATTCTAACACATATATTTTACATATTAAACAGATTTAATTTTTCCATTAATTTAATTAATTTTTATGATAACTAGCCAGTAGCTTCCACCTAATCTACATTATATCTTATCTTATACTCCCTCATTCGTCTTAAAATATATAATGTCTTGACTTTATGCACACATTTTGTAGTGCTTTGATCACATGTTTATTTTCCAAATTTTCTTTTTTGAATAAGTATTATACTTCACTAAAATAAAATTCTGAAAATAAGAATTTTAAATCTACTGTCAGATCACTTGAAATACGTGCACAAACTCAAAATGTCATATATTCTTAAAAAAATGAAGTACATAATAAGAGTAAAAGAGATAATACAAGAAAATTACCAAGAATCTTATAATCAATTCCTACCGACTAATTTTATTGTATACTTTATTTCAACTTATAAAATGAATCATATAAAAGGTACTCAAACAATTTACAACATATATAAACAAGTCTCCTATATTGAATAAAATTCTCCATCAAAAAATATCCAACTAAATCTTCGAGGGGGTTTGAACAAGTCAGACTCAAAGCAAAATCCCTAACAACACCCCGCTCCTGAATCTCTTTACGTAGCATGGCAAAAAACAGGTTTAGAGTAAGCAGCGCATCAGAACCAGCTTGGTAAGGCAATCTGATGCGCTCTACTTGCAAAGCACGCACAAGACCACTCAAACTATTAGGTAGGAGATTACAAGAAATCTTCATTGTCTTGACCGTGAGTGGCAAGACTTTTGTTCAACTAGTTTTCAGAAGTGAGTGATGTCATAAGCTCCATCAAAAAATATCCAACTAAATATTCGGGGGCGTTTGAACAAGTCAGACTCAAAGCAAAGCTTCTTGAAAAATGAACGATTGATTCCATTTAGTTGGTTACCCGTGAAATCGAAATTTTTTGCCTTAAGGAAATCAATCGAACCTTGGTTGACCCTATAGGTGTTTGGATCATTAAGATCAAATTCAAAGTTAAAGTTGAAATGGAAGAGGGCCACTTGACCTTCATTGCTAGCCATAGCTATACCAAGCTGAAAACATTCAGTGTTGTCAATGTTGGACTTGAGAATGTTGTATGCATGGTCGCTATAACCAGGCACAATATGAGTCTCATCTAAACGCCCAAAGTACTCGCAATCAACAACAATGAGAGGGTATTGTTGATGGGCCTGTTCTACTAGTATTTCAAAGGAATATATAAGATTATCAGCATACACGTTAATGACTTTTTTATTCGGGGGCAGGGTCGGCGATTGCGGCGGGATTGGCCGCCATATAGGGTTTTTGTTTTGGGTGTACGTCTATGTGCGAGGTTTTAGGTGTGTGTCTGTGTGCGGGGTTTTAGGTGTATTTATATGAGGTCCACTGAATTTTAGATGTAATTAACGATTAACGAGGAAGATTTTCCTTTTAAATTATAGTTTAGGGGTGTGTTCAATCAAGAATTCAGGTCTTTTTAATAGTACAATATTAATTAATTAATCTAATAATGATTAAAAAATTAATTCATCATTGTAATCACGTGCATCATACATATAACATCCAATATTATGCTTACCATGTCCGAATTCAATTATCAATTATAAAACCAAAAATGGAGACGGTCATTTGGTTTAAGCCCATAACTAACTAACATATATTAATTAATTTCTAAAAGGAAATCGAAAATTCTAACACGTATATTTTACATATTAAACAGATTTAATTTTTTTCCCATTAATTCAATTAATTTTTATGATAACTAACCAATAGCTCCCACCTAATCTACATTGTATCTTATCTTATACTCCCTCCACCGTCTCAAAATATATAATGTCTTGACTTTATGCACACATTTTGTAGTGCTTTGATCATAGGTTTATTTTCCAAATTTTCTTTTTATGGATAAGTATTATACTTCAATAAAATAAAGTTCTGAAAATAATAATTTTTCACTTTGAAATACGTGCACAAACTCAAAATGTAATATATTCATTTAAAAAAATGAAGTACATAATAAGAGTAAAAGAGATAATACAAAAGAATTACCAAGAATCTTATAATCATTTCCTACCAGCTAATTTTATTGTATACTTTATTTCAACTTATAAGATGAATCATATAAAAGCTACTCAAACAATTTACAACAAATATAAACAAGTCTCCTATATTGAATAAAATTCTCCATATAAAATTTATAAATGTCTTTTCTCGTAGATTTCTAAGAAGTTACTACTACAATATAATTGTCAAACCATAACTAAATTAAAATATTATTTTATAAGCATCACGCGAGCTCTAAGATCGTTGAAATTTGACTTTTAGAACCCAGGAGATAGTCCAAATAGTAAAGGGAGCCGAATAACCCAATCAATCATATTTTAAAAAAAAAAATAAAGTAGCTCCAATACGATTCTTATTTATCTGATTTTTCAAAATTTAGGAATTTTTTCTTATTTACATTAAACATTAAAATCTAGTTCATGGAAATCAGTATACGAATAAATTATACCATACATATAATATGCTTAATAGAGTTTTTATGCAAATACTATCAAATATCAATCGTTATGATGCAAAACGAAAGCAAGGATTAGCAAGCGCTAATCCCAAAAGATAAACAGACAGGCTGCAAGCGACAAACCTATCAAATAAGGGTTTCTGGAATCCATCAGAATTGAGAAAAGTCTCGGTAATACTATTCCAAAAAAGTGCCTCTTAGGCTGCATAATTTCTGTTTAAATACTAGAGGAAATAACAACCCGTATGGGCCGAGATAACAACACGTATGGGCAAAAAAATTAACAAACTGAAATAATAAAAAAGAATAACAAATGTGCTCAAATATTAAAAAACGGTTTTGGATTTATGCACAGATCTGCACTGTTCCGAGTGAACCTTTCTTGCGCGCCATTTCATCTTCGATACGTGCTGCCAGCTTGTCTACATCAGTCTCTTCCACCTCTGAAGAACTCGACCCCGAGTTCTTATCCTGATAAAGGACCTCATCTGCATGGTATTCATAGATGTCTGCCACATTGAAAGTGTTGGAAATATTCATAGAGTCTGGAAGTGCTACCACGTGCGCATTATCAGTGATCTTGTGAGTCACTTTGAATGGACCATACTTGCGAGGCTGTAGTTTGATGTAGGTACCAACTGGAAATCTTTCTTTACGCAGGAACACATCACATCATCACCCACATTGAAAACCTTAACCCTTCGCCTTTTATCCGCACCAGCTTTATTTTTCAATTCGGTAGCTTCTAACTTTGCCTTGACAGAATCCTTCACAGCTATAATCTCTTCAGCCATATTTTCAGCAGCTACGCTAACTCCAGGAGCTTTAGGCAACTTAATCAAATCAACCACATGCCTACGGACAGAAGTGTAAACAAGTGCAAAAGGCATTTTTCCGGTAGTAGAGTGCAAAGTGCTGTTATAAGCAAATTCAACCTGAGGTAAAACCAAGTCTTACTGTTTCGGTTTGTCACCACAAACACATCGAATCATATTTCCTAGTGTCCTGTTCGTGATTGTTGTTACCCAAAATATTATCCGGAGATAGTATTGCTGGAATGATCGAGTAACAAACAAATGCGAGAATACTTCCGTGAGAAAATAGATAACAAAAGATTTGCCGGGGTTGTTAATCCCGGGCTTGAATGCTCTCGCGAGATGTTATTAATAAATATACTGTCGAGTACAAATATTAATGTTAGAATCTATTACAAGGAGTGTAAAGACTTCTAGTTATCTAGGCTTTAGAGCGCGTAGATTGCCGGAAGAACCAGATAGATAAATCTGTGAGTTCTTGCTTGGGATATATGATGAATGTGTATGAATATCACTATGAATGTATTAGTGGTTGCCAAAAGAGCCTTTGATTCTCTCTTTGGTGTGTGTTTTGCACTGAATTCGTAGTAAAATTCGCGTTCCCTTTGCCATAGGAGTGAGTTCTCTATTTATAGGGGACAAGGTAGCTGGGATTCCTCAAGCGATCGCGGGCGACCGCCTTTTTCTATATTAAAATAAGACGGCCGATCGTCCCGTCATGTGGGCCTGTTCCCTTGAGGTCCGAGGTTGCTGCTGGAGGCCAGCTGTAATATCCGCAATTTCGGACTTCCGGTAATTTTCATTTTTCGGCGGAGGTCCGTTTCGAAAACTCGCTTTTGACCGTTTCGTCATTCGGAGAATATTTAATTCTGCACTTTTTGTCATCCGAGTTCATTTAGGTATCGTTTTGTTGAGTTCCGAGCTTTTTAGCGACTTTTCCGCACTTGAGTTCGATTCTTGCGAATCTCGTCCGAAACTGCTGTTTCGAGGTTCCCGTAAGTCCGTTTAACTTTGTTAGACGTGTTGTGAACTTCGGTTTGGTTATTCGACCACGTATCATGATTTTCGGATGTTTGGGCCGTTTTTGTAATTTCCTATAAGTTTAGGGAATTTGTTCCTTGTTCGGTTTTGATCGTGTACCTCGGACCGTTTTGGGTTCTTGGTTATTGTTTCTCGTTGTGTGTATTTTCCTCGGACCGTTGGGTCGGCATATCGTGTTTTGGTGATCGTCTTTTTCATTTTTGGTAGCGTTGTTTTCTGTCCCGAATGCCGTCTGTCGGGACACTGTGCAAAACGGCGCAAGACCCGCGGCATTTTGCGCCGTGTGCAGGCGCCGTGTCGCCCAGTCGAACCTTTGTCCGATAAACGGCGCAAGACCCGCGGCATTTTGCGCCGTGTGCGTGCGCCGTGTCGCACAGGGTCGCCCGTGACCGGCAACACGGCGCTATTTGGACCGTTTGTTGCGCCGTGTTACATCCCAAGATATAAAGGACAGACGGGTGTTTTAACCCCATTTCTTCCTTTCTCTCCGTTTCTCCACTCTCTCCTCGCGACTTTGGGCGATTTCAACCGAGATATTGCGATCAGCATCTTATAACTCGGATTTGGACATTCTAACACGAATCAATCATCTTCCTTCCACCATTCCATCGTTGAATTGAGGTAATTGGTCATTATACCTAATTTTAGGGTTCTTGGCTATAATTCATTTTTCCTTTCGTTTTTGCTTCGATTGATGATGAACATTAGTTGGGTAATCATGGTGTTATGTTTTCCTAGAACTTTAGCGGATAAATTCCAAGTTTTTCCCCTTCGTTGATCGAATTTGAACTTTATGCCTCAATAGTGTTCGGCGGATGGTCCCTTAGGATAGAACGTCGATTAATTCGTGGTTTCTCAGTGGAATTGTAGTTGATTGAGTCTTTATGTTGTTAGGGTCGAATTCTTGTGAAGAACTCGAGTCGGGACCCTTCCGTTCGTTGTCTTCTTCGGGGTCCGAGATTCCCGGTCGAACTGTGTTCTTCGGAGCGTTCAGTAGCGGTTATTAAGGCAAGTATCTTACTATACGACTTGTATCTTGCGACTAGTAATTACGTATGAGATGTATAATGACTTTGCTTGCCTTCGTAAATATGTTCCGTTTGAGTTGGTTGTGTTTTCCGCAATTTGAAGGCTTTGTGATAATAGTGTTATATCAGTATACGTGTTAGGCGTTGTGCCATTTGTGCAGGAATGCGACGTACATATGGGATGGTTGTACACTTGGTTGTACAATGTATTGTGTACCGAATGTGTGTTATGTTGGTTAAATGTCGTTGATTGATGATAGTTGTTGCGAGTGTCGAGGTTGTATTATTTACGTGCAATGTACGATTTTGTGGTGATCAAGGTGATTGATTAATTGTGCTCGTTGTTGTATGTAACGTGAATGTGAATATGTGTGTGACCGCTAAGTTCACTCGTGTTGGTTCGACGGGACCTACGAGGATTCGTGGCAGTGGACTACGGGATCAGAACTTAGTGAGTGCGAGGTCAATCGTCTTTGATCAGCGAGGCCTACGATAACGCATGGCGGTGGACCATGAGTTTCGGACACGGTCGTCAACCGGGTGAGCTCGACGGGGCTTACGGTGACACGTGGCAGTGGACTACGGTGTCAGGACTGTGTGTGTGATTGTTGTGATTGATATAGTCCGTGCGGGTTGTTATGCCTACGGAGACACGTGACAGTGGATCACGGTGTCGGAATTGGTTATGATTGGTTAATAGTCCGTGTGGGTTGTTGAACCTACGGAGACACGTGACAGTGGATCACGGTGTCGGAATTGATTATGTTTGTTTAATTATGCGTGATGTAGTCCGTGCGGGTTGTTGAACCTACGGAGACACGTGACAGTGGATCACGGTGTCATGAGCATGATACTTTTCAAATCAAAGTTTTTACAGGAAAAGTTTTAAGAAAGAATGTTGGGCGAGCCCCACGAGATTTATGGAAATGTTTAGGTATTGTAAACGGTTGAATTATGAAACGAGTTTTGGGTTAAGGCCCTTAAGTTTTCGAAAGGTTTTGTGAATCGGGACTTGAGGTCTTAAGGTTTTGAAATATTAAAAATTCGAGATGATAATCTTATTTTGAATGCTTCATAGCTTATCTTCTCTTGTGAAAACCTCCAGGAATATTTGATACTTGATTATTATATTTGATCACGATTATTAATTGCTTGTTACATTTCGTATGATTTGATACTTGCACTAGTAAAGCGATTGGAGTTTTACTAACCCCAGTGTCGGGGTGGATGTCTGTTTTGCGTCGGTACATGCAGTTCGGGAGCGATCACGGGATTGGCACAAGAGGATGACGAGCTGCGATACTAATCATGAGTCGAGAGTTGTTTTGATTCTTGTTGTGTTGTCAGAGTTGATTTCAGTCTTTCGCTGTATTGTATTTCGACCCCTGTGTGGGTAATGTTATTTAAGTCAGTTTTGTCGATTGGGTTGTGTGACCTCATCGGTCTGTGTATTCACGTGTAAGTGACCATATCGGTCTGTATCATTTTATTGTTTGACCCTGGCTGGGCAAGCATTTGGTTGTTTATGGATGTTTAGCCTGGTAGATCCTTGTGGAAAGGGTCTACGGCGTGTAATATTCCCATACGGTTTTGGGGGTGTTACATTTATGGTATCGGAGCTTAGGTTGCGGAAACCTAGGCTGTCGGGTCGAGTCGAGTCGTGGTTTGTCGAGTAATGTGTGGTCTTGTCGTTCGAGTCGTCAGGTGACAAGTTGAGTTGTGCGTAGTCACAACGTGTCGGATATGTTGTCGAACGAGATTAGTATCGTGGGCGACCGTCACCTCCGTGCGACCTGTGGATGTAAGTCTCCTCCTTTATGCGTAATACCTGTATCTCGATTTTATCTTAGTGAGTTAATTGCGGTGCATAATTTTATTTACACGGTATTGTGTAATATAGTTGTGTTTAACACTTGTGACACATAGTATGTGTATAGAATCGGCACGTTATTGTTTTATCTTTGAACCACCGGGTGGGGTGGTAGGTTGTGAAAGTTTTAAACCTTGATGGGTTTCGAATAGGTACACGGTAGAGTTTGTGAGAAACTCCGATGAATGATTTTCTTTGTGTGTTTAAACTTGGTACTACGAGATGCATTTGATTGAATTGGCGACCACTGGTTTCCGTTTGAGTATATGGTTTTAAATTATTGTTTTGGAATGTTGTAATTTTTGTCCGCTATGGGTAAGTTTGAGAATGTTTCTGAAGGACTTTACAGTTTGAGAATTTTGTAGAAATTGATTTTGGAAAATATTTTGGTGGTGCGGTCAAACCATGGTTTATATGGATTTTTAAAATTTGTTAAATTTTGACAAATGAGCCGTGTATTTTCAAATGACACAATCAGACGGTATTTGAAAAATGTGTTTTAAAATACTTCGGACATTGTAAAATATTACGGTGTTGGACCACAATGGTATGCTTAATGTTTTAACCGTGTATCTTTGAGGTATAGGTCGTTCATCTTTGTCAATGTGAACGTGTGAATATTGCATTGTCTTTGCCGATTTTGGGCTTATGTCGATTATGTGAGGTTTGTTTTATCTTGTTATTCGATTGGATGTCCGTTCGGTATGCTAAGGGGTCGAGGTCGAGGCCGTGGTCATGGTCGTGGTCGTGGTCGTAATCGGGAGCGGGAGAGGCGACTCCTCCTTGCCGAGTACCAATCAGCTCGGTCTGGATCGGGGATATTCGACTAGCGTTAATGTTGACGTTGGCGCCGCCACCATCCTTCGTCGAGTGGTTGATCGGTTAGTGCGGATGAATCGGGCCGTGCGTCGGGATGAGAACCCAAATAGGGATAACGGAACTAGTAAGTGGTTACGAGATGTGATGAAGATGCGGCCGCCCGTTTTGTGGGTTCGTCGACTTGTTAGGTTGGGAAAAGCGGCTCTTCCGGTTGGACGAGAATATTTGATCTTTGTAGCTTGTCCGGATGATAGGAGGGTACCCATTGCTCGGTACTACTCGACAAAGAAGGCTGCAGATGGTGGCACGCTGTAGTGCTGCAGATCATACACCTACATGGGCTGAGTTTAAGACCGCCATGGAGGCGAGTATTGCCCGTTGCACTGTTCGTGAACGCAGAATCGTTGAATTTTTCTCGCTCGCCCCAAGATGTGTCAATATCCCGGGCGATAGTCAATTATAATCGGCAGGTTGGCTTATGTTCGTGATCAAGTGGGAAGTGAAGCGGACAAGGTCCGATACTTCAATATGCGCATGAAACCCCATATCCGTGAGAGTATGGCTCCGCTCATGTGTACCACCCTGAAGGAATATCGGGACCGAGCTTTAGCCATTGAGATGGCCGTTTCGTGACGGAATCTGGTTCGAGAGTAAGAGACGGAAGACCTCGAGGAATTTTTCAAGAGGCCGGAGGAGTGAGATCCGTGAGCTGTTGCTTGTGATTTCCTTGCAGGAGCACTCCTCGTTCGGTTGACCGGTCTAAGAACCTTACCCCGAGGCGAGTAAGACGATTAGTGTGAAGACCTGCTTTAGCTGCGATCGTGTAGGCCATGCGAGACAGAATTGTCGTTCGCCACCGGTTAATTGTTTTAAGTGCGGCCAACTGGGGCACCAAGCGGTGCATTGTGAGTCCGTTGCCAGGATGTTCGGGAATCGGGTTTTCGTTCCTACTTGGGGAGGGCCCGGTGGTGTCCAGTGATGTAGTTGTGTATCGTACTTTGTGCTGTAATTCGTGTAGAGATTGATATTTGTTGCGTGAACTTTTTGGTTTGGTTTCTATTCTATCATGATGTTTTATTTTAAGTTTCGGGACGAAACTTAATTTTAATAGGATAGAATGTAATATCCGGTATTCTCGTTTTCCGTTATCTTGAATTGTTTGTGTTTTGACGTCAGACATTTTCTTATTGATGAGAATCGGAATGATTTCTATCGTGATACTCTATTTGTTTCTATCGCATAGCCGTTTTAGTCGGGTGCAACTTGTTGTCGCGTCGTTTCTTTGATTAAATGTGTGCATATGATGTGGTATGTGATGCGTCGTTAATTGATTGTTATTGTTTTGAATCATTGCCGGTGGCTTTGTTATGGTCGTCGTGGGCGTGTTTCCACGCTGTATATTCTTTCGCATTGCTTGTAACGTTTCGCCAATGGGCGAAAGTTATGCGTTCTTGTGTATCTCGTTGAGGTTTCCTGTTGGGATATTGCTTCTCCCTACTTATTTTAAGTTTCGGGACGAAACTTCTTTTAAGGAGGGTAGAATGTAATATCCGCAATTTCGAACTTCCGGTAATTTTCATTTTTCGGCAGAGGTCCGTTTGAAAACTCTCTTTTGACCGTTTCGTCATTCGGAGAATATTTAATTGCACTTTATGTCATCCGAGTTCATTTCGGTATCGTTTTGTTGAGTTCCGAGCTTTTTAGCGACTTTTCCGCACTTGAGTTCGATTCTTGCGAATCTCGTCCGAAACTGCTGTTTCGAGGTTCCCGTAAGTCCGTTTAACTTTGTTAGACGTGTTGTGAACTTCGGTTTGGTTATTCGACCACGTATCATGATTTTCGGATGTTTGGGCCGTTTTTGTAATTTCTATAAGTTTAGGGAATTTGTTCCTTGTTCGGTTTTGATCGTGTACCTCGGACCGTTTTGGGTTCTTGGTTATTGTTTCTCGTTGTGTGTATTTTCCTCGGGTTTGGGTCGGCATATCGTGTTTTGGTGATCGTCTTTTCGTTTTGGTAGCGTTGTTTTACGTCGAATCTTTGTCATCGGGACACTGTGCAAAACGGCGCAAGACCCGCGGCATTTTGCGCCGTGTGCATGCGCCGTGTCGCCCGGGGGTTGGGCATTGTCAGAAACGGCGCAAGACCCGCGGCATTTTGCGCGTGTTCGTGCGCCGTGTCGCCTGGGTCGCCCGACCGGCAACACGGCCCGAACACGGCGCTATTTGGACCGTTTGTTGCGCCGTGTTACATCCCGGTATATAAAGGACAGACGGGTGTTTTAACCCCATTTCTTCCTTTCTCTCCCATTTCTCCACTCTCTCCTCGCGACTTTGGGCGATTTCAACCAGATATTGCAGTCTAGCATCTTATAACTCGGATTTGGACATTCTAACACGAATCAATCATCTTCCTTCCACCATTCCATCGTTGAATTGAGGTAATTGGTCATTATACCTAATTTTAGGGTTCTTGGCTATAATTCATTTTTCCTTTCGTTTTTGCTTCGATTGATGATGAACATTAGTTGGGTAATCATGGTGTTATGTTTTCCTAGAACTTTAGCGGATAAATTCCAAGTTTTTCCCCTTCGTTGATCGAATTTGAACTTTATGCCTCAATAGTGTTCGGCGGATGGTCCCTTAGGATAGAACGTCGATTAATTCGTGGTTTCTCAGTGGAATTGTAGTTGATTGAGTCTTTATGTTGTTAGGGTCGAATTCTTGTGAAGAACTCGAGTCGGGACCCTTCCGTTCGTTGTCTTCTTTGGGGTCCGAGCTTCCCGGTCGAACCGTGTTCTTCGGAGCGTTCGGTAGCGGATATTAAGGCAAGTATCTTACTATACTACTTGTATCTTGGGACTAGTAATTACGTATGAGATGTATAATGACTTTGCTTGCCTTCGTAAATATGTTCCGTTTGAGTTGCTTGTGTTTTCCGCAATTTGAAGGCTTTGTGATAATAGTGTTATATCAGTATACGTGTTAGGCGTTGTGCCATTTGTGCAGGAATGCGACGTACATATGGGATGGTTGTACACTTGGTTGTACAATGTATTGTGTACCGAATGTGTGTTATGTTGGTTAAATGTCGTTGATTGATGATAGTTGTTGCGAGTGTCGAGGTTGTGTTATTTACGTGCAATGTACGATTTTGTGGTGATCAAGGTGATTGATTAATTGTGCTCGTTGTTGTATGTAACGTGAATGTGAATATGTGTGTGACCGCTAAGTTCACTCGTGTTGGTTCGACGGGACCTACGAGGATTCGTGGCAGTGGACTACGGGATCAGAACTTAGTGAGGTACTGAGGTCCAATCGTCTTTGATCCGACGAGGCCTACGATAACGCATGGCGGTGGACCATGAGTTTCGGACACGGTGCGTCAACCGGGTGAGCTCGACGGGCTTACGGTGACACGTGGCGGTGGACTACGGTGTCGGGACCGTGTGTGTGATTGTTGTGATTGATATAGTCCGTGCGGGTTGTTATGCCTACGGAGACACGCGTGACAGTGGATCACGGTGTCGGAATTGGTTATGATTGGTTAATAGTCCGTGTGGGTTGTTGAACCTACGGAGACACGTGTGATGGATCACGGTGTCGGAATTGATTATGTTTGTTTAATTATGCGTGATGTAGTCCGTGCGGGTTGTTGAACCTACGGAGACACGTGAGTGGATCACGGTGTCATGAGCATGATACTTTTCAAATCAAAGTTTTTACGGGAAAAGTTTTAAGAAAGAATGTTGGGCGAGCCCCACGAGATTTATGGAAATGTTTCGGTATTGTAAACAGTTGAATTATGAAACGAGTTTTGGGTTAAGGCCCTTAAGTTTTCGAAAGGTTTTGTGAATCGGGACTTGAGGTCTTAAGGTTTTGAAATATTAAAAATTCCCGAGATGATAATCTTATTTTCGAATGCTTCATAGCTTATCTTCTCTTGTGAAAACCTCCGGAATATTTGATACTTGATTATTATATTTGATCACGATTATTAATTGCTTGTTACATTTCGTATGATTTGATACTTGCACTAGTAAAGCAGTGGAGTTTACTAACCCCGATGTCGGGGTGGATGTCTGTTTGCGTCCGGTACATGCAGTTCGGGAGCGATCACAGGATTGGCACAAGAGGATGACGAGCTGCGATACTAATCATGAGTCGAGAGTTGTTTTGATTCTTGTTGTGTTGTCAGAGTTGATTTCAGTCTTCCGCTGTATTGTATTTCGACCCCTGTGTGGGTAATGTTATTTAAGTCAGTTTTGTCGATTGGGTTGTGTGACCCCATCGGTCTGTGTATTCACGTGTAAGTGACCATATCGGTCTGTATCATTTTATTGTTTGACCCTGGCTGGGCAAGCATTTGGTTGTTTATGGATGTTTAGCCTGGTAGATCCTTGTGGAAAGGGTCTACGGCGTGTAATATTCCCATACGGTTTTGGGGGTGTTACACCAGCTGGGCGAACCAATGGGAAGCCAGCACGCGTCTCGAGTCGCTGTCCGGGGAGGACCCACTTTGTACCTTTCGGCGGCCTTGTCGGTAGGTGTGGTAGGTGACAGGCTGGGGTCAATGGTCCTATCTGTCGGTATCCTTTGAAGATCCGCACGTGGGCCACCGTCCAAGATTCGGTCTTCGACGACTTTGACGGATGCAGGATCCATACGTGGCACGAGATGATCGCCTCTGGTTCGCTCATTAAAGACGATCATCAGACCTCAAAAGACGATCGCTGGGTACCAAAAGACGGTCGCCGCATTGTGCCGAACTCTGGGCGTTTGTCCAGAGTAAGTCTTCCATGGTTGGCTTCTCTGATCGTGATGCCGATCGCCTATCGAGGCGTATTAATCGCCGCACAACAATTGCCCCCCAGCTCGCCTCGATGTTGAGAACACGGGGTGAGGTGGCACTGTTGGCGATCGCCGATGTTTAGCCGATCAGCCGATCTGAATTCAAATCTGGACGATCTTCTTTCGCGTCGGGAGCAGCGGGAAATGAAGGCGGGCTTTCCAAAAGTGGCAGGGACACGCGTCGCGCCGCTGTTGGGGGATTCCGACGGTTTGTCGGACCTGTCGGCTGGCATGCCCTCGAAAATACGCGTATGCGGGATTCGAGGGCAGCATTTAATGCGTCCCCACGTGACGGTTGCGATCCAGCCCTTGAGGTTTCTCCTATTTGCATTTAGACCCTCGTCTCCATCTATAAAAAGGCCAGGGCTTCTTCTCCTTCACTTTTTACGCGTCCTTGCATCCCTAGCCGAATTTCTGCAAAAATCTCAGGAGCTTCTTGCGCCGACCTCCTTCTTTTCTCTAGGTAAGAAAAATTAACCTTCTCACTCTCTTTACTTTCTAATATGTCGGGAGGATCCAAAACCTTTGAGACCGGAAGTTCTTCACGCCCATGGCGTCGCCTGAACGGGAGGAGATTCCTGTTGGAGTGGATATGGAGACGGCCGTTGAAGCTATTCGAGCGGGGATTGCACCCGCAGAACTCGAAGAACTTTTCAACGAGGCCGAAGTTGCGAGGACGGCGGCGACGGCGGAGCAGGGGGGCTCGCCGGTGGATGAGGATGATTTGGTGCGGGAGGCCTGGGAACGAGAGAGTAGATTCGGCCCTGCCTATGTGGATTTTGCTCAGATGATGGAAGCGATCGCCGGACCCTGTCCGGAATTCGACTTCGAGGCCTACTCCGCCGCTCACCCTTATGAACATGTGAAGCGGACGATTTTTCAGGCCGCCGTCCCGTCTCCGTGGACTCTCGGAAAGATCCGGAGTACGGCGAACAAGAAAGACCTGAGCCGCTGGAGGGCCAAATATCACATCCCCTCTGACGTTTCCCTGCACGTGCCCTCGGAGAATGAGCGTGCCGACCAACCGCCCAAGGATATGGTTTCCGTCAGCGAGATGATTATGGAGGCGGGTCTGCGATTCCCGCTGCCATTCGCCGTCTCCTACTTGCTGATCGCCTGGAATTTGGCGCCTCTTCAACTGACGCCGAGCAGCAGCTCGAGATCATCCGCACGTTGACCACTGTTTGGCGGTCACGGTTGTTTCGCCTCCCCTGCACGGAGATGAATTATCTGCTCAAAGCGCCGTGCAGAAAGGGTCGATCGGCGGCAATCATATCCAAGGCCGAATCGGGAGAGTGGTCCTTGGCGTGCCGAATAAGACCAGGGGTGACCTGGCTAAATGGTGCTGGGTCGGCGGGGCGTGGCGATCGGCATCGAGTGACAGGCCGAACGAGGAGTTGGAGATCCTCACCACTTTCCGGGAGAGGAATCCGAGTAAGGATTTTAACTCTCCCCTTGATTGAGCTCGTCTTGGACTGATCTAATTTTGTTTTCTTTTTGCAGGACCTCTCGTTCCAGCGATCGGCGACCTTCCATTCGATTTCTTGATCGTTTGGGAGCGGATCCGTGCCTTGCCGAACTCCTTTATTGACGTTCGCTCGCTTGGTACCGAAGCTCATCGGTTGGGGGCTCGATTGTTCTTCTACCCTCGTCACTTGAAAGTTCCAGGTATGAGCTTAAGTGGTGCTTCCTTGCTTGACGATCGTCTCCAGGAGGTCGTTTTGTTTTGTCTAACTTGTTTGTATCTCTTCTTTGACAGAGGTTTATTTTCCCCGATTTGCCGAACCACCGCCAGAGATCGCTATGTCAAACCCGGGTCTCATCGGTCGCCTTCACTTGGGTAAGCAGACTGGTCGCGTTCCCGCGACGACGTCTCGCCCTGCTTCGGTGACGAGGCCTGCCGAGGTGCCAGTCGCCGAGCCGGTGGTCCAGGGAGAGGAACATCTCCAGCGCCGCAAGAGGCGGAGGTCGGAGGAGTCCCCGTCGGTTTCTGAGGCGGATGTATCCATCCTTGAGCCTCCGGTTGCTGCGGCACCTATCTCTGCCATCCCGATGATGGAGCGATCAGGCCCTAGGCCTTCGGTCCCCGGCTCCCGGTCATCTGGCGGCTCGATGAAGAAGGTGGCAATCGCCGAGGCGGAAACTTCTCGGGGCAAGCCTTATTTCGGACGCGATCCCGAGCTGGTCAACAGGTAAGAAAGGATCCAAAATTTCTGAGTTAGGCATTCTGGGCAGGGTATAGGCTAACTCTTTGGTTTCTTTGGTTTGCGCTGCAGGGTTCGTCTTGCCGATCCGGACGTTGCTCCTATGGTGCTGGACTTTTTGTCGAGCAAGGCTCCGCAACAATCCCTCGAAGTCCCTGCTTACGTCCGCCAGGATATCACCTCTCTGCCCAAGGCTTGGACGACCGATCTTGATGCGATCGCTCGTCGGCGATCTGGAGACGCCATGCAGGCGACCGTTGCCCTGGCTCTCCAGACGGCGACGATGGCCGTCCAAGCTGCCAGGGATTTTGAGGGGCGACCCTCCACTGCTCGTCTCCATAGCGACCTCGAGGCCGCCCGGAACAAAAATATCGAGTTTGCCAACCGGATCCAGTCTATGGAGAAGGAGTATGAGGAGACGGCCAAAAGGGCTAAGCAGGACGTGGATCGATTGAAGCAGGATCTGAGCCACTCTAAGGAGGCTGCCGACCGGTCCCGTGATAAGGAAACGGAAACCCGCCAGAAGTTCGCGGCTTCGCAGGAGGAGGCAGCCGGGCTGAAGGTGATGGTGGATCGGCTCAGCGGTGAGTTGGAGGTGGCGAAGAAGGAGCTGGAGAAGGCCAGGGGCGAGAATGCCGCCAAGGTGGTCGAGCTGGCGGAGGCCGAGAAGACGACCGCGGATTTGAAGGGGCAGCTGAAAGCGATCGAGGTCGATCCCTACCTCAACATTGAGCTCGTCGGCGAATTTGATTATTACGTGGCCTATCCGACCTTTGCTCGAGCCGCTAAAAGGCGAGGATCGAGATCGGTCCACGATGGAGAGCTTCAAATCCTATGCCCTCGAGCATCCTGTGCATCCAGAGTTCTCCTTGCCGATCCTTGACTTTGTCGACTTCGGGATCGACTTGAGTTGGTATACCGGTAAACTCATTCATCCCGAGGCCGATGGGGGAGCCCAAGCCGATCCACAACCCGAGGGCGATGACCAGCCGGCGGGGCCTTGAGAGGCATTTTTGTTTTCCTCTGTAACTTGTACTTTTTTTTTGTAATGCCTTCGGGCCTCGTAATGTACGAAACTTGTGTTATGAATAAAATGCTCCTTTTTTCATACTGTCTCCTTACATGCGATCGCCCTTGAATGTTTGCGTGCAATTTTTACAAGTACGTGTATGATTGCTTTCGACGTTTTGTTCATCCGACCGATCGTCTGAGTGTTGAAAGCATTGATATGTTTTGAATCGGAATTCTTACTTGTAATTTTCGTCGAAGGACTTCGATCGTCCTGCGCGTGTTTGAGCGAAGATGATCGTGCGTGGTTCCTTTTTGTTCGATCGTATTTGGGATTAGCTCGACCCATCTCTTCCCCCTAGTTTTTGTTTACATATTGTAAGTAAGGAAACAAAAACTAGTTTGTCTGGCGAGCTATCTTCAGTTTTGCCGATTCTGAAGAATCATGTACGGTTGGGGTGTTCGATGGACCGACCTCCCCATTCGTGTCTTTGTGTGCGAGGGATATTGTGTATCCCGCGACTCACTTTTGTGAGGGTCCTCCGTTAGGCTACGCCTGCCTTGTGTTAAAACGAAAGGCGGGCGATCATGGTCCGGAGGAGTCCTTGCGCGGAGTGTCGTCGGCTCATTCGACTCCACGTCCGCGGCTTGTCAGCTCTGCTTCCACCTCGGCCCGCCATGAAGATGGCGACCCTCGACGGTGTACGTTGAGACGGGGGTAGTGGCACGTCGCATTGTCCGGGTTCACCATGTTAGATGATGTACCTTGAGGACGTGCGATCGTGTCTACTGATTATTTTAGAGGGTCCTTCGGCTACGCCGGCCTCGTATTTAAACGAAGGGCGGGCGATATCAGCCCAAAGGAACCTTGCATGGGTGAAGCTGTCGGTTCCATCGACATCCAGGACCATGGCTGCATTAATTTTACCTAGGATCGTCATGATCAGCGATCGTCGGCGGTACGCGATATGCCTGATGGGGCGATCGCCAGAATAGATGGGATAGGAAAAAATCTCATTATACTCCTTGTACATCATTGAAATTGAATACAAAATTATCACTGGTAGTATTTTTTCAGATGTACGGCGTTCCAGGGGTATTGATCCAGAGTACCGTCAGGATGTTCCAGTTCGTAGGCTCCTTTAGTTAGCCATCTGGATACTCTGAAAGGTCCCTCCCAGTTCGGACTGAAAACGCCTGTGTGGGTTTGGATATTCTTGAGGACGAGATCGCCCACTTGAAACCTTCTTTCTTTGACCTTTGAATTGAAGAACTTCTCGGCTCTCCTTTTGTGGATTGTGTTCTTCATTTTTGAGGTCAGCCGTCGTTCTTCGAGCATGTCTAGGTCGATTCGTCGGGCCACATCGTTGTCGGTCATCATCTCCTGTTCGGTTCGATGGATGAGGACGGCGATCTATGAAGGAATCACCGCTTCTGTTCCGAAGGCAAGGGCGAACGGGGTTTCGCCGGTTGAATTGCGGGTCGTCGTTCGGTAGGACCACAAAACGTCTGGGAGCTCGCTCGCCCATCGTCCTTGCCTGGATTCGAGTCGTGCTTTGATCGTGTGTTTGAGGATCTTATTCACTGCCTCTACCTGCCCGTTCGTCTGAGGGTGATAGGGCGCTGAGAATAACCTTTTGATTCCCCACTTTTCACAGAATTGCATGACTTCTAAGCCGTCGAACTGTTTTCCGTTGTCGGAAATGATGGCCTGGGGCAGACCGAATCGGCATACGACGTTTTTCCATATAAACTTGATCACTTGCTCTTGGCCGATCTTGTTGAGCGGTTCGGCCTCCGCCCATTTGGTGAAATAGTCGATCCCTACGATGGCGAACTTACAGCCCCCCAGAGCCGTCGGTAAGGGACCTATAAGGTTGATGCCCCATTGCGCAAATGGCCAAGGGCTATACATGGAGGTGAGCTGTTCGGGGGATAGTTTAATGTTGGGGCCATTATTTGACACCTATGACACGATCTGGCATAGGCGATCGCATCTTTCCGAAGTGATGGCCAGAAAAACCCTTGTCTGGTTGTCTTATGGATGAGGGCTCGCCCGCCCGCATGGTTTCCACAAATCCCGTCATGGATCTCAGCTAAAATGAGCCGACCTTCCTCCGGTGTAATACACTTGAGGAGGGGAAGGCTGAAGGCTCGCTTGTAAAGCCGGTCGTCCAATAGGGTATATCTGGTCGCACGAAGCTGGAGTTGGCGAGCTTTAACACGGTCGTCAGGGACCGTTCCGTCCTTTAAGTATTTGATGAACGGAGTCATCCAGTTCTCCTCGGCGATGGCGACCGTGGTAACCAGGCTTCTGTCGATCGCCGGCCTTGCTGACTTTGTGATTTGGATATTGGAGAAGTCGGCTGCCCCATCCGATGATGCTAGCTTGGAAAGAGCATCGGCCTGGGAGTTGTGCTCTCTCGGGACTTGTTCGATTAGTACTTCTTCAAATTTTGTGCACATTTCGGCGACCAGCTCTTGGTATTTGACCATCTGTTCGCCGCGTGCCTCATATTCTCCCTTGACTTGGTTTACGACCAAAAGGGAGTCCATGAAGATATGGATGCGACGAACATCTAGGGCGAGGGCTAGATCGAGCCCGCCTACCAAAGCTTCGTATTCAGCTTCATTGTTGGTCGCACGAAAACCGAAACGCACAGCATTTGTGAAACTCTGACTGTCGGGGCTGATGAGGACAATCCCTGCCCCTGCTCTCGAATTGGTCGCTGAGCCGTCCACATATAACTTCCAGGCAGGCCGGCCGACCTAGGTTGGACTGTGAGGGAAAGTTAATTCCACCACGAAGTCCGCCAGAGCTTGGCCCTTGATCGCCGTGCGAGGAGCGTAAGTGATACCGTATTGGGCGATCTCCAGCGACCACTTGAGGAGTCGCCCGTTGGTATCCGGTCGGTGTAGGACTTGTCTTAGAGGTAGAGTTGTTTGGACTTCCACTTGGTGATCGAAGAAGTAAGCCCTCAGCTTACGAACACTCATGACAAGGGCGTAGGCGATCTTCTCCAATGGCGTATAACGTGTCTCAGCGTCGTGGAGCGCCTGGCTAACATAGTAGATCGGCAAGTGGGCTTGCCCCTCTGCTCGCACCAGAACGGCACTCAGCGCGACCTCCGAGGCCACTAGGTAAAGGAATAATTTTTCACCGGGGATCGGCTTTGCCAGGATCTGGGGGTTAGATAGATATTCCTTTATCTTGGCGAATGCTATCTGGCTTTCCTTCGTCCATGCGAACTTCTTGTTCTTGATGGTTGCGAAGAAAGGCTTGCTTTTATCGCCGAGCCGTGATATGAAACGGTTGAGGGCGGCTAGACAACCTGTGAGGCGTTGCACCTGCTTGATGTTTCGCGGTTCTTGCATGTCAAGGATCGCCTGCACCTTGGTGGGGTTCGCCTCGATCCCCCTTTGGCTCACTATGTGCCCCAGGAACTTCCTGGAGCCCACCCCGAAGTTGCATTTCTTGGGGTTCAGCTTCATGTTAAACTTCTCAAGGATGGCGAATGTCTCGGCGAGATCGTTGAGGTGATCTTCCTTCTTGAGGCTTTTGACTACGATATCATCAATGTAGACCTCCATGGTCTTGCCGATCTGATCGTCGAACATTCTGTTGACTAATCGCTGGTAGGTCGCCCCTGCGTTTTTCAAGCCGAACGGCATTCTGACCCAAAAGTATATGTCTTTTTCTGTGTGGAAAGATGTGTGTTTTATGTTTTCCTCCGCCATTGGGATTTGATGATACCCGGCGAAGGCATCCATAAATGACATCATTTCGCAACCCGCCGTACTATCGACCAAGTGATCAATATGAGGCATCGGGAAGTGATCTTTTGGACATGCCGCGTTGAGGTCGGTGAAGTCAATGCATAACCTCCAGGAGCCAGTTGGCTTTTTGACGAGCACCGCGTTGGCGACCCATTGTGGTTCGTCTGTGGCTACTCCGATCAATTTGTTGTTGAGTAACTTCTGGACTTCTATGTCGAGCGCCGCGTATTTCTCGGGGCCGAACTTCCTACGCTTATGATGAACAGGCTTCATTGCTCGGTCGATCTTTAGATAATGGCAAGCGTGTTCGGGACTTATGCCAACCATATCTTGATGCGACCAGACAAAGACTCTGATGTTCCTACGTAGCAAGTTGATCAGATCTCCCTTTAATTCGTGGTCGATGCTTGCGCCGATCTGTACTTCCCGTTCAGGATGAACCGGATCCATCGTAATGCTTTCCAATTCTTCGACAGGGACGGTCGCCTCTCGTTTGGTGCGATCTCCAGACTCGGTCCTTGGATCGATGTCGAGATTTGGCTCGAAACCGATCCTTGGCTCGATGTCGTCCGTCAATTGATGAGAGATGGCATCCCCTGAGTCGGGTTGGTACGATGTGTTCGGTTCGTCGATCTCCATGGGTTGATCGTCGATCGCTTCAATGTTACATATAGTATGGGAAGTATTGAAAGAAGTAACAACATAGGAGTAATTCAAACATCTTTTTGCCATTAGCTGATCTCCTTTTACAGTACCGACCGTCCCATCGGCATTGGGGAATTTGATACAGTAAAAGAAGGATGAGGCGACCGCCTCAAAGGTTTCTAAAAAGGGACGACCTAGGAACCCATTATAGATGCTGGCCCTATCTATGATTACAAAGCTTAGGTTCCTAGTAATCCTAACCTTGGGATCATAAAAGCATACTAGCTCAACGAAGAGCTTGATCCTCCCGTAGGCTTGGACTGTGTTGTCGCCGAACCCTTGGAGCACGGTGTCGAAAGGCTTGATGAATTTGATTAAGTTGCCGAGTTGGTCTAGGGAGGATTTGAATATGATGTTGCAGAAACTCCCATTGTCGACCAGCACGCGATCGAACGTCTTCCCAAGGATACAAGCGGAGATCACTAGTGCATCCTCTTTGGGACATTGCACTCCCTCCCTGTCCTTGTTGGAAAAGGTGATGAACGCGTCTTTAGAGATGGTCGGCTCCGGAGGTACCACAACATGGACTTCGGCGAACGCCCTCAGCTCGGCCTTTCGATTTCTGTTTGACAGGGTGGAAACCGGGGAAAGGCCCCCGAGGCTTCCTCCTCCTGCTTGAAGCATGTTGACCCGACCACCAGGGTTGATCGGAGGGATCGACTCATCAGAGTATTCCGGCTCATGCTCGATTCTGGCGATCGGATTGGGAGGAATTCTTTCGTTTGGTCGGCGCTCGCGCCCTCCGGCTCTATCCGTCCTGGGCTCTGGCTTGGTGACCAAGTTGTCCAGTTTGCCCTCCTCAAACAGTCGCCAGAGTTGTCTGAGGAGGTCGCGGCATTGGCTGGTGTTGTGGCCGGGACTCTTATGATAGGCACAGAATTTGCCACGGTCTAGATGACCTTGGTCCCTTATCGGTTTTGGTTTGGATAGCCACTCACGACCTTTGATTGCGTTGAAGATGTGGGCCAGAGATAAGTTGAGGTTGTGGAGGAGGTGGACTTCCACATCATCGAAGGCTTTGAACTCACCAGGCGGTTTTGCGACCGCCTTTCTGGGCTTGGCGACCGCCTTCTTTTGGACATGGGAAGGCGTCTTCCCTTCTCCGGATGGTTCCTCGCCTAAACGGAGGGAGAGCATCCTCTGCCTGGCCAGAAAATCGGTGGCTCTGACGCGGAAGGCCGTATAGGTCGGGGGAAAATCCTTTGTGAGGTGCCTGAACATGGGCGAGCGTCCGTGGAATCCGTTCAGGACTGCGTGGAGAGCGAGCTCGTCGCTGATGGGCTCACCGGTGAGGACTATCTCGTCTACCCGCTCGATGTAATCCTCATCCAATTCGTCCTTCCCCTGCCTGATTTTCATCATGCGGTGGGGACCTTCCGGGCGAGCGACTTTGGCGGCGAAGTACGACGTGAAGTCGTTCGCCAGCTTCTCAAAGCAATTGATTGAGCGAGATGGTAGTGAGATGTACCACCTGTGGGCGAGATCGCCCAGAGTTAACGGGAACATACGACATTTCGTCGCATCTGAGGCTCCGTATCCGGTCATGTAGATCCGGAATTTGCCCAAATGGGTCTCCGGATCCGACCTCCCCTCATATAGAGGCGTTTGTGGGGGAGCGATCTTTGGTTGAATTGGGGCGATCTCGATCTGGACCGCGAGTGGTTCATTTAGCCCAGCGATCGGTCTCCACGGCTTTGCCCAATTTCTAGGAGCGTCTTCATCTCGTCAGTGGCGTTGCATGGCGGCCATCGCCGTTGCTGGCCGCTCGCCGATTGGCTCTCGAAGCGCGAACCAAGGCGATCGTGTGCGATCCCCTAGCTCCGTGGTGAATGGCAGGCTCCACGCCGGTGGGTTCCTTTCTTGGGCGAGCAGGGCTCGTTGGCCGGCCTGTCTCTGGGAGTCGGATATGCCGAACTCCTGGTAAAGGATTCGGATACCGATGTCTCGGTGGGGCCTGAGTGCCCGGGTCGCCATGAGGGATCGCTCCCCAGGCGGCTGAAGACGGAATCGTCCCACCTCACGAGAGCCTTCTCCTGCGGCTCGGGGCTTTCTGTCGATTTTTCAACATAGATCCCCTTAAGCTTCCGCTTGCCTGCCCGACGGATGGTCGATGGAGTGATGGTGGGCGAGTCGTAGGCCTTCCGTCGCTCCCTGAGGATGGCTATAGCCTCCTCAATTTGTTCCGCGGTCTGGAACTGATCGAGTGAGAGGCTAGAACCGTCCCTCGGGGGCGGGAGTGAGAGCCTAGCGTCGCCACGGTCGCCTTCCGCCGTGGGCTGGGATTCAGTCCTCGCCGGAATGAGATTTCCGGCAGATCTCAGGGTGGCTCTCTTGGAGGTCGTTGCTGATGTCATTTTTCTGAAGGCTTTTCTATTGAAGAACAGTGAGTGTTTCTTCAAGTATATGTCCGGAGAACAGTGAGTGTTCTTCGAGACGGTAGGAATAAAAATGAAGGTTTAGACGCCCTTCTTCTAGCGCCAATTGTTGTTACCCAAAATATTATCCGGAGATAGTATTGCTGGAATGATCGAGTAACAAACAAATGCGAGAACACTTCCGTGAGAAAATAGATAACACAAGATTTGTCGGGGTTGTTAATCCCGGGCTTGAGTGCTCTCGCGAGATGTTATTAATAAATATACTGTCGAGTACAAATATTAATGTTAGAATCTATTACAAGGAGTGTAAAGACTTCTAGTTATCTAGGCTTTAGAGCGCGTAGATTGCCGGAAGAACCAGATAGATAAATCTTTGAGTTCTTGCTTGGGATATATGATGAATGTGTATGAATATCACTATGAATGTATTAGTGGTTGCCAAAAGAGCCTTTGATTCTCTCTTTGGTGTGTGTTTTGCACTGAATTCGTAGTAAAATTCGCGTCCCCTTTGCCATAGCAGTGAGTTCTCTATTTATAGGGGACAAGGTAGCTGGGATTCCTCAAGCGATCGCGGGCGACCGCCGTTTTCTATATTAAAATAAGACGGCCGATCGTCCCGTCATGTGGGCCTGTTCCCTTGAGGTCCGAGGTTGCTGCTGGAGGCCAGCTGGGCGAACCAATGGGAAGCCAAAGACGCGTCTCGAGTCATTTGTCAGGAGGACCCACTTTGTACCTTTCGGAGGCCTTGTTGGTAGGTGTGGTAGGTGACAGGTTGGGGTCAATGGTCCTATCTGTCGGTATCCTTTGAAGATCCGCACGTGGGCCACCGCCCAAGATTCGGTCTTCGACGACTTTGACGAATGCAGGATCCATACGTGGCACGAGATGATCGCCTCTGGTTCGCTCATTAAAGACGATCGTCAGACCTCAAAAGACGATCGCTGGGTACCAAAATACGGTCGCCGCATTGTGCCGAACTCTGGGCGTTTGTCCAGAGTAAGTCTTCCATGGTTGGCTTCTCTGATCGTGATGCCGATCGCCTATCGAGGCGTATTAATCGCCGCACAACAGTTATCTCAGTTTGCCCATCAGTTTGGGGGTGAGCGGTAGAACTCCTGTTCAGTGATGATCCAAATAATTTCCACAGGGTGATCCAGAAATGACTGAGGAATTTGGTGTCTCTGTCGGAGGTAATAGATATGGGAACCCCGTGAAGGCGCACAACCTCCCTGAAAAACAGTTTGGCTATGTTGGATGCATCCACAGTCTTCTTGCATGCAATGAAATGGGACATCTCGGAGAATTGGTCCACAACCACAAACACAGAATCCGCACCTCGCTAGGTACGAGGCAAACCCATCACGAAATCCATAGATAAGTCCTGCCAAATGTCATCAGGAATGGGTAAAGGCATGTAAAGACCAGTGTTCTGCGATTGACCTTTAGAAACTTGACACGTGTAGCATTCCTTGACTATGGTTCCAGCATCCCTTCTCCGGTGAGGCCAATAAAACCTTTCTTCCAGACTGGTAATGGTCTTGTCTCGTCCCATGTGCCCACTAAGACCGCCACTATGTAGGTCCCTAATTAATTTCTCCCTTAAGGATGAACAAGGAATGCACAGTTGGTCCCCTTTAAAAAGGTACCCCTCTTGAATATGGAAATCTGCACAAGGGCGATCATTGCACTTGGCCCATAATTCTTTGAACTCGTTATCATTCTCATATAACTCCTTCAGACATTCAAAACCCACAACCTCTTGTGCTAAAGTGATAAGCAGAGAGGCTCTCCTACTTATAGCATCAACTACCTTGTTAAGATCTCCATATTTATGCTGAATAATAAAAGGGAATTTCTGCAGAAAAATCACCCACCGGGCGTGCATCTTGTTGATTACTTTCTGACTATGAAGAAATTTCAAAGCTTGATGATCAGTTAACAGAATGAACTCTCTATGAATCAAATAGTGCTCCCATTGGCGAAAGGCTCTGAAAACAGCGTAAAAATCTTGGTCATAAGTACTCCATTTTTGTCGAGCTTCACTCAACTTCTCACTAAAGAAAGCAATCGGCTTCTTCTCTTGAGACAAAACAGCTCCTATTCCAATTCCACTAGCATCACATTCAACTTGGAACACTTTTTCAAAATTAGGAATAGCTAAGACTGGGGCGGTGCATAACTTCTTTTTTATTAAGGCAAAACTCTGCTCTTGCTCGGAAGCCCTTTTAAATTTTCCTTTTTTCAAACATTCGGTGATTGGTGCAGTGACAGTGCTGAAATCTCTGATAAATCTCCGGTAAAAAGTGGCCAGCCCATGGAAACTACGCACTTCAGTAACTGATGTAGGTACAGGCCAATCTATGATAGCCCTCACCTTTTCTTCATCGACCTGAATTCCTTCATCACCAACTACAAACCCCAAGAAAAGTAATTTGTTTGTATTGAACGTGCACTTTTTCAAATTAATGTACAACTAATTTTCTTGTAAAACTTGTAATACTAGCCTCAAATGTTCCAGGTGCTCTTTCTTGGACTTGCTATAAATCAGAATATCATCAAAATAGACCACTACAAAAAACCCAATAAAGGGGCGCAGAACCTGATTCATTAGTCTCATAAAGTTGCTAGGGGCGTTTGACAATCCGAAAGGCACAACCAACCATTCATAAAGTCCATCCTTGCTCTTGAAAGCCGTCTTCCATTCATCTCCCGGTCTAATCCTGATCTGATGATATCCACTATGCATGTCTATTTTCAAAAACAACTTAGATCTTGCCAACTCATCAAGCATGTCTTTTAGGGGGGGGGGGGGGAATCGAAAACCGGTACTTGATAGTTATCTTGTTGATGGCCCTACTATCAACACACATCCTCCACTGATTTCCTTTATTTGGTACCAAAAGGACTGGAATGGCACAAGGACTCATGCTTTCTCGGATTAACCACTTCCTTAGTAAATCCTCAATATGTTTCCTTAAAATCTCGTTCTCCTTAGGACTCATGTGATAATGAGGAAGGTTTGGTAGACTAGAACCTGGAATCAAGTCGATCTGATGTTGAATATCTCTCATGGGAGGTTAATCATTCGGAAGCTCCTCTGCAATCAGCTCATTGAAATCCTTTAGAATTTCTAAGACTTCACCTGTTATTGGAATCTCTTCTTTCACAGCACTCATCAGCCCTTTGATCACCACTAGACAAAGACACTCATTTTCCTTAACATCATCGTCAAGTTCCCTTTCATCCTGAGTCATCAGTAGGAAGCTCGATTTCTTTTCCTTTGGGTTCGTATCAAATTGTAAAACGGGTGCGATAGCAATCTTATGGGTGCCCCACGTAAATAGCATCACATTATCCCGTCCCCAATAAGTAATATCATGATCAAACTGCCAACTTTGATAAGTCATAAACCAAAAAAAAGACAGTAACAATATATTTTATATATATAGTAACAAATATACTATAATAAATATAACAAAAAATACACTTTTATGTATATACATATAATTATATATATATATATACACACACACTATATTAACAAATACAGTAGTAATGTATATTATATATAATATTAATATATTATATAATATTAATATATGTTATATAAATATAGTATTACTGTAAGTTGCAAATATATATATATATATATATCACGCTTCGGGCTAGCCCTAGCGGGCTTCGGGCTAAACGGTCCGGGCCAAAAAAGTCCGGATTTAAACGGGCTAGGAAATATCGGCCCTAACCCAGTTTTTGGCGGGTTAAACGGGCCAGCCCGCCGGGCCCGAGCCCGTTTAACATCTATACTGCCAAGGTCTACCAAGTAAAATATGACAAATATCCATATCAAGAACATCACAAATTACCTCTTCTCTATAATGTTTGCCGATGGATATGGGAACTTTACAAGACAGCGTCACTCGTACCTGAGATCCCTTGATGACCTAGCTAAGAGAATATGGTTTCTCATGGGGTTCCATGGGCAATTTGAAATACTCCACCATTTTTTTGGACACCAAGTTCTCCGTGCTCCCATTATCTACTACCAGGTCACATACTTTGTTATTGACGGAACATCGAGTCTTAAACATATTTTTGCGTTGGCCTTCCTCTTTAGATGCTAGTAACAACTGTTGAAGTACAAAATTCACTTTATCTTCAGATTCTTATTCAGCAAATCCAGCTTCTGCATATTCATCTTCGTCGGCAGGTTGCTCATCATCACTACCACTTTTCTCTACTACTCCAGTAACCCTCCTCGATGGACAAACATTGGACCTGTGACCCTTTCCACCGCAACGGTAACAAGTATCACCGGTAGGTTTCACATATGGGTTGTTCTGCTTTTGGACGAGGTCTTGCCTTGCGGTGCTTGCTTTGCCTTGCTTTGCTAATAGGATTTGAATCTTTGGTTTCTTTGCACTTTTCTCTTTGTCATCGCATTGTTTTGTGGAGAATACCTTCAAATTTGAGAAATTCCTCGGGTATTTCTCTATTAATCCCGCCTTCAAAGCTAGGTTGGGACGCTTGACAGCGGTCCAAACGATCTGCAATCCCATCTTCTCTTGCAACGAACTCTTCAAACCACTAATATAACGAGCCACTTTACGATTCTCGGACTCGCCCAATTCATTACGTTGAAACGCAAGAATTCATCCGTGTACTCGGTCACTGATCGTTTGCCCTTAACACATTCAATATACATCTTATACAGAATTTGTTCGTAATCTTCAGGTAAAAATCTTTCAAGCATCAACTGTTTCATCTTTCTCCAAGTTCGTATAGGGCGTTTCCTTTGCCTCTGCCTCTGAATAGCGATCCTATCCCACCAAATAGTCGCGGTACTTATTAGCCTGATCGCAACCATCTTAACCTGCTTATTTTTCGGGACATCCATGACGTCGAAAAACCTGTCAACATCGATCTGCCAATCCAGAAATTCTTCCACTCCCATTGTTCCATGAAATAAGGGAATATCAGCCTTTATGTGATAATCATGGTGATTCCCACGTTCACTGCCATCTTCGGTAATGACATCTTCATCCTCAGAACTCGAGTCATCAGTAGGAGGGTTGTTGTTATTACGAACCCTAATTGTAACACCCCCAATCCACTCAGGGATATTACACGCCGTAGACCCCTTTCCACAAGGAGCTACCAGGCGGGAGACTACAAATCAAAACCCACATGCGGTCAACTTGACCAAAACATAATACCGTAGACCGATTAGGTCTCTCAAAGCATAGCATAACCGTACATCTGATGAAACTAAATTACAACTCGATCACATAGTACATAAAATGTCCATCCCCTCAAGGATGACAAGAACTCAAACTGACATATCAGCGTGAGACTGACAGGACTACAACTGTGACTAGTATCGCTGCATTGCATCATCCTCCGAGCCAATCCTGTGGTTGCTCACTCTCCAGTCAGAACACCTGGAATAAATAACAAAATCCCCAACGAGGGGTTAGCGATGGAATCGCTAGCAAGTAACCAAGCTATACAATTATACATCAAGAATACAACCGTTATGAAAATAACATTTCGACAAGGTAGTAACACGATCCCCGAGTCTAAAGTCTTTTGAAAATTTATTCCTTTAAAACAAACCATGGGGATTACTCCGAAATCATTGTAAGAGATTATTTAGAGACTTGGGGTCTCGGTGTAAAATCTGAAATATGAATGTTTATCCTTTTCAAAAGGTTTTCTTTCAAAATCATACAAATGATTTTATTCTCAACTCAAACCTCAAGATCAAAACCATATTCACCAATATAATCGGGATTCAAGATTCAAAACATAAACAATTCAGAGATATCAAATCAACAATCAAACGTCTCCGTGGCCCCGAAGGGTCCCACCCGGATTAGTCATCAAGAATAAACTCGAACACACCCATAAGTTATCTTGACATCGCACTCGCAAGTGACGATTCTCGGAGCCCTCTCCGGACCTACCCGATTAGATAAACTTATGCTCAAATCGAAACATCCGCCGTACTCGCAAGCACGCGCCTCCCGGAGGCCTCGACGGACCCTACCCGGATAACATCATTCAAATACACCCATAAGTTATCATGACATCGCACTCGCAAGTGTCGATTCTCGGAGCCCTCCCCAGACCTACCCGAATTGATAACCTTATGGTCACAACGTACGTCTGGCCGTACTCGCAAGCACGCGCCTCCGGAGGCCTCGACGGGACCCTACCCGGACAACATCTCAATTCGCTAAGATACACAACAACAACAAAGGCACAATATTCACTACAACCTGAAACACGTAACATATAAGTTAATGTAACATAACTTCCACAAAGGCACAACATCCACAGCAAACCATCATTCAGGAAAAAGGCCAACGAGCAAATAATACAAGTATTACGCGATTCCACAATTCTTCAGTTAACTACTCATTTCTAGTATTTATTTTAATCACAAAATAACATGATGAGGTAGTTATCATTATTCTTGAAACTAAAGTTTACGTTGGTAATTACCTTCATAAAATCACATCTTCATTTAAAGTAAGTTACGGTTAAATATACCGTCACTAACGAGTCCACGTTAAATTCACGACACATCACATTCTCAAAGTATAAAGAATATAGACGAGATACTCGCCTCAAGTCCAACGCACGCGGAGCAACGGAAAGCTCGACTTAATGACCGCTCTAGGACACTCAGAAGAACACGATTCAACCGAAGCTCGGACCCGAAGAAGACAACGAGCGGGAGGTTCCGACTCGAGTCCTTCACAAGAATTCGACCCTAACAATATATAATCAATAAATCATCGATCATACGAGGAAGAATAATCGAAGAACGCCCGAAAACCCCTCTATGACATTTCTAGGACACCTTCAAGGCGTCGGTCAAGAACTCGACCCAAATAACGAATCGATACGATCCAACCATGGAATAACAAGGGAAATGATATAATACATCTAAATAATCATCAATCCATCATAATCCTAAGATAAATCGGATTAATCGGACGAAAACAACCAAAATACCCAAATTCCCCAAAACTAGATTATCAAGAAATCTAACCTTGATTCGGTAGATCGGAGGAGGTTATGAGGTGATGGATTGATGTTAGAAACTCACGAACTTCGTGGATTGATATATAAACAACATCTAATCACGTACTCCAAGCCCCAGCCACGGAAGGAAATGAGAGGGATGAGAAAAATAGGTGTAAACCCATTGCTCGAACATATATATACTCCCCGGCATCCTGCCGACCACTTACGGCCAGAATCGCCGACCTTACGGCCGTAACCGGCTTTCGTCAAAATCCGCCCGGCGCATGCCGATCGCTTACGGCCGTAATCGACAGACCTTACGGCCGTAACTCGGGACTTACGGCCGTGCACGGCAGTCCTTACGGCCGTAATCGGCATTCGTCGGAAGTTGCACAGCACCGTCTGGCGTAACTCTCGACCCCTTACGGCCGTAATCGGCATTTCGAGGCCAGGCCTGCCGAACACTTACGGCCGTAATCGCACCTTACGGCCGTAACTCGGCGGAACCGATTTTCTTTGCGGCCGTCTCGGTCGTGGCCACTCGACGATCCGAACGACCCCGAAACCCGAACCTGAATACGAATCGAACATACGGTTACGAAGTACTCGCAAATACGAATCCGAGCACTAAGAGAACACACGATTCCGACCACCGGAAGGCTCGAAATTCGACAATGGAAAGTAATTACCCCAAACTTTGGGAAATTACGAAAACGGCCCAAAACGCCCGGAAATCACGATACGTGATCGAATAACCAAACCGAAGTTCACAACACGTCTAACAAAGTTAAACGGACTTGCGGGAAACTCGAAACAGCAGTTTCGGACGAGATTCGCAAGAATCGAACTCAAGTGCGGAAAAACCGCTAAAAAGCACGGAACTCAACAAAACGACACCGAAACGAGCTCGGATGACAAAAAGTGCAGAATTAATCAATCTCGAAATGACGAAACGGTCATGATCGAGTCGTCAAAACGGACTTTCGCCGAAAAAAAAGAAATTACCGGAAATCGAAATTACGGGTATTACATTCTACCCCTCTAAAAAAAAGTTTCGTCCCGAAACTTAAACTAAAAAAAAAGTGAAGTCACAAACAACAAAGCACGGCCGACAAAATCTCAACGGTCCCGACAAACCGATCCCGATACCGATGCCGAAACACGATTCTGGGAAACCTCATGGAATAATTCACGATCTTGAACTCTGTGGCCCTCGAGTCCACAATTATAACAAGTAATCCGTTGCGTAGGACAATTTGCTTGCACATGACCGACAACATTGCTGTTAAAGCACCTCCCAGTCTGACTAGGAGTCAAAGAAGACAACTTGGAACTCTTGGTTCCACCGAACGAAGAAATTGAAGGTTTCGCCGTACGACTACGCGAAACTCGATGAGAAGAATTTCCATCTCTTGCACCGTCCGAAAAATCTCCAGACGTCCTCTGTCTCTTCGACTCATGCGAAGGCCCAGTAGATAACGATGCCATCTCGTACGCCATGGCTCGATTCGATACTCTCTCAAAGTAGCACAAGTGAAACCCGACATGTACTGTCGAATCTCTGGTCTCATCCGCATATCAAAATGACGGATCTTGTCCTCCTCGGTCCTCACCGATTCTTCACAAAGGCGAGCCGCCGACTATAATCGACAATAGCCTGCGACACGGGTACATCCTGTGGCTCGGCTAGGTAAAAATCTCGGATCCTCTGCTCTCGAATCGGCCTCGGGCAAAATTCCGCTTCCATCAACTTCTTGAACTCTTCCCAAGTAACACATGATCTTGAGGCTCAACGGCCTCCCACCGATTAGCGGCGTCATCAACGAGAAGGCTGGGCGATAGGAATCCTCGCTCCTCGGGACAACCAATCGCCTTGAAAATCTTCTCCATTGGATAAGCCAACCGTCCCGACCAAAGTATCACCCGCTCCTGCAAAGCGAGGGCGATACGAACCACTTCTCTAAGCCACCGAGTCGATCCAACATCCTCATTCGCAGTATGGTTACGCCGAACCACCCGAGCTAAATGTGTCATCCAGTACGCCTGTTGGAGCACGGTGGCAACACCGATACTAATTCCATTACCGTGAGTACGATCCTGGTCGCGCGGAGGGTTACCACGACCTCGACCTCTCGGCATCTTGAATGGGCAACCGATCGAACAACAAAACAACCACCACATAATCAATATAGAGCAACCAACAATAACACAATAAAATACTCATTCCGAGTTGTAACACGAATACATGAACTATCACCGCAACGACAGAATTCAAATTCATAAATCATTCACTTAGCCATGTTAACATAACGTCGACCTTTACCAAGTTTATCACGGTCAAAACCACAAACATATCATCGAATTCGAATATGGGTAATATTTTAAAAACAATTTTTTTTTTTCAAGGTGCTCGTCGAATGATAGTATTTTAAAATTCTGAATTTGGAAAATTTCTTTGACGAATTTTAGAAAAGAAAAGTTTGATCAAAACTACGAATCTATTATCATCTCTGTCTCGTTTTGAAAACAATGTACAAGACATTCTAAATTACCACATCCGGATAACGTCAAAGAAACACACAATTATACCGAACTATGAAATCATCGTATGCAGGCGTACACCCATAACTTGCTAACAAGAATTGTGACAATATATAATACGTCAATAATATCCACACGGTGAAGCAACTAAGTGCAATCTCGATATCGCGCGATTAGGGTTCACGATCGTCACGACGGACCATATGATTAGGTCGATAGAGATTGAGCAACAGAAAATGATCACCTATAGAATTGTAATGACAAAGTCTTGTAAAAATTTTCCGACGGCAAAACAACATAACAAACATATAACATAAATTTTTCAAAATTCTTTTGGTCTCAAGAAGGTACGGTAATATTTTGCGATTGCCCAAAATACATTAATATACATTTTTCCTCATACCGCTTTGATGGTGTCATTTGAAAATACGGGATTAACTATGTCAAAACTCGACTGATTTCAAAATTCATACGAATTTCTTGGTTTAATCGAACCATAAAAATATTTTCAAAATCAACTTTCACAAAAATGTTCCGACCCTTATGGCCCCTCAAAAATATATTCTCAAATCTACCCATGCGGAATAATTACGATAGTCCAAACAAAGCGATCGAACTAAAAACCACCTGCTCAAGCGACAAACAAAATCACAAATTCAACCAAACACATTTGGGCGCATCAAGTTAAAACATATATCCAGGACTATCATTTGAGCTTTTCACCGAATTAGCTGTCGGCACACTTTGAAACCCATCAAAGTTCACAAATTTCACAACATACCACCCCACACGGCGGTTCAAAGTCAAAACATCAATACGTCCTCATATTCGTATATCGTGCGTCACGAGCATCGAATACAACTCCCTTACACAACACCGTGTAAATAAGGACACACATCACATTTAATTCGCACACGTAAAAACATGAAATACAGTACCTCACATAAAGGAGGAGACTTACGTCCACAGGCCGCACGGAGATAATGGTGCAACACGATACTAATCACAACGAACCACAATTGATCACAACGGATCGCAATGATCTCGCTTGTTCTGGCTGCTCACCCGGGTGACACGACAAGACACGACTCCGACAAGACACGACTCGACAAGACCCAACTAGACCCAACCGCCTAGGTTTTCGCAAACCTAAGCTCCGATACCATTTATGTAACACCCCCAATCCACTCGGGGATATTACACGCCGTAGACCCCTTTCCACAAGGAGCTACCGGGCGGGAGACTACAAATCAAAACCCACATGCGGTCAACTTGACCAAAACATAATACCGTAGACCGATTAGGTCTCTCAAAGCATAGCATAACCGTACATCGATGAAACTAAATTACAACTCGATCACATAGTACATAAAATGTCCATCCCCTCAAGGATGACAAGAACTCAAGCCCGACATATCAGCGGCCAGACGACAGGACTACAAGCGTGACTAGTATCATTGCATTGCATCATCCTCCGAGCCAATCCCGTGGTTGCTCACTCTCGATCGAGAACACACGGAATAAATAACAAAATCCCCAACGAGGGGTTAGCGATGGAATCGCTAGCAAGTAACCAAGCTATACAATTATACATCAAGAATACAACCGTTATGAAAATAACATTTCGACAAGGTAGTAACACGATCCCGAGTCTAAAGTCTTTTGAAAATTTATTCCTTTAAAACAAACCATGGGGATTACTCCGAGAAATCATTGTAAGAGATTATTTAGAGACTTGGGGTCTCGGTGTAAAATCTGAAATATGAATGTTTATCCTTTTCAAAAGGTTTTCTTTCAAAATCATACAAATGATTTTATTCTCAACTCAAACCTCAAGATCAAAACCATATTCACCAATATAATCGGGATTCAAGATTCAAAACATAAACAATTCGTAGATATCAAATCAACAAATAAACGTCTCCAGTGGCCCCGAAGGGTCCACCCGGATTAGTCATCAAGAATAAACTCGAACACACCCATAAGTTATCGACATCGCACTCGCAAGTGACGATTCTCGGAGCCCTCTCCGGACCTACCCGATTAGATAACCTTATGGTCAAATCGTAACATCCGCCGTACTCGCAAGCACGCGCCTCCGGAGGCCTCGACGGACCTACCCGGATAACATCAATCAAAAAAACCAATAATTTATCATGACATAGCACTCTCAAGTGACGAATCTCTGAGCCATCCCCAGACCTACCCGAAATGATAACATATTTGTCACAACGAACGACTGGCCGTACTCGCAAGCACGCGCCTCGGAGGCCTCGGCGGGACCTACCCGGACAACATCTCAATTCGCTAAGATACACAACAACAACAAAGGCACAATATTCACTACAACCGAAACACGTAACATATAAGTTAATGTAACATAACTTCCACAAAGGCACAACATCCACAAGAAACCATCATTCAGGAAAAAGGCAACGAGCAAATAATACAAGTATTACGCGATTCCACAATTCTTGATTAACTACTCATTTCTAGTATTTATTTTAATCACAAAATAACATGATGAGGTAGTTATCATTATTCTTGAAACTAAAGTTTACGTTGGTAATTACCTTCATAAAATCACATCTTCATTTAAAGTAAGTTACGGTTAAATATACCGTCACTAACGAGTCCACGTTAAATTCACGACACATCACATTCTCAAAGTATAAAGAATATAGACGAGATACTCGCCTCAAGTCCAACGCCGCGGAGCAACGGAAAGCTCGACTTAATGACCGCTCTAGGACACTCGAAGAACACGATTCAAGGAAGCTCGGACCCCGAAGAAGACAACGAGCGGGAGGGTTCCGACTCGAGTCCTTCACAAGAATTCGACCCTAACAATATATAATCAATAAATCATCGATCATACGAGGAAGAATAATCGAAGAACGCCCGAAAACCCCTCTATGACATTTTAGGACACCTTCAAGGCGTCGGTCAAGAACTCGACCCAAATAACGAATCGATACGATCCAACCATGGAATAACAAGGGAAATGATATAATACATCTAAATAATCATCAATCCATCATAATCCTAAGATAAATCGGATTAATCGGACGAAAACAACCAAAATACCCAAATTCCCCAAAACTAGATTATCAAGAAATCTAACCTTGATTCGGTAGATCGGAGGAGGTTATGAGGTGATGGATTGATGTTAGAAACTCACGAACTTCGTGGATTGATATATAAACAACATCTAATCACGTACTCCAAGCCCCAGCCACGGAAGGAAATGAGAGGGATGAGAAAAATAGGTGTAAACCCATTGCTCGAACATATATATACTCCCGGATCCTGCCGACCACTTACGGCCGTAATCGCCGACCTTACGGCGTAACCGGCATTCGTCAAAATCCGCCCGGCGCATGCCGATCGCTTACGGCCGTAATCGACAGACCTTACGGCCGTAACTCGGGACTTACGGCCGTACACGCAGTCACTACGGCCGTAATCGCATTCGTCCGGAAGTTGCACAGCACCGTCTGGCCGTAACTCTCGACCCTTACGGCCGTAACCGGCATTCGTCGAGGCCAGCTGCCGAACACTTACGGCCGTAATCGCACCTTACGGCCGTAACTCGGCGGACCGATTCTGCTGCGGCCGTCTCGGTCGTGGCCACTCCGACGATCCGAACGACCCCGAAACCCGAACTTGAATACGAATCGAACATACGGTTACGAAGTACTCGCAAATACGAATCCGAGCACTAAGAGAACACACGATTCCGACCACCGGAAGGCTCGAAATTCGACAATGGAAAGTAATTACCCCAAACTTTGGGAAATTACGAAAACGGCCCAAAACGCCCGGAAATCACGATACGTGATCGAATAACCAAACCGAAGTTCACAACACGTCTAACAAAGTTAAACGGACTTGCGGGAAACTCGAAACAGCAGTTTCGGACGAGATTCGCAAGAATCGAACTCAAGTGCGGAAAAACCGCTAAAAAGCACGGAACTCAACAAAACGACACCGAAACGAGCTCGGATGACAAAAAGTGCAGAATTAATCAATCTCGAAATGACGAAACGGTCATGATCGAGTCGTCAAAACGGACTTTCGCCGAAAAAAAAGAAATTACCGGAAATCGAAATTACGGGTATTACACTAATAACCGGAATTGGTCCTCCTCCCCTGTTGTGGCGGTTGTTATAGTTTATGTTGTTGTCGCTGTTTCTATTGTTGTTGTTGTTGTTGTTGTTGTTGTTGTTGTTGTTGTTAGCGATGTCGTCCACTTTAGTTGTCAACGCCGCCATCTGATCTGACATAACTTTGATCATCGTGGTTAAAACATCAAATTCTGCCCTCGTAACAGGTTGATCTCCCATGGCCGAATCACGTTCGCGAAAGAACAGGTGAAACCTGCTCCGATGCCAACTGATGCAGAACGGAAGCAAGGATTAGCAAGCGCTAATCCCAAAAGATAAACATACAGGCTGCAAGCGACAAACCATCAAATAAGGGTTTCTGGAATCCACCAGAATTGAGAAAAGTCTCGGTAATATTATCCCGAAAAGTGCCTCTTAGGCTGCATAATTTCTGTTTAAATATTAGAGGAAATAACAACCCGTATGGGCCGAGATAACAACCTGTATGGGCCAAAAAAATTAACAAACTGAAATAATAAAAAAGAATAACAAATATGCTGAAATATTAAAAAGCGATTTTGGACTTATGCACAGATCTGCACTATTTTGAGTTAACCTTTCTTACACGCCACTTCATCTTCGATACGTGCTGTCAGCTTGTCTACATCACGTTATTAATACGTTCATCATTCCTATATCAGATAGGAATTTAATGTGTCAAACTCTATCGTGAATACGAACAAAAGACGTGTAAATACAATTGGTAAAACCGTGAATTAACAAGTTCCTCATCCCTATATCAGTAGCCTAGCAATACAAAGAATTTAATGGTTTGTCACATATTCACATAGCATCACACAGGAAGAAGTAAAATGCTAAACTCTTTAATTAACTAGTATATACACTTACAATGACAAAAGTATCTCAAGCTATTGCGACAATGGAAATTATATATGGTCAACATAATAACACACATACCTAAACGTAGAACAGGGACTGGATTTTGCTGACATGGAGAGACAACCAGTCATCCCTAACAACACCTCGCTCCCGAATATGTTTACGCAGCATGGCAAAAAATAGGTTTAGAGTAAGCAGTGCATCAGAACCAACTTGGTGAGCCAATCCGATGCGCTCTACTTGCAAAGCACGCGCAAGACCACTCAAACTATTAGGTTGGATATTACAAGAAATCTTCATTGTCTTGACCGTGAGTTGCAGGTAGAGACTTTTGTTCAACTAGTTTCCAGAAGTGAGTGATGTCATAAGCTCCATCAAAAAATATCCAACTAAATCTTTGAGGGGGTTTGTACAAGTCAGATTCAAAGCAAATATTCTTGAAAACCGAACGATTGATTCCATTTAGTTGGTTACCGTGAAATCGAAATTGTTTGCCTTAAGGAAATCAATCGAACCTTGGTTGACCCTATATGTGTTTGGATCATTGAGATTAAATTCAAAGTTGAAACAGAAGAGGGCCACTTGACCTTCCTTGTTAGCCATAGCTATACCAAGCCGGAAACATTCAGTGTTGTCAATGTTGGACTTGGGAATGTTGTATGCATGGTCGCTATAACCAGGTACAATGAGTCTCATCTAAACGCCCAGGTACTCACAATCAACAGCAATGAAAGGGTATTGATGGGCCTGTTCTACAAGTATTTCAAACGAATATATAAGATTATCAGCATACACGTTAATGACTTTAGATTCAGGGGAAAGGTCGGCGATTGCGGCGGGATTGGACGTCATATAGGGTTTTTGTTTTGGGTGCGTATGTGTGCGAGGTTTTAGGTGTGTGACTGTGTGCAGGGTTTTAGGTGTAGTTATATAAGGTCCACTGAATTTTAGATGTAATTAACGATTAACGAGGAGGATTTTCCTTTTAAATTATAGTTTAGGGGTGTGTTCAATCAAGAATTCAAGTATTTTTTTAGTACAATATTAATTAATTAATCTGATAATGATTAAAAAATTAATTCATCACTGTAATCACGTAATCATACATATAACATTCAATATTATACTTCCGATGTCCGAATTCGATTATCAATTATAAAACCAAAAATGGAGACTGTCATTTGGTTTAAGCCCATAACTAACATATATTAATTAATTTCTAAAAAGAAACCGAAAATTCTAACACGTATATTTTACATATTAAACAGATTTAATTTTTCCATTAATTTAATTAATTTTTATGATAACTAGCCAATAGCTCCCACCTAATCTACATTATATCTTATCTTATACTCCCTCATTCGTCTTAAAATATATAATGTCTTGACTTTATGCACACATTTTGTAGTGCTTTGATCACAGGTTTATTTTCCAAATTTTCTTTTTTGAATAAGTATTATTCTTCACTAAAATAAAATTCTGAAAATAAGAATTTTAAATCTACTGTCAGATCACTTGAAATACGTGCACAAACTCAAAATGTCATATATTCTTAAAAAAATGAAGTACATAATAAGAGTAAAAGAGATAATACAAGAGAATTACCAAGAATCTTATAATCAATTCCTACCGACTAATTTTATTGTATACTTTATTTCAACTTATAAAATGAATCATATAAAAGGTACTCAAACAATTTACAACATATATAAACAAGTCTCCTATATTGAATAAAATTCTCCATCAAAAAATATCCAACTAAATCTTCGAGGGGGTTTGAACAAGTCAGACTCAAAGCAAAATCCCTAACAACACCCAGCTCCTGAATCTCTTTACGTAGCATGGCAAAAAACAGGTTTAGAGTAAGCAGTGCATCAGAACCAGCTTGTTAAGGCAATCTGATGTGCTCTACTTGCAAAGCACGCACAAGACCGCTCAAACTATTAGGTAGGAGATTACAAGAAATCTTCATTGTCTTGACCGTGAGTGGCAAGACTTTTGTTCAACTAGTTTTCAGAAGTGAGTGATGTCATAAGCTCCATCAAAAAATATCCAACTAAATATTCGAGGGCGTTTGAACAAGTCAGACTCAAAGCAAAGCTTCTTGAAAAACGAACGATTGATTCCATTTAGTTGGTTACCCGTGAAATCGAATTTTTTTGCCTTAAGGAAATCAATCGAACCTTGGTTGACCCTATAGGTGTTTGGATCATTAAGATCAAAACACAAGGTTAAATTTGAAATGGAAGAGGGCCACTTGACCTTCCTTGCTAGCCATAGCTATACCAAGCTGAAAACATTCAGTGTTGTCAATGTTGGACTTGAGAATGTTGTATGCATGGTCGCTATAACCAGGCACAATATGAATCTCATCTAAACGCCCAAAGTACTCGCAATCAACAACAATGAGAGGGTATTGTTGATGGGCCTGTTCTGCTAGTATTTCAAAGGAATATATAAGATTATCAGCATACACGTTAATGACTTTTTTATTCGGGGGCAGGGTCGGCGATTGCGGCGGGATTGGCTGCCATATAGGGTTTTTGTTTGGGTGTACGTCTATGTGCGAGGTTTTAGGTGTGTGTCTGTGTGCGGGGTTTTAGGTGTATTTATATGAGGTCCACTGAATTTTAGATGTAATTAACGATTAACGAGGAAGATTTTCCTTTTAAATTATAGTTTAGGGGTGTGTTCAATCAAGAATTCAGGTCTTTTTTATAGTACAATATTAATTAATTAATCTAATAATGATTAAAAAATTAATTCATCATTGTAATCACGTGCATCATACATATAACATCCAATATTATGCTTACCATGTCCGAATTCAATTATCAATTATAAAACCAAAAATGGAGACGGTCATTTGGTTTAAGCCCATAACTAACTAACATATATTAATTAATTTCTAAAAGGAAACCGAAAATTCTAACACGTATATTTTACATATTAAACAGATTTAATTTTTTTCCAATTAATTCAATTAATTTTTATGATAACTAACCAATAGCTCCCACCTAATCTACATTGTATCTTATCTTATACTCCCTCCACCGTCTCAAAATATATAATGTCTTGACTTTATGCACACATTTTGTAGTGCTTTGATCATAGGTTTATTTTCCAAATTTTCTTTTTATGGATAAGTATTATACTTCAATAAAATAAAGTTCTGAAAATAATAATTTTTCACTTTGAAATGCGTGCACAAACTCAAAATGTAATATATTCATTTAAAAAAATGAAGTACATAATAAGAGTAAAAGAGATAATACAAAAGAATTACCAAGAATCTTATAATCATTTCCTACCAGCTAATTTTATTGTATACTTTATTTCAACTTATAAGATGAATCATATAAAAGCTACTCAAACAATTTACAACAAATATAAACAAGTCTCCTATATTGAATAAAATTCTCCATATAAAATTTATAAATGTCTTTTGTCCTAGGTTTCTAAGGAGTTACTACTACAATATAATTGTCAAACCATAACTAAATTAAAATATTATTTTATAAGCATCACGCGAGCTCTAAGATCGTTGAAATTTGACTTTTAGAACCCAGGAGATAGTCCAAATAGTAAAGGGAGCCGAATAACCCAATCAATCATATTTTTTTAAAAAAAATAAAGTAGCTCCAATACGATTCTTATTTATCTGATTTTTCAAAATTTAGGAATTTTTTCTTATTTACATTAAACATTAAAATCTAGTTCATGGAAATCAGTATACGAATAAATTATACCATACATATAATATGCTTAATAGAGTTTTTATGCAAATACTATCAAATATCAATCGTTATGATGCAAAACGAAAGCAAGGATTAGCAAGCGCTAATCCCAAAAGATAAACAGACAGGCTGCAAGCGACAAACCTATCAAATAAGGGTTTCTGGAATCCACCAGAATTGAGAAAAGTCTCGGTAATGCTATTCCAAAAAAGTGCCTCTTAGGCTGCATAATTTCTGTTTAAATACTAGAGGAAATAACAACCCGTATGGGCCGAGATAACAACACGTATGGGCAAAAAAATTAACAAACTGAAATAATAAAAAAGAATAACAAATGTGCTCAAATATTAAAAAGCGGTTTTGGACTTATGCACAGATCTGCACTGTTCCGAGTGAACCTTTCTTGCGCGCAATTTCATCCTCGATACGTGCTGCCAGCTTGTCTACATCAGTCTCTTCCACCTCTGAAGAACTCGACCCCGAGTTCTTATCCTGATAAAGGACCTCATCTGCATGGTATTCATAGATGTCTGCCACATTGAAAGTGTTGGAAATATTCATAGAGTCTGGAAGTGCTACCACGTGCGCATTATCAGTGATCTTGCGAGTCACTTTGAATGGACCATACTTGCGAGGCTGTAGTTTGCTGTAGGTACCAACTGGAAATCTTTCTTTACGCAGGAACACCATCACATCATCACCCACATTGAAAACCTTAACCCTTCGCCTTTTATCCGCACCAGCTTTATTTTTCAATTCGGTAGCTTCTAACTTTGCCTTGACAGAATCATTCACAGCTATAATCTCTTCAGCCATATTTTCAGCAGCTACGCTAACTCTAGGAGCTTTAGGCAACTTAATCAAATCAACCACATGCCTACGGACAGAAGTGTAAACAAGTGCAAAAGGCATTTTTCCGGTAGTAGAGTGCAAAGTGCTGTTATAAGCAAATTCAACCTGAGGTAAAACCAAGTCTTACTGTTTCGGTTTGTCACCACAAACATAGCGAATCATATTTCCCAATGTCCTGTTCGTGATCTCAGTTTGCCCATCAGTTTGGGGGTGAGCGGTAGAACTCCTGTTCAGTGATGATCCAAATAATTTCCACAGGGTGATCCAGAAATGACTGAGGAATTTGGTGTCTCTGTCGGAGGTAATAGATATGGGAACCCCGTGAAGGCGCACAACCTCCCTGAAAAACAGTTTGGCTATGTTGGATGCATCCACAGTCTTCTTGTATGCAATGAAATGGGACATCTTGGAGAATCGGTCCACAACCACAAACACAGAATCCGCACCTCGCTAGATACGAGGCAAACCCAGCATGAAATCCATAGATAAGTCCTGCCAAATGTCATCAGGAATGGGTAAAGGCATGTAAAGACAAGTGTTCTACCATTGACCTTTAGAAACTTGACACGTGTAGCATTTCTTGACTATGGTTCCAGCATCCCTTCTCCGGTGAGGCCAATAAAACCTTTCTTCCAGACTGGTAATGGTCTTGTCTCATCCCATGTGCCCACTAAGACCGCCACTATGTAGGTCTCTAATTAATTTCTCCCTTAAGGATGAACAAGGAATGCACAGTTGGTCCCCTTTAAAAAGGTACCCCTCTTGAATATGGAAATCTGCACAAGGGCGATCATTGCACTTGGCCCATAATTCTTTGAACTCGTTATCATTCTCATATAACTCCTTCAGACATTCAAAACCCACAACCTCTTGTGCTAAAGTGATAAGCAGAGAGGCTCTCCTACTTATAGCATCAGCTACCTTGTTAAGATCTCCAGATTTATGCTGAATAATAAAAGGGAATTTCTGCAGAAAAATCACCCACCGGGCGTGCATCTTGTTGATTACTTTCTGACTATGAAGAAATTTCAAAGCTTGATGATCAATTAACAGAATGAACTCTCTATGAATCAAATAGTGCTCCCATTGGCGAAAGGCTCTGAAAACGGCGTAAAACTCTTGGTCATAAGTACTCCATTTTTGTCGAGCTTCACTCAACTTCTCACTAAAGAAAGCAATTGGCTTCTTCTCTTGAGACAAAACAACTCCTATTCCAATTCCACTATCATCACATTCAACTTGGAACACTTTTTCAAAATTAGGAATAGCTAAGACTAGAGGTGTTCAAAAATATCCGATATCCGATATTCGATCTGAAATATCCGAAAATCCGAAGTTCCGGATATCCGAAAATTCGTATATCCGAAGTTCGGATATCCGGATCTTCGGATTCGGATATCGGATAGTAGTTTTCAGAAAAATCGGATATTCGGATATCCGAAATATCCAAAAAATTTTAAAATTTTTATTTTTTTATATTTTAAATAATAAAAAGTATTCGGATATTCGGATATCCGATATCCTTATTCGAAGTTTTTTTCGGATATTCGGATATCCGATATCCAAATCCGAATATTTTTTTCGAATATAAGGATATCCGAATAAAATTTATATTTTTTTCCGGATATTCGGATATCCGATATCCGTATCCGAAATTTCGGATATCCGAAAACCGGATATCCGAAATTTCGGATATGGATATCGGATATCAAAATCTACTATCCGAATTTTCGGATATCCGAAATTTCGGATATCCGAAAGTCCGGATATCCGGTTTTGAACACCTCTAGCTAAGACTGGGGCGGTGCATAACTTCTTTTTTATTAAGGCAAAACTCTGCTCTTGCTCGGAAGCCCTTTTAAATTTTCCTTATTTCAAACATTCGGTGATTGGTGCAGTGACAGTGCTGAAATCTCTGATAAATCTCCGGTAAAAAGTGGCCAGCCCATGGAAACTACGCACTTCAGTAACTGATGTAGGTACAGGCCAATCTCTGATAGCCCTCACCTTTTCTTCATCGACCTGAATTCCTTCATCACCAACTACAAACCCCAAGAAAAGTAATTTGTTTGTATTGAACGTGCACTTTTTCAAATTAATGTACAACTAATTTTCTTGTAAAACTTGTAATACTAGCCTCAAATGTTCCAGGTGCTCTTTCTTGGACTTGCTATAAATCAGAATATCATCAAAATAGACCACTACAAAAAACCCAATAAAGGGGCGCAGAACCTGATTCATTAGTCTCATAAAGTTGCTAGGGGCGTTTGACAATCCGAAAGGCACAACCAACCATTCATAAAGTCCATCCTTGCTCTTGAAAGCCGTCTTCCATTCATCTCCCGGTCTAATCCTGATCTGATGATATCCACTATGCATGTCTATTTTCAAAAACAACTTAGATCTTGCCAACTCATCAAGCATGTCTTCTAGGGGGGGAATCGAAAACCGGTACTTGATAATTATCTTGTTGATGGCCCTACTATCAACACACATCCTCCACTGATTTCCTTTATTTGGTACCAAAAGGACTGGAATGGCACAAGGACTCATGCTTTCTCGGATGAACCACTTCCTTAGTAAATCCTCAATATGTTTCCTTAAAATCTCGTTCTCCTTAGGACTCATGTGATAATGAGGAAGGTTTGGTAGACTAGAACCTGGAATCAAGTCGATCTGATGTTGAATATCTCTCATGGGAGGTTAATCATTCGGAAGCTCCTCTGCAATCAGCTCATTGAAATCCTTTAGAATTTCTAAGACTTCACCTGTTATTGGAATCTCTTCTTTCACAGAACTCATCAGCCCTTTGATCACCACTAGACAAAGACACTCATTTTCCTTAACATCATCGTCAAGTTCCCTTTCATCCTGAGTCATCAGTAGGAAGCTCGATTTCTTTTCCTTTGGGTTCGTATCAAATTGTAAAACGGGTGCGATAGCAATCTTATGGGTGCCCCACGTAAATAGCATCACATTATCCCGTCCCCAATAAGTAATATCATGATCAAACTGCCAACTTTGATAAGTCATAAACCAAAAAAAAGACAGTAACAATATATTTTATATATATAGTAACAAATATACTATAATAAATATAAAAAAATACACTTTTATGTATATACATATATTTATATATATATATATATACACACACACACTATATTAACAAATACAGTAGTAATGTATATTATATATAATATTAATATATTATATAATATTAATATATGTTATATAAATATAGTATTACTGTAAGTTGCAATTATATATATATATATATATATATATATATATATATATATATATATATCGCCAATAGCGAGCTTAAATTTAAGCAGTCCGTAAAAAAGTCAGGATTTAAGCGAGTAGAAATATCATTTACTTAGGTTTTGGCGGGTTAAACGGCTGGCCCGCCCGAGCCCGTTTAACATCTCTACTGCCAAGGTCTACCAAGTAAAATATGACAAATATCCATATCAAGAACATCACGAATTACCTCTTCTCTATAATGTTTGCCGATGGATATGGGAACTTTACAAGACAGCGTCACTCGTACCTGAGATCCCTTGATGACCTAGCCAAGAGAATAAGGTTTCTCATGGGGTTCCGTGGGCAATTTGAAATACTCCACCATTTTTTTGGACACCAAGTTCTCCGTGCTCCCATTATCTACTACCAGGTCACATACTTTGTTATTGACGGAACATCGAGTCTTAAACATATTTTTGCGTTGGCCTTCCTCTTTAGATGCTAGTAACAACTGTTGAAGTACAAAATTCACTTTATCTTCAGATTCTTCTTCAGCAAATCCAGCTTCTGCATATTCATCTTCGTCGGCAGGTTGCTCATCATCACTACCACTTTCCTCTACTACTCCAGTAACCCTCCTCGATGGACAAACATTGGACATGTGACCCTTTCCACCGCAACGGTAACAAGTATCACCGGTAGGTTTCACATATGGGTTGTTCTGCTTTTGGACGGGGGTCTTGCCTTGCGGTGCACTGCCAGAACTGCTTGCTTTGCTAATAGGATTTGAATCTTTGGTTGCTGCACTTTTCTCTTTGTCATCAGCATTGTTTTGTGGAGAATACCTTCTGAAATTTGAGAAATTCCTCGGGGATTTCTCTATTAATCCCGCCTTCAAAGCTAGGTTGGACGCTTCAGCAACGGTCCAAACAGTCTGCAATCCCATCTTCTCTTGCAACGAACTCTTCAAACCACTAATATAACGAGCCACTTTCTGATTCTCGGACTCGCCCAATTCATTACGTTCAGAAAAACGCAAGAATTCATCCGTGTACTCGGTCACTGATCGTTTGCCCTTAACACATTCAATATACATCTTATACAGAATTTGTTCGTAATCTTCAGGTAAAAATATTTCAAGCATCAACTGTTTCATCTTTCTCCAAGTTCGTATAGGGCGTTTCATTTTCCTCTGCCTCTGAACAGCGAGCCTATCCCACCAAACAAATATGCTGAAATATTAAAAAGCGATTTTGGACTTATGCACAGATCTGCACCGTTCCGAGTGAACCTTTCTTGCGCGCCACTTCATCTTCGATACGTGCTGCCAGCTTGTCTACATCACGTTATTAACAAGTTCCTCATTCCTATATCAGATAGGAATTTAATGTGTCAAACTCTATCGTGAATACGAACAAAAGACGTGTAAATACAGTTGGTAAAACCGTGAATTAACAAGTTCCTCATCCCTATATCAGTAGCCTAGCAATACAAAGAGTTTAATGGTTTGTCACATATTCACATAGCATCACACAGGAAGTAAAATGATAAACTCTTTAATTAACTAGTATATACACCTACAATGACAAAAGTATCTCAAGCTATTGCGACAATGGAAATTATATATGGTCAAAACATAATAACACACATACCTAAACGTAGAACAGGGACTGGATTTTGCTGACATGGAGAGACAACCAGCCATCCCTAACAACACCCCGCTCCTGAATCTGTTTACGCAGCATGGAAAAAAACAGGTTTAGAGTAAGCAGTGCATCAAAACCAACTTGGTGAGCCAATCCGATGCGCTCTACTTGCAAAGCACGTGCAAGACCACTGAAACTATTAGGTTGGAGATTACAAGAAATCTTCATAGTCTTGACCGTGAGTTGCAGGTAGAGACTTTTGTTCAACTAGTTTCCAGAAATGAGTGATGTCATAAGCTCCATAAAAAAATATCCAACTAAATCTTCGAGGGGGTTTGAACAAGTCATACTCAAAGCAAAGCTTCTTGAAAACCGAACGATTGATTCCATTTAGTTGGTTACCCGTGAAATCGAAATTGTTTGCCTTAAGGAAATCAATCGAACCTTGGTCGACCCTATAGGTGTTTGGATCATTGAGATCAAATTCAATGTTAAAGTTGAAATGGAAGAGGCCCACTTGACCTTCCTTGTTAGCCATAGCTATACCAAGCTGGAAACATTCAGTGTTGTCAATGTTGGACTTGAGAATGTTGTATGCATGGTCGCTATAACCAGGCACAATATGAGTCTCATCTAAATGCCCAGAGTACTCGCAATCAACAACAATGAGAGGGTATTGTTGATGGGCCTGTTCTACTAGTATTTCAAAGGAATATATAAGATTATCAGCATACACGTTAATGACTTTTTTATTCGGGGGCAGGGTCGGCGATTGCGGCGGGATTGGCCGCCATATAGGGTTTTTGTTTTGGGTGTACGTCTATGTGCGAGGTTTTAGGTGTGTGACTGTGTGCGGGGTTTTAGGTGTATTTATATGAGGTCCATTGAATTTTAGATGTAATTAACGATTAACGAGGAAGATTTTCCTTTTAAATTATAGTTTAGGGGTGTGTTCAATCAAGAATTCAGGTCTTTTTTATAGTACAATATTAATTAATTAATCTAATAATGATTAAAAAATTAATTCATCATTGTAATCACGTGCATCATACATATAACATCCAATATTATGCTTACCATGTCCGGATTAAATTATCAATTATAAAACCAAAAATGCAGACGGTCATTTGGTTTAAGCACATAACTAACTAACATATGTTAATTAATTTCTAAAAAGAAACCAAAAATTCTAACATCTATATTTTACATATTAAACAGATTTAATTTTTTTTCCATTAATTTAATTAATTTTTATAATAACTAGCCAATAGCTCCCACCTAATCTACATTGTATCTTATCTTATACTCCCTCCTCCGTCTCAAAATATATAATGTCTTGACTTTATGCACACATTTTGTAGTGCTTTGATCATAGGTTTATTTTTCAAATTTTCGTTTTATGGATAAGTATTATACTTCACTAAAATAAAGTTCTGAAAATAAGAATTTTAAATCTACAGTCAGATCACTTTGAAATACGTGCACAAACTCAAAATATCATATATTCTATAAAAAAATGAAGTACATAATAAGAGTAAAAGAGATAATACAAGAGAATTACCAAGAATCTTGTAATCAATTCCTACCAACTAATTTTATTGTATACTTTATTTCAACTTATAAGATGAATCATATAAAAGGTACTCAAACAATTTACAACATACATAAACAAGTCTCCTATATTGAATAAAATTCTCCATATAAAATTTATAATTGTCTTTTCTCCTCAGTTTCTAAAAAGTTACTACTACAATATAATTGTCAAACCATAACTAAATTAAAATATTATTTTGTAAGCTTCACGCGAGCTCTAAGATCGTCGAAATTTGACTTTTAGAACCCAGGAGATAGTCCAAATAGTAAAGAGAGCCGTATAACCCAATCAATCATATTTAAAAAAAAATCAAAATAGCTCCAATACGATTCTTATTTATCTGATTTTTCAAAATTTAGGAATTTTTACTTCTCTGCATTAAACATTAAAATCTAGTTCATGGAAATCAGTATACAAATAAATTATACCATACATATAATATGCTTAATAGAGTCTTTATGCAAATACTCTCAAATATCAATCGTTATTAACAAGTTCCTCATTCCGATATCAGATAGGAATTTAATGTGCCAAACTCTATCGTGAATACGAACAAAAGACGTGTAAATACAGTTGGTAAAACCGTGAATTACCAAGTTCCTCATTCCTATATCAGTAGCCGAGCAATATAAAGAATTTAATGGTTTCACATATTCACATAGAATCACAAGGAAGAAGTAAAATGGTACACTCTTTAATTAACTAGTATATACACTTACAATGACAAAAATATCTCAAGCTATTGCGACAATGGAAATTATATATGGTCAACATAATAACACACATACTTAAACGTAGAACATGGACTGGATTTTGCTGACATGGAGAGACAACCAATCATCCCAAACAACACCCCGCTCTCGAATCTGTTTATGCAGCATGGCCAAAAACAGGTTTAGAGTAAGCAGTGCATCAGAACCAGCTTGGTGAGCCAATCCGATGCGCTCTACTTGCAAAGCACGCGCAAGACCACTCAAACTATTAGGTTGGAGATTACAAGAAATCTTCATTGTCTTGACAGTGAGTTGCAGGTAGAGACTTTTGTTCAACTAGTTTCCAGAAATGAGTGATGTCATAAGCTCCATCAAAATATATCCAACTAAATCTTCGAGGGGGTTTGAACAAGTCAGACTCAAAGCAAAGCTTCTTGAAAACCGAACGATTGATTCCATTTAGTTGGTTACCCGTGAAATCGAGATTGTTTCACTTAAGGAAATCAATCGAACCTTGGTTGACCCTATAGGTGTTTGGATCATTGAGATCAAATTTAAAGTTGAAATGGAAGAGGGCCACTTGACCTTCCTTGTTAGCCATAGCTATACCAAGCTGGAAACATTCAGTGTTGGACTTGGGAATGTTGTATGCATGGTCGCTATAACCAGGCACAATATGTGTCTCATCTAAACGCCCAAGGTACTCGCAATCAACAGCAATGAGAGGGTATTGTTGATGGGCCTGTTCTACTAGTATTTCAAAGGAATATATAAGATTATCAGCATACACGTTAATGACTTTTGATTCGGGGGCAGGGTCGGCGATTGCGGCGGGATTGGCCGCCATATAGGGTTTTTGTTTTGGGTGTGCGTCTATGTGCGAGGTTTTAGGTGTGTGACTGTGTGGGGTTTTAGGTGTATTTATATAAGGTCCACTGAATTTTAGATGTAATTAACGATTAACGAGGAAGATTTTCCTTTTAAACTATAGTTTAGCGGTGTGTTCAATCAAGAATTCAGGTCTTTTTTTTTAGTACAATATTAATTAATTAATCTATTAATGATTGAAAAATTAATTCATCATTGTAATCACGTGCAGCATACATATAACACCCAATATTATGCTTACCATGTCCGAATTCAATTATCCATTATAAAACCAAAAATAGAGACGGTCATTTGGTTTAAGCACATAACTAACTAACATATATTAATTAATTTCTAAAAAGAAATCGAAAATTCTAACACGTATATTTTACATATTAAATAGATTTAATTTTTTTTCCATTAATTTAATTAATTTTTATGATAACTATCCAATAGCTCCCACCTAATCTACATTATATCTTATCTTATACTTCCTCCTCCGTCTCAAAATATATAATGTCTTGACTTTATGCACACATTTTGTACTGCTTTGATCATAGGTTTAAAAATTTTATTTCCCAAATTTTCTTTTTATGAATAAAAGTATGTAGTAAGTATGCATAAACTTGAATATACGTGTTAGAATTTTCGATTTCTTTTTAAAAATTAATTAATATATGTTAGTTAGTTATGGGCTTAAACCAAATGACCATCTCCATTTTTGGTTTATAATTGATAATTGAATTCGGACATGGCAAGTATAATATTGGATGTTATATGTATGATGCACGTGATTACAATGATGAATTAATTTTCTAATCATTATTAGATTAATTAATTAATATTGTACTAAAAAAAAGACCTGAATTCTTGATTGAACACACCCCTAAACTATAGTTTAAAAGAAAAATCTTCCTCGTTAATCGTTAATTACATCTAAAATTCAGTGGACCTTATATAAATACACCTAAAACCCCACACACAGTCACACACCTAAAACCTCGTACACAGACGCACACCCAAAACAAAACCCTATATGGCGGCCAATCCCGCCGCAATCGCCGACCCTGTCCCCGAATAAAAAAGTCATTAACGTGTATGCTGATAATCTTATATATTCCTTTGAAATACTAGTAGAACAGGCCCATCAACAATACCCTTTCATTGCTGTTGATTGCGAGTACCCTGGGCGTTTAGACGAGACTCATATTGTGCCTGGTTATAGCGACCATGCATACAACATTCTCAAATCCAACATTGACAACACTGAATGTTTCCAACTTGGTATAGCTATGGCTAACAAAGAAGGTCAAGTAGCCCTCTTCCATTTCGACTTTAACATTGAATTTGATCTCAATGATCCAAACACCTATAGGGTCGATCAAGGTTCAATTGATTTCCTTAAGGCAAAAAATTTCGATTTCACGGGTAACCAACTAAATGGAATCAATCGTTCCATTTTCAAGAAGCTTTGCTTTGAGTCTGACTTGTTCAAACCCCCTCAAAGATTTAGTTGGATATTTTTTGATGGATCTTATGACATCACTCACTTCTAAAAACTAGTTGAACAAAAGTCTCTACCTACAACTCATGAAGATTTCTTGTAATCTCCAACCTAATAGTTTGAGTGGTCTTGCGCATGCTTTGCAATTAGAGCGCATCAGATTGGCTTACCAAGCTGGTTCTGATGCACTCCTTACTCTAAACCTGTTTTTTGCCATTTTGCGTAAACAGATTCAGGAGCGGGGTGTTAGGGAATCAAAACTCTAATTGGAGGATTCTAAACCCTGATTGGGGGAATCTAAACCCTAACTGGGTGAATCTAAACTCTAATCGACAAAATAATCCTAATTAAAAATCATAAACTCTGATTGAGAGAATGTAAACCCTATTTGACAATATAAACTCTAATCGGCTTGATGTTACACATAATTATTAAAATGCATAATGTTAATTACAAATAATTAATTCTTATACATATGTATGATTGTTATCGCCAAATGTTATGCATACGTATAAATAAACACCATGTTGTTATCATGTATTTTATTTCAATGTATATTTAGAGAAAATCTTATGCATGTCTCTGCAACACTTATACCATCTTTAAAGTGTAACACTCGAACTCGTCAATGACAACCAAAAACAAATAAAATCACAGAAAATCGACAAATTAAAAAAAAATGAACAAATGCATGGTGAAAAATCAATTATATTTCTAGATAAAAAATGCATGATAAACAAATTATGAAGCAAGAACACATAAATAAAAAAACACAGAAAATCGAAGCACGAACACATTGATACTAATGAACGAATCAAGGTTTGGATATTGCAAAGTTTTTTTTTGTTATAATGCATTTTTAGCTTTATAAATGCATAAATAAATATTGCTAATGTATAGTCTGTCAATCGTCGTCTAGAATATTTGCATAAATTAAATTCAATGCATGACTAATATTTGTGAAAGTAATCTGGTGGTCAGAAAATGGAAACATGGTTAGAAGTTTCGTTGATTCTATGATTAAATTGTGGGATTTTTTCACTTTCTTTAATATTTGAGTATATATGTAACCACCACTTTCCTTAAATCTTGGGATTTTTTTTAATTCAGCGGTTTTTCTGTGATTTTATGTGTTTTTGGTTGTCATTGATGAGTTCGAGTTTTACACTTTAAAGATGATATAAGTGTTGCAGAGACATGCATGAGATTTTCTCTAAATATACATTGAAATAAAATACATGATAACAACATGGTCTTTTATTTATTCGTATGCATAACATTTGGTGATCCTATACATTCCGAATATGGGTATCATATAACATTCCGAATACTGGGGTTTTTTAATCTCTATGTTAGAACAAATGAATTTTTCTTCTCGTTGGTGTATGTGGGTTTTGGGAATCCTTAAGGCGGCTAGGGCGTCGGTTTTGGTTAACGGGTCACCTACGTTTGAGTTTGTGGGTCAAAAGGGTCTTAGACAAGGTGACCCGCTTTCTCCGTTTTTGTTCTTGGTGGTTATGGAAGCTCTATCTTTGACCATTAACAAAGCGATTCTATTGGGGGATTTTAAAGGCGTCATGCTTGACAATGAAGGGATGAATGTATCCCATTTATTATATGCCGATGACGCGCTCATTTTGGGGGAGTGGTCGGAGGGGAATGTGGTTAATTTGGCCAGATTGTTGAGATGTTTTCATATTTGTTCCGGTTTGAAAATTAATATTAATAAGTCTAATCTTTATGGGGTTGGTACTAGTAATGAGGAAACGGATGTGATGGCGGGTACTTTGGGTTGTAAAAGCGACACTTTTCCTTTCGACTATTTGGGGATTAAAGTGGGAGCCAATATGAATAGATGTGCTAGTTGGAAGAAAGTTGTTTGAGGTGTTTGAGTCGAGATTAGCAAGTTGGAAGGCGAAGATTTTGTCTATTGGAGGAAGGGTGGTCCTTATCAAAGCCGTGCTTGAGAGCCTCCCAATTTATTATTTTTCCCTGTATAGAGCACCTCGGAAGGTTGTGGATTTGCTTGAAAGAATAATGAGAAAATTTTTGTGGACGGGCTCGAATGTGGGTAATAAGGTGCATTGGGTGAGTTGGGATAGAGTTTCGACTCCTAAAAAATTTGGAGGGTTGGGTATCAAAAAGTTAGAAGTGGTCAATGAAGCTCTCATCTTTAAGTGGGCTTGGAGATTTCGTAAAAATAAGAATGCGTTGTGGACAAAGGTTATTGAAGTTTGTCACAAAAACGATAATATGTGGGAGGCGCTTCCGGTTAACAAATACGCGACGGGAAGTTGGAAAGCGATTGTGAAAGTGGTGGCTGGGATGAAGATTAATGATGTGGCGATTCATACCTTAATTATAGCTAAAGTGGGGAATGGGGTTTCGATAAGGTTTTGGCTTGATGTTTGGCTTGGCGAGTGTGCTCTTAGAGATAAATGGCCGCTTTTATATCGTCTAGACGGTAATAAAACTTGCACAGTGGCGGAGAGAACCAGTGTAGTTGTTAATAAGTTGGTTTTGGATGCAGACTGGACAGAAAATATCCGGACAACGGATGAGTTGATGCAGTGGATTCAGCTGTGCGAGGCTTTGAACAGGATTGAAGTTTCAGCGGGTTAGGATCAGTGGAAATGGGCTGCAGAGGGACAAGATACATTTACAGTAAAGGGGACGGCTGATTTGCTGATGCAGAGGTTTGATTATGGGTCAAATTTTGTTATTAAATGGGTCTCTTGGGTTCCTTTGAAGTGCTCGATAATGGCTTGGAGAGCGGAACAGAACCGTATTCCGACGAAGTCAGCGTTAGTGCAACGGAACACTGTTATTCAGGATATTTTATGTCCCTGGTGCGGTGCAAGAGACGAGACAGAGTTGCATATTCTGGCCGATTGTTTGATAGCTGCAAATGTTTGGGATTGTATCGGCTCTTGGTGTAGAACTCCTCCAATCTTCGCGTTTGGTATAAAAGATCTTCTACAGGTGTATAAAACAGTCCAAGGATGCAAGATGAAGAAAAAAATAGTTCATGGGATCGTGATTGTTACTATGTGGGCGATATGGAAGGAAAGGAACGAGACGGTTTTTAAAGGAAACGAGCCTAGTGTCGAACGTATTGTGTCTATGGTGAAATCGTTGTCTTTCATTTGGGTTAAGAATAGAACTAAGTGTAATAGGATTGTGTGGAAAGATTGGAATCATTACCCGTTGTATATGTTGTAGTGGTTTGAGCCGTCGGTCCCCGTTTTGAGGTCCGGTTTTGGCTGTTGTTAATGAAAGTTTTTTTTTCAAAAAAAAAATATAACATTTGGTGATCCTATGCATAAGATTCCCCCAACGCCTAATTATTTTCGTTAATTAAATTGATATAAAATCCTATGATTTAAGGAAAGTGATGGTTACTTATATACTCATTTTACACTTTTATCCTTGTTGCATCAATAATGGGAAGGAACTAAAAATATTTAAATAGAAAAGTTAGATTAATTATTAGCCATAGATCATGCTAAATCAAAGGCCACGATACATTCTCAATTCTTAGGATAAATCTCATTCGCATTTGACCCTTAATCTATATATATATATATATATATATACATACACTGTTTCCACAAAGATCCTCCATTTAACGGACCCAAAAACAATATAAAGCACATATATTATAGTAAAAACTACCGGTTAACCAATCCACCTGGAAAGCAATACTAATTTTTGCTCTACTGTCACTAAGAACAGGAATCAACTATGACCAACAATTCTTGTGTAATTCACAAAACACGGCTGTTTCATACTTGTGCGATTTGCAAAACATCAGTTTTTTTTCGTACAACTTAATACATGAATACACTCAAAGAAAACTATAAAGGACAGAAGCATAAAACTCGAATTGAGATGATTGCAAGTTACAAAGCCCATCTACGAGATAACACAGTCCATACACATCATGCGAAGTAGAGATGATATAAAATATGTATGTTTGTATATGTGTGTGTTGTACCTGTGAACTAGATCTTTTACCTCCTTCAAGAAAAACCTGAATTGGACTGCCGCGAATGACTTTGCCGTCCATAGCAGCAATCTGCATTATGAGAAAATGGGAGGATAGATTGAATTAGTATATAATATGTACAGAGAGAGCATACAGCTTCGGTAGCTTCTTCACATGTTGAAAATGTAAGAAGTCCAGAACCATTGCTAAGATCAGGTTTATGCCTGACCTGGAACCAAGAACACCAATTTGAGTACCGGTGTAGTTAAGAAGAACTGGGACAATAATGCAAAAGACAGAACGACCACGGACAAAGAGAACTAATGATTTCTATCTGGCAGAAGGAGATAGTTCCGTAAGGAAAGAACAGCTCCATCAGATCTTGTGTATTCAGTGGAGGATAAAATGAAGTGGTAGGATCTACAAGCTTAAGGGGAACTAGTGGATCTACTAGAAGCCTGCCACCATAGTGCATATCACAAGCAGCAAAATTCTTGGATGAGGAGACAAGGACAATACAATAGAATTAAAGGAGGTAACATAAACTTGCGTCGGAGGCATGTAAATCAGTTACTCTTGCATCCAGATTACTAACATCCAACATCGGCGTCTCCCTCTTTTTGCGGCCGGTTTTGAACATCTTTTTTGGATGGAAAAATTCTTGGTAGAGGAGACAAGGACAATACAATAGAACTAAAGGAGGTAACATAAACTTGCGTCGGAGGCATGTAATGCGTGGGAGTATTCTGCTTTTTTTTGGAGTTGGTTATCAGTTGACTTGTACTCAGACTCTTCTTGCAGATAAAAAACAAAACTTCATAGAACAATTATCTAGAGTAAAATTTCATATAACAATTATTTGCAATGACGCTATTATTCAGTGTCTAAATCTCGTGGTATAAAAACCAACAATTGCCTTTAATCTTGATATTTATCGATCAATTTTTGAAATATTAATTCATAAATACCATTTTTAGATATCAATTGTTGAAGGAAAAATAACTGAGACAGAAAGTAGGGCAAAAAGCTTGTTGTATTATTCCATTGATGACATCCCTTTAAATAGGGAAAAATACATACAAACAGGCCTTAGCCGAACCCTAACTAGGAAAGCCCGTAAACTAACAGACTTAGGCACACAATTGGTATTATTCCTTTAACACTCCCCCTTGTGCCTAGTCTACAAGCGCATGTCATGTTGCCTCGTTAAAACCTCGTCAAGCAAAAACCCAGTGGGAAAAATGTCTTGATCGTAGGGAAAAATCTGACATCTAGACACATCAAGTTTAGACTTCGTCCTTTGAATCTATCCTCTCATATGATCGTTACATTTGATCATAGCGCTACTAAGGTGACCATTCCATCGATCCCTAAAATCGTACATCTTGTTACCTCGTTAAAAACCTTTCCAAGTGATAAAAACCTTGTGGGAAAAATGATCCTTGGAAGAAAAAGAATATAACGTACGGTATGGACGTAGGACTCCCCCTCAAGTCTACATCTCCCCCTGATTTGTACATCAATCAAGTAGTTGTTGCCTCATTAAAAACTTCGCCAAGTAAGAAAATCCAATGGGATAAAATGAACCTTGGTCAAAGAAAAGAGTGCAACACATGTGATTAAGTTTCTTTATAATCATCATTTCCTTGTGATCTTTACATCGATCTCTAGAGTTGGAAAAATCTACAGCTCCCCCTAATGCTTATATTCATATATCGTTGCCTCGTTAAAAACCTTGCCAAGTAACAAAACCCAGTGGAAAAGATAAACTTTGGTCTAAGAAAAAGAGTGCAATATATGTAAGTATGTTCCATTATATCTCACATATTTCCCATTATGATCACTCCATCAATCAAGGGGATTTACAAGTTACATCATGTTCATAAATGTAAGTATGCTCATCAGTGGTAGTACTTAACCACTAGTTCCTCACAAGTATGGAATGATAGTTCTTAATCATGTACACTCACGGACTGATTCATGCAAATCAATAATTATGTCGTGAAGGAGGTAGCCAAAAGGGGTTTGCGTAGTTGATTTTCAAAACATAAGCAAAACATACTAACACATACTTTGTGGTAGTTGTTTCGGCACCAGCATTTACTTTAGCATTTGCCTTTTTGTAAGCACCTTCTTTTGCCTGCTCGTAGAGAAAGAATAGTCCTAAGTCAATGGTTTCTTTTAAGTATCAGAAGATATTCTTGATACCATTCCATTCATATTGCATCGATGCTGAACTAAATCTAGTCAGCGAATTAACTGAGGAGTGATAGCAGGTCGTGTACATTGAGCTAAGTACAATAATACCCGATTACACTCAAGTAGGGAATTTCAGCTCCCAAAGCTCTTTGTCACTTTCCTTTAGACGAAATGGATCTTTCCTTTGCATCCAAATGTTCGACCTATCATGGTGCTAGTTGGGTTTACCTTGTCTATATTAAAGTACCCGAGAATCTTCTGGACATAGGTAGACTGGTGGAATAAATTCCACAAACTCGATGTTCTATGTCAATGCTTCGACAGAACCGAGTTTTCCCAAGATCTCTCATCTCAAACTCAGATTTTCAGTATCCGGTGGTTTCTCTTATTTCATCAAGGGTACCGATTATGTTCATGTCATCGGCATACATTGCAATGTGAATCTGGAACTTATTTGTGAAGACGCATGGACAGAATTCATTGTTCTTATATCCCTTCCCAATCAAGTAGTCACTTAGACGGTTATACCACATCCTTAGGGATTGCTTCAAAACCGTAGAGTTGAGCATTTCAATCTAAATGCATACGCACTCCGTGGTCTAGAGTCACTTGATTTGGGTAACGAAATTCCATTGGGCACTTCCGTATATATCTCCGTATCTAGATCCCCATAGAGATACGTAGTAACCACATCTATTGGCTGCATTTCCAGTGTAACACCCCCAAGTTATTCAGGGAATATTACAGCGTCGTAAGCCCCACTGTGGGACCCACAAGGCTAAACATACGCGGAACTATAAATTTTGACCGAGAAGGTCTACATACAATGGAAGGAAGAACAATACAAATCAATACATCGGCGAACACAGGCCGGAACATCAAGAAAAATGGAAAACAATACTCGAGTATTCAATAACCATTCCAGTACAACACTGAATGGAAAACTCAAAACATAACCGGAGGAAAGACACAGTATCACTCTTGCCCACCATCTTCATGCCGACCCGATACCTGTCTGTCCGCTCTCCTGGAACCTGAAATACATGAAAAGTATTTCCCGCATAAAGGGGTTAGCCGTCGAATAGCTAGTGCAAGTATATCAAGTATGAAACACAATACTCCTCGACAATAAAGTAAATATAACCGTCAATTCATCAATTTAAGACTAGTATTCCGGAATAACTAAATCTCATAGCATCACATCAATACATATATGAATACCGTGGAACCTCACCAGAGGCTACGGAACCCTCAGGGGACCCGTCGACCCGCCCCAGAGTGGCTCGTTCATATCATCCGTGGAATCGCACCAGAGGCTACGAAACCCTCAGGGGACCCGTCGGCCCGCCCCAGAGTGGCTCGTTCATATCATCCGTGGAATCGCACCAGAGGCTATGAAACCCTCAAGGGACCCGTCGGCCCGCCCCAGAGTGGATATAAATAATCATGCCATTAATATTCCTTACTTTCAAAGTCGAGAACGTACAATCATAATTATATACTTTCCTTTGAGACATCGAGAAATCAAACGGAAAAAGGGTATGAGTTTGGTAGGTCCAAGAACGCGCTTCCGGCACCTAAACGATTCGCAAGGAATATGATAATCAATTATCCATATTCAGACTACACGAAGAAACTCCCGAAACCCATCTACGATACATGAAAATACACGGATAAACAACTAGAGGTTGGAAAATCGTCCAAACTCTCACAAGTCCGAAAACGGCACAATCCAATCCGTAAAATCGTAAGAAAAGCATGCATACGGTATAGATACATCATAATCTCAAGGTCCTCAAGCTTCAAAACGGATAAATCGTATGAATCTATGAAAAACCCCAAAATTCCCAAAAATAGGGTTCTAAGGATTTTTACCTTGATTCGGACGATAGGATAGATTAGATGTTGTGAAATCCTTGTTCTCCAACCAAATATGTTGTTTTTAGAAGGAAGACCGCTTCCAATCGCCCAAAATCGTCTTTCCCAAGCTATTCTCGTTGAAAAGGAGTGAAGAAGATGAAAAATGACGAAATGGAAGTCAACTGTCATATATATATCTGCCCAGTCTAGCGCACGCTACGCCTCCTTCATTAGCGTGCGCTAGCGAAGTCACCGGGTAGTCCAGTGGCTTCTGTCGGCCCCACTAGCGTGCGCTAATCGCCTATCTCTAGCGTGCGCTAGCCCAAAAAGTGGCATCCAGTACTGGAGCCCAGAACCTACTGTCTCTGCCTGATAACACTCATTTTTACACATATATTTACATAGATTTTCCGGGTTTTAAGATCCTAAAATGTGTAGAACTGTGTCGTTTATACTCGTATTATGTTTATTGGACTCGATCACGCTTGGGTACGTTTTATTGATTTTATAGGTACTTTACGGACATAAATCAAGCAAGAACGAAGTCTCCAACCCCAATACATATCAAGCAATGCGGAAATGAGAGATCGAGCTGAAAAAGGAGTCAAAACGGTGTCAAAACGAGTCGACACGAGCCCGGCCGTGTCATTTGACACGGGCCGTGTCATTATCTCGGCCGTGCCATATCGACACGGTCGGGTCTATCTTCCAGGACCACGAGTTGCCTATTTAGACGAGTATGACACGGGCCGTGTCATTTGACACGGTCGTGTCATTTGCTCGGCCGTGTCATATGACATGGTCGAGTTCCCTGTCCGGCAGGTTTTGGGCTTTTTGAGCATACTATGACACGGGCCGTGTCATTTGACACGGGCCGTGTCACTTTTTGGTGGAAATATCATCTTTTGACATTTTTGAAAGATTTGTGTGGAAAAAGTGATTGTTTTATCTTTATAAAAGGGATATATGGGGCATGATAAGAGATATGCTGAAAATTGGGAGATTAGAGAGAGAGAATAACAAAAGATCAAGTGACTTTCATTCCAAAAAGAAGAGGTTTTGAAGAAATTCTTGAAGAACACTTCAAGAACATTTGAAGGTTTCAACCGGGATCGATCAAGACACACCACGAGTTTTATCTTCTTCCTATCTTTTCTTCATTTTGTTGTTTTTATTAGCATGAACATGATGATTATCTATCTTCCTTTCAATTCCATGTCCGGCTAAACTCTTTAGATTCCGGGCATGGGAGTACGTTGATTTACTATGATTTTGAGGGATTGATAATTATATTTATCTAGTGTGATTTCTTTATCAAATACTTGGTTTGATTCATGTCTAGACACTTGATCAATGTTTTTACATGTTAAACTTAATTGCTCATAATTCGAGAGAAGAGGGCATTAATAGGTTTCGAGTATTTGACGTAGTAAATTACGAGATTGAGAAATCGGTGATGAACTATGATGATATCTAAATCTTATGAACATTTTGGAGTTATATAATTTATAGTAAACGGAGACGTTGTTATAAGTTGTTTAATCTACGTTTTAATGCATCTCGAGAGGGACTTTAGAATATTATTGTGATTATCATTTTGGAAACACACTTAGAACTTTTGAAACCAATCCCGACTAAATTTAGTAATCAACGGAAACCTAGCCTTGGATCTACCTTTCTAAACTCTTGCAATTCGCTTCCATTCGGATAGTTTCAATCGTTTTAATTTATTGTGATTATTGTATGTTATTTCATTAATCGTCCATTTTACCTTTCGATCGTCTAGATAAAGTCGAGAACACTATAATCTAATACTCAACACAATAAAAATATTTAGTCTCTGTGGAATACGACCTTGCTCGCCGCTTTCTACATATTTTCCGTACACTTGCGGATTGGTTAAAAATATAGCGAACAAGTTTTTGGCGCCGTTGCCGGGGACTAAATTAATTTTTGTGTTGATATTACGATAAGTGTTTTTAGTCTTACTTTAGACATTTTCTTATTTGTTACTTAACTCATACAATTTCTACTCAGGGAGTGCATGAACACTCGTTCATCTCGAGTGCCGTTAGAAACTTTCATCCCGGAAGTAGAAGCATTTGCCCGAAGAACAAGTGCTACCTCAAGGAAACTAAGAAGGGATCTTTTTGAAGACATGGAGAGAGCGGGAGACAACGTAGAAAGGGGCAACGCAAACGAGAATGCAGTAATCCAAGACAACGAGGGCAGAAGGATTAAAAATCCACCAACTAGGGTGCAATCAATTCGGGATGGATTCCGACCGAAACTCAACCGAAACTTTGGAGGAATCACTCATGTCCCCATCAACGCTAATAATTTTGAGTTGAAGCCGGACTTAATTTCAATGGTTCAACAAAATCAATTTGGAGGATTTGCTGTCGAAGATCCACATGCCCATCTCACTCATTTCATGCAAATATGTGATACTATCAAAATGAACGGAGTCTCGGATGATGCTATACGCTTACGATTGTTTCCATTCTCTTTGAGGGAGAAAGCAAGAAATTGGCTTGGAACTTTAGCTCCCGGAAGTATAAAGACATGGGAAGAATTGAGCGAAAAATTTTTGTTCAAATTTTTCCCACCAAACAAGACGATGAAGCTAAAGGGTGAGATTACTCAATTTCATCAATTGGATTCCGAACCATTATATGAAGCTTGGGAACGTTTCAAAGATCTACTAAGGCGATGCCCTCGACATGGTTTCCAAGACCAACAAATGTGTTTCTTCTACAATGGTCTTATGGGGAAACAAGGAATTTTATTGATGCTTCCATGAGGGGCATTGCTAGCAAGAAGTGCTGAAGAAGCGTATGGATTGATCGAAGAAATGGCTATGAATAGCTATCAATGGCCAACGGAAAGATCAAATATTAGAAGGGTGGCTGAGATATCCGATTCGGATCCTATAAAGGCATTAACCGCACAAATGACGATGCTAACTACTCAATTGGGGGCTCTAACAAAAGGAGGTGATTCGAAGGGAGTTTCTCAAGGAAGTTCAAGTTCACTACCATCCGATCCATTGGAAGAGGCACACTACATTAATAATCGGAGTTACAACAATTACTGAAATAATCCACCACCGGGCTTCTACCATCCCTCAAATCGAAATCATGAAAATTTTAGCTATGCCAATCCAAAGAATGCTTTGCAACCACCGACCGGATTCAAGGTATCGAATGGGGAGATAATTGAAGAATCAAAACCGACGTCGAATCTCGAGAATATTCTAGCTACCTTCATGATGGAGACGAAAAGCCGATTTAGTCGAGACGAGGAGAAGTTAGACAAAATCGAAGGCCATGTCACTCAACTAGCTACCACCATGGGAGCTCAAATGAAAAATCTCGAAACTCAAATTGGACAATTAGCTAAAGTGGTCGGGAGTCAACATCAACGGGGACAATTTCCAAGCAATACCGAAGTGAATCCCAAAGATTCGTGCCAAGCGATCACCTTAAGAAGTGGAACGAATTATGAAGGGCCAAAGATGCCAAGTGAGGAAGTCAAGGAGGATCAATTCGAAATTGAAAAGGAAGAAGGGAAACATGATACAACTAAGGGGGCTGAGAAGCTTAAAATATCTCCTAACTCTACTCCTAACGTTCCTCTACCTTTCCCTCAACGTTTCAAAAAGAAAAAGTTAGATGCACAATTCGCAAAATTTTTAGACATCTTCAAGAAAATTAATATCAATATTCCTTTTGCAGAAGCTTTGGAACAAATGCCTAACTACGCAAAGTTCTTGAAGGATGTGATGTCAAGAAAAAGAAAGATGGAAGATCATGAGACGGTTAAACTAATCAAGAATGTAGCGCTATTATCCAACACAAATTGCCTCAAAAGCTTAAGGATCCCTAAGCTTTACCGTTCCATGCACTATTGGAAACGTCTCATTCGATAAAGCTTTGTGTGATTTAGGTGCTTGATTAACCTCATGCCGTTATCTATTTTCAGAAATTAGGTGGCGGAGAAATGAAAACCACAACGGTTATGCTACAATTGGCGGATCGATCCATAACACATCCCAAGGGGATTGTTGAAGATGTGCTTGTAAAAGTCGACAAGTTTATTTTTCCAAATGGATTTTGTTGTCCTTGATATGGAAGAAGACGGAGATTTACCACTTATCCTTGGACGTCCATTTCTAGCAACGGGAAAGGCTCTTATTGATGTTGAAAGGGGAGAATTAACACTACGTGTTAACGACGAGCATGTTCTATTTTCTATTTTCAAAGCTATGAAATTTCATGATAATACGGAATATTGCAATGTTATTGACCATATAAGCTCGTATGGAAAGAAAAAAATCTTACACTCATTATCGTCGGATCCGTTAGAGTTTGCTCTTACGAATTCATGTTTTTCTAGTGATTCAACTGTGGAGTTTGATGATTCTGACTTGCTTGATTATGTTTCTGAATTGAATTCTCTACAGGAAAAAACGCAAAGCAATACGTTCGATGATTTAAACAAAAGGGAGCATGAAGTAGTTGCAGAAATCAAGCTGACGGACGAATCAAATGTGGCCAACGACATGGACAAAAATTTGGGGTCCGTTTCATCTCAATCGGATTCATCTCAACCAAGCTTGGACCTTAAAACCCTCCCGGAACACCTCAAGTATGCATTTCTGGATGATAACAAATCCAATCCGGTAATTGTATCCTCTTCACTTTCATCCACTCAACTAGATAAAGCGCCGTGTATTGAGAGCACATAAGTCGGCTATAGGGTGGTCTATCTCAGATTTGAAGGGAATTAGTCCCTCCATATGCATGCATAGGATTTTGCTTGAAGAAAATTTTAAACCTAAAGTGCAAAATCAACGGAGACTTAATCCCATAATGAAAGAAGGGGTGAAAAAGGAAGTATTAAAACTTTTAGATGCCGGGATGATATATCCAATTTCCGATAGTGAGTGGGTAAGTCCTACTCAAGTGGTGTCAAAAAAGGGAGGGATGACCGTAACCAAAGACGAAAAAGATGAATTAATTGCTATGAGAGTAGTTACGGGATGGCGAGTATGTATAGACTATAGGGCTTTAAATGCGGCTACTCGCAAAGACCATTTTCCTCTTCCCTTCATTGATCAAATGCTTGATAGATTGGCGGGGCATGAATTTTTCTGTTTTCTTGATGGATATTCAGGATATAATCAAATCTATATAACCCCGGAAGATCAAGAAAAAACGGCCTTTACATGTCCTTATGGAATTTATGCTTATCGTCGAATGCCGTTTGGTTTATGTAATGCTCCAGCCACATTTCAACGTTGTATGATGGCTATATTTCACGGTTTGATCGAAAATATAATGGAAGTTTTCATGGATGATTTTTCGGTGTTTGGAAATTCATTTGATCATTGCTTGCATAATCTTACTTTAGTTTTGCAGCGATGTGAAGACACTAATCTCGTGTTGAATTGGGAGAAATGCCACTTTATGGTGCAAGAAGGAATTGTCCTAGGCCATCGAGTGTCCGCCGCCGGTTTGGAGGTTGATATGGCGAAAATTGTCGCCATTGAGAAACTTCCCCCACCAAAGAATGAAAAAGCAATTAGGAGCTTCCTTGGACACGCGGGTTTTTATAGGAGATTCATAAAAGACTTTTCAAAAACCACTAAACCTTTGAGTAAATTGCTAGAAAAAGACACCTCTTTCATTCTTTCTAACGAATGTTTGCAGGCATTTGAGACTCTAAAGAAGGCATTAGTGAGTGCTCCTATCCTCGTGGTACCGGATTGTTCTCAACCTTTTGAGATCATGTGTGATGCAAGTGATTATGCGGTCGGTGCTGTGTTGGGACAACGTCGTGAAAATCTCTTTCGGGCTATTTATTATGCAAGCAAAACATTGGACGGAGCCCAACAAAATTACACAACAACGGAGAAGGAAATGCTTGCCGTAGTATTTGCTTTTGATAAGTTCCGATCATACTTAATTGGGACAAAGACGATAGTACACACGGATCACGCAGCTATTAAATACTTGTTTGAGAAGAAAGACTCTAAACCTCGCCTAATTCGATGGATTCTTCTTTTACAAGAGTTTGACGTGGAAGTTCGAGACAGAAAAGGATGTGAAAACGTGGTAGCCGACCACCTATCTCTCCTCGAGTACAAAAAGGAGGAGGAACCGGAGATCGAAGGGATTAAAGAAGAATCTCCGGACGAGCGGCTCTTTATGGTAGAAGCTAAATTTCCGTGGTTTGCTGACATTGTTAATTTTTTGGTCGCAGGTGTGCTACCCCCGGATTTATCTCATTACCAAAAGAAGAAATTCCTACATGATATTAAGTTCTATATGTGGGATGATCCATTACTTTTTAAGAGATGTGCCGACATGATCGTGAGGAGATGTGTACCACAAGAGGAATAGGATGAAATTCTTCAACAATGTCATTCATCACCAACCGGAGGACATTTCGGAGCAACACGGACGGCTGCAAAAGTGTTGCAAAGCGGATTTTATTGGCCTACGCTATACAAAGATTGCTATCTCTTCATTCAACAATGTGATAGATGCCAACGAGTAGGAAATATTTCAAGACGTCATGAGATGCCCCTAACCAACGTAATTGAGGTTGAACTATTTGACGTTTGGGGTATCGACTTCATGGGTCCATTCTCATCATCATTGGGAAATAAGTACATTCTCCTAGCAGTCGAGTACGTATCTCGATGGGTCGAGGCAATTTGTTCTCCAACAAATGATGCTCAAGTAGTAATGAAATTTTTAAAGAAGAACATCTTTTGCCGATTCGGAACTCCAAGAGCATTAATCAGTGGCCAGGATCGCATTTTGTCAACAAAATCATGGATAAACTTCTTCAGAAATATGGGGTCCGATCAAAGAAATCATTGGCCTATCATCCACAAGCAAATGGACAAGCCGAAGCGGCCAACAAAGAGATCAAGCTAATCTTGGAAAAGACGGTGAATACATCTCGGAAAGATTGGTCATCCAAGCCCGATGATGCACTTTGGGCTTATCGTACGGCCTATAAAACTCCTTTGGGAACATCGCCCTATCAACTCATTTTTGGGAAATCATGTCACCTACCTTTGGAATTGGAGCATAGAGCGATGTGGGCGGTGAAAAGAATAAACTTAGATTTTGAGGCCGGAAAGAAAAGATTGCTAGAGTTAAATGAATTGGAAGAATTAGGGATGAATGCTACGAAAATTCTCGAATTTACAAAGAAAGGTCTAAAAGATGGCATGATAAGATGATCATTAAACGTGAATTTATGCCGGGACAACAAGTACTTCTCTATAATTCAAGACTGAAATTGTTCCCCGGAAAATTGAAATCAAGATGGTCGGGTCCATTCGTGATTAAGAAAGTACTTCCACCTAGAATAGTCGAGCTCATGAGCAGAGACGGAGAGCTATTTAAAGTTAACGGTCAACGAGTCAAACATTACTATCATCCCTATCAAAAGGAAGCCGTATCCGCAATAACTTTAATCGAGCCATAAAAGACTTTCAGATGAAAACGTCCGGCTGAAGACGTTAAACTTAGCGCTAATTGGGAGGCAACCCAATAAATTTTATTTTCATGTTTTGAATTTTTTTTCCGCATTTTGTTGTATTTTTTTTGTTGTATAACTAACTGGTTCAAATTTTGGTGTTCAAATCGCAGGAAAAACACACCGAGGACAAAACTGCGTATTCCAGGACAGCACGGCACGGGCCGTGTCAAATGACACGGTCGGGTCGTGCAACCAGTCGATTTTCATTTTCTGGGGTAGCACGGCACGGGCCGTGTCGAATGACACGGTCGGGTCGTGCAACCAGCCGATTTGAAGAATCCAAGCAGGTACGACACGGGCCGTGTCATATGACACGGTCGAGTCAGGCACCCAGGTCAAATTTCACTTTCTGGCATAGTACGGCACGGGCCGTGTCATTTGACACGGCCGGGTCAGTTGGACAGCGGCAAAAGTTTACAAACGAAGCAGGTATGACACGGGCCGTGTCATTTGACACGGGCCGTGTCGATCGGGGGGTATAAAAAGGTGCAGTACGGCCGAATCACTTCATCTTCTTCCCCAAAACTTTCCTCCTCCCCAAATCACAAACCCTAGTCCCGAATCTCATCAAATACGGCAAAATCAGGCAAAAATTGTGTCAAATCTCACATAAAAACAAAGTGCTCATCATTATCCCACAATCCTAAAGCTTCAAGGGTGAGAATCGAACGAATACATCCGGGTTGGGTCGCGATTTTTTTCTGAGTTTTTCTTCAATTTTCACTCCAAATTCAAGGTATGATTCACGATTTTGGAAGGTTTAATTATTCATTGCATTCAGATTATGTGGAACATGATTTATTGAGCAACTTAGGGTTCTTGAATGGATTATTTTTTTTTGAGATTTTGGGAAATTTATCATGAATTAAAGGAGTTGAAATTTTGTTGGTGATTATCATACATGATGGATATATATGATTGAAGTCATTACATGTTTGGGATTTTACTTACATTTGGGGTTGAAATTTATGGTTGGGATATTTTGAAGAAAACACATATTGTGGGGGTACGTGTATTATCGAAAAATAGTGATTCGGAGCTTGTGTGAATAAGTGATAATTGATAATTCTCTTGTAGGAAAATGGCCAGAGGACGAGGAAATGCTCAACGAGGACGAGGAAATGCCCAAGGACGAGGCGCAACTCAACGAGGAAGAGGAAGGCCCGCAATAGAAATTGAACAACCAGAGAGAATACCTACTCAAGGGGCTGTCGAGACGCCCGAGACGTATGGAATTGAGCTTCCGCCGAGTCTCCTAGCACGATGGGAGACATTGGGGCAAAAAAAAATGCTCCCCACGCGATGGCCGGACGATGAATGCATGACTGCGATGGGGATAAAAGAAGATGTTATGCGGCTACTCGGACGAATAAGTTGGACGACGCTAATGACTCAACATTGGCCTACTTACCGATGTCTCACGCTGGAATTTCTTAGCACACTCTCCGTTAAAAGAGACCCGATTACGCATGAGCCGAGCGCCTTGGAATTTCGGCTCAACAACAAAAACGAAAAATTGGGTCCGGGCGAATTGGATACTATATATGACGCTCGAAGGCACGGAGAATACCGAATCAATCGGTTTGAGTGTGAGACTTACCGGAGGACAATGATTGAGTATCCGGGGAGCGGTGCACGTCCCTACATTCCAAAATCGGCGAAAGGATCATCTCTTCGTAATCCTATTCTCCGCTATTTACACAAAGTCATCGCAAGCACTATCTTTGGGCGGAAAGAAACGGGGCCGATAACTTAGCGAGAGCTTTATGTCCTAGCTCATATACTCGACGGAACAAATCCCGCAACCGGAGCTATTATTATGGACCACTTCGAAGACGTTGCCACTAAACCGAGAGGGGAAATTTGGATAGGGGGTTTAATTACCCCTATCGCACTTCATCTTGACGTACCTCTACAAAACCGAACTCCTCTCCCGGGAAATATGCTTCTATCAATCCAAGTCATGAAGTTGATGAATATCCTGGACTACGACTCCCGAGTTATTTTTCTCCAGAATGACGGTGATCACTTCCTACTCCCGAATACAACTTTGACAACTATTTCTAGTATTCGGGACATAGGAAATCTACAAATGTCCACGGAAGCGCACAAATTGGCCCGGGAGGCAGCTGGATTAATTTCCCCGAGTGAAAGATATGTTGCCCGTAATGTCCGTCCTAGGCGTACGGAATTTGAGGATGGAAACGAGAGGATGAGAGAAGAAGAGAGAGAGGAGAGAATGGAGGAGGAATTCGAGTATGAGAGAGGCCCGGAAGAAGAAAGAGAATCGGGGGAGGAAGAAGAAAGAAGGAGAGATCAGCCCGAGTCGTCGAGACAAGCCGAATCAAGAAGTTCCGTATCTCGAGAAGAGTTCGAGGCTTTCCGAGAGGAGACCCGTGAAAGACTAGACGGGATGCAAGCAATTTTACAATGAATGGAAGATTGGCATGTCCAACAAGGGCATTATCCTCCGCCAAATCAATAGGACCGGTTGTAAGTATTTCTTGACCCAAAGTTTCTTTTTGTTTAAATACTATACCCCCTTCGTGTGTATACTCTTTAATTCAAGTTTGGGGGGAGATATTGGGTCAAGAAATACCTACATTGTTTGTTTGATTTTTTTTTTGGTGTGTTTGGATTTTGTTTTATGTTTTGGTTTGAATTGTTTATTTTGGTGTGTTTGGATTTTATTTTATGTTTTGGTTTGAATTGTTTATTTTAGTGTGTTTTACTTCGAACTTGGTGTGTTTTGATGATGATGAACTTTGATGAAACTCGAAAGAATGAACTCTTGTCTTGGATACCTCGGGATTTATTTTGTTATTTTGATATACAAATTGAGGATAATTTGAAGAGGAAAAATTGTAGAATAATCAAAAGGGTGTGAAATTGAATAAATAGCCTAATCTCTTGGAAATATGAACAAATCTAACTTGTGAGCTTTTGAGCCTTCGTGCATCATTAAATATGCAAGTTTCATTGTCGAGTGTTCCATTCATGTTTTAAGACTCTAGAACTTGCCCTGGTATCTTATTCGAAACTACAAGTGTGTTTGCAAATTAGTGAAAATGATTTAAGGCAATTTTTTTGACAACCTTTCAAACCTTTTGGCCAACCCGAAAAAAATTTGTTTCCCTAGTTAGCCCGATTGAGCTTAAAGCCTATTTCTTGTTAACCACATTATGAGCTTTCCGTTCCATTATAAACTTTTGTCCCTATACTTGAGCTATTTAGAACAAATTGGCAAAAGAATGAAAAGATGTGGTAGCAATCGGGAGGATTGTTGGTTCAAAATGCAATGAATTATCAAAATAAAATTTGAAGGAGGATTAGTGTGATTTAATGATGATTTTGTCCACCATATAAAAAAAAATGGTGGACACAAAAGAAACGAGATGTATGGAGCAATAAGGAGGAATAAGGTTGTGATTTTCACTTTCAAAAGTGCTTAGTGCCATGATATTCAAATCAAGGGGTTGAAAGAAACAAAATCCTAAGGGATTATTGAGCTTCTAATTGAGCGAAGTGATTGAGGAGATAATGTTCTAATTTGCTCAAGTCAAGTCACTTTAAGCCATATGTATCCTACCCCGACCAAAAAGCCTACATTACAACCATTAAAGTCCTTTTTGATTCACCAAATTTGCATGCACAACTAGTGGTAGAGATGTAGACAATTGGCAAGCCTATGGGGATTCTTATTTCATTGAATGAGTTTTGAGCGTTACTTATCCCTTTATACACTTTGAGAGTGAAGGAATACACTTGGCCGGTGAGGTTTGTATTATTCAAGTATTAGCTATGATGTTAAGGAAGCACCCCCTAGATTTGAATACTTTATAAAACTCGACTTATTTATTTCTTGAGGCGTATTGATAAATTTTCAAAATGATCCTTTGAGGTATGTTGAGGGACGAGTTCCCTTAAGAGTGGTTATTTTAAAGTGCATTGCTCGGGACGATCAACGTTCAAGTTTGGGGGATTTTGATAACACTCATTTTTACACATATTTACATAGATTTTCCGGGTTTTAAGATCCTAAAATGTGTAGAACTCTGTCGTTTATACTCGTATTATGTTTATTGGACTCGATCACGCTTGGGTACGTTTTATTGATTTTATAGGTACTTTACGGACATAAATCAAGCAAGAACGAAGTCTTCAACCCCAATACATATCAAGCAATGCGGAAATGAGAGATCGAGCTGAAAAAGGAGTCAAAACGGTGTCAAAACGAGTCGACACGAGCCCGGCCGTGTCATTTGACACGGGCCGTGTCATTATTCCGGCCGTGCCATATCGACACGGTCGGGTCTATCTTCCAGGACCACGAGTTGCCTATTTAGACGAGTATGACACGAGCCGTGTCATTTGACACGGTCGTGTCATTTGCTCGGCCGTGTCATATGACACGGTCGAGTTCCCTGTCCAGCAGGTTTTGGGCTTTTTGAGCATACTATGACACGGGCCGTGTCATTTGACACGGGCCGTGTCACTTTTCGGTGGAAATATCATCTTTTGACATTTTTGAAAGATTTGTGTGGAAAAAGTGATTGTTTTATCTTTATAAAAGGGATATATGGGGCATGATAAGAGATATGCTGAAAATTGGGAGATTAGAGAGAGAGAATAACAAAAGATCAAGTGACTTTCATTCCAAAAAGAAGAGGTTTTGAAGAAATTCTTGAAGAACACTTCAAGAACATTTGAAGGTTTCAACCGGGATCGATCAAGACACACCACGAGTTTTATCTTCTTCCTATCTTTTCTTCATTTTGTTGTTTTTATTAGCATGAACATGATGATTATCTATCTTTCTTTCAATTCCATGTCCGGCTAAACTCTTTAGATTCCGGGCATGGGAGTACGTTGATTTACTATGATTTTGAGGGATTGATAATTATATTTATCTAGTGTGATTTCTTTATCAAATACTTAGTTTGATTCATGTCTAGACACTTGATCAATGTTTTTACATATTAAACTTAATTGCTCATAATTCGAGAGAAGAGGGCATTAATAGGTTTCGAGTATTTGACGTAGTAAATTACGAGATTGAGAAATCGGTGATGAACTATGATGATATCCAAATCTTATGAACATTTTGGAGTTAGATAATTTATAGTAAACGGAGACGTTGTTATAAGTTGTTTAATCTACGTTTTAATGCATCTCGAGAGGGACTTTAGAATATTATTGTGATTATCATTTTGGAAACACACTTAGAACTTTTGAAACCAATCCCGACTAAATTTAGTAATCAACGGAAACCTAGCCTTGGAATCTACCTTTCTAAACTCTTGCAATTCGCTTCCATTCGGATATTTTCAATCGTTTTAATTTATTGTGATTATTGTATGTTATTTCATTAATCGTCCATTTTACCTTTCGATCGTCTAGATAAAGTCGAGAACACTATAATCTAATACTCAACACAATAAAAATATTTAGTCTCTGTGGAATACGACCTTGCTCGCCGCTTTCTACATATTTTTCGTTGCGGATTGGTTAAAAATATAGCGAACACTGCCCTGCTCAAACCTTAGCGTGCGCTACCGCTATGGCTTAGCGTGCGTTATGTAACAGCTTTAGTGTGCGTTAGCCGAAGCCTAGCGTACGCTACCTGATAGTCCAAAAAACCTGGCAACCTCACTGCCTTTGCCGACCAGCCATTAGCGTGCGCTACGGATGGATGTTAGCGTGCGCTACTAACCACGAATAGCGCGCGCTAACGAACTCCTAGCGTGCGTTAATCCGCCAGTCCAGAGAGGAGTCCGCACTACTGGTTCTGACCTGACTGGTCCCTTAGCGCACGCTACGGCTCAAAGCTAGCATGCGCTAATCAAGCAGAATTAGCGTGCGTTAGCCTAGGCCTAGCGTACACTATATCTCTGGCCCAGAACACTTCCGCTAGGTCTAAACAACACGATCGAGACCCAAACAAGATACGAAACTCAAAAACAATATCAACAACATCTCCATGCGTTTACAGAGCGACAAAATAAGAAGAACAGCAAAGTCAAACAGTCAATAAAAGTACGGGTATTACATTCTCCCCCTCTAAAAACAAGTTTCATCCCGAAACTTAAGAAATAAAAAGTTCGGGGTAATCCACACGCATCTTCTCTTCCGTCTTGGTGATGTGTGTTTTTCTCGCTAATTGAGATAGTTAGACGAGTGGTATTTCTTAATTAGCCTGGTGGGTCCCATGTAGGAGTCCACGGTGCTGTAATATACCTTGAATATCTTGGGGTGTTACATGACGTACATTGTTTTAGGCTTCATGAATCGTGTCATATTGAGAGAATATTGTTGATCATGTCGATCATTCGTTTCTTGCGCAACTGTAGTTCCTATTCCTTCTCGTTACATTCGTTTCACTTTAGAGAGTTGTTTTGATCTTTATTGATTTTCGTTGTCACTTTTGTTATTGGAGCATTCTCAGGTCACACAGGCGTGTCAGTTGGTAGAGGTGTTCACGGTTCCGGTTCGGAACCGTTGACCGCGGTTCGGTTCAAAACTGGAACCGTCAACTGTTTTAAGATGGTTCGGTTTCGGTTCGTCATTTTGACGAACCGCGAACCGGTGGTTCAACCGTCGTTTTTTAAAAAAAATTCAAAATTTGAATTTTGAATCGTTGTGAACCGGCAGTTCAAACCGGAACCGGCGGTTCAACCGGGAACCGGCGGTTCACAACGGTCACAATTTCAAAAAAAAATTCTTACATTTCTACAGCTATAAATGATGGAATTCGGTGATTAAAAACGAGTTACGCAGCGGAAATAAACCGGTCAAACCGGATAAAAACCAAACCCCAAAACCGGATCGATCAAGCATCGTATAAACGAATATAAATATACGAAGATAAATTAAGAAATCATACCCTCGTAGACCTTTGATAATATCTTCTTGATTCCGAGTACGAACACGAATCCAATCGAACAAGCTTTTGGAAATTCCCGAGCACCGAAAACACCGTGCCTCTACGTATCACGCGTCGGAAGATGACCGGAAAATATTTCTACCAATTTATACTCTAAGTATACGGCTAGAAATTGATAGAATTAACTTATATATATTTTTATAAATACTCTAAGTATTTTTATAAAAATTGTTTTTCTCTCAAAATACACTTAGAACTCAAAATGTATAAAGTTAGAAAACTTTTCTCTCACTCCCTTACTCAACTCACGACTGATCACTTCCATCATAAATGAGGGAGATGGTGTTTATTTTATAAATAAAACACACACCTCATCAATTATTTCAAAAATAAATAATGAAGTAATAATACATCAAATGTATTATTAAGTCCCCACATTTATAAAAAAATCACCAAGTCAATTGATGAAAGTGGGGTGGTGGCTAAGGGAGGAGAAAAAGAAGTTGGTTCGTTTCGGTCCGTAAAACGGACCCTCGTGTATCTAATCCGATAGATAAACCTTGGTATGTTTCAATATTAATATAATTAATTAATCTAATTAATTAATTATATTAAAAATAAATTCTCTAAGAAATAATATGAATAAATTAATTACCCTGTAATTTATTTAATTCACGAGACCAATTTAATTTATCCAATAAATTGAATTAGACATCCAATGTCCAATATTAACCAAGAGAGAATAAGCTAAATATAATCCGTCGTCAATTCCTGTGCCGCGACTCTGTAGGTTCGTCTTAGTTAGCATTGGGAGGATCCAATGAGTGTTAGCACCACTTAGCCAGTCTCGTGGCCCACACCGTAACCTAACTAAGAACGAATGATAGGATCATTCCAAAACCATTATGTCGTGAATACCGTATACGTATAAACCCTTCAATCATATGTCCCGGTCAAGTATTAGGGTCACGGTAAAGTCAAACCCTACTGTAACTTGACTCTATGCTTTCTGTTAATGCAAACTGAGATCATCGAGCTCTCGTGTATCAAATATAACTAGCTCTGAATGCTTTGGCCAAAGACTTATGATCTTATTTGCCATTAACCGCATAGGACATTTACCTGCTCACTAACAGGAGAAAGAATCCTATCTTGGTATTCAGTAGAGACTGCTACTTGCCCACTAAGTTGCATTTCGAGGTTGACCCCACCAACCGGCGATTGGATCGAACTACTATAATGACTAACTTAATGTCACAAGCACATATCCTACTGAAACCTCAAGTCAAAGGTCCACGTATACCTATCACAATCTTTCGATTCAATCATTGACGATCCCTGAGTGATTTCCATGTGACCGAATCGAGTTGAGTCGTGTTCGAGTATACTAATCCCATTAGCATACCTATAACGTGTGCTCCCACTAACTGTTAGTGAAGACAGGCACTCTACATGTCAAAGTACACGTTATACAAGTCTTGTCTAAACTTACTGCCCAGTTAAGTTTTATCGACTTGCGACTAGTTAAGCATTCGAGCTCTAAACACTTCTAGTGCCTATCTCCTTATCTCCATAAGGAGTAGAATGTTCTCTCTCAAATGCAAGGACTATTATTCTATATACCAAACCACAATGCCAGTGATATACAATAATATAGAAATAATAATTGCCTTATTAAATATAATATTCATAATTACAATACAATTGCTCTCATTCTCTCATCCTCTGAGTGGCATTCGAGGGCATATTCCTAACAATCTCCCACTTGCACTCAATGCCACAAACTATGGTATCTAATACCCATACTCTCTAGATGTCTCTCTAAGACCTTCTGAGATAGTGGCTTGGTAAGCGGATCAGCAACGTTATTTGCTGTGTTTACTCTCTGCAGTGTAACATTCCCATGCCGAACCATTTCTCTAACAAAATGATATTTTCTCGCAATATGTTTGGTGTTGTGGTGAGCCCTAGGCTCCTTAGCCTGTGCAACATCTCTGTCGTTGTCACAAAACAGTGTCACGGGCTTCTCTGCGTTAGGAACCACTTGAAGTTCCTCAGTGAACTTCTTTATCCAAAAAGCTTCTTTAGCGCCTGGTCGCCTGATATTCGGCTTGACATGTAGAGATAGCAGTCGAACTTTGCTTGGCACTTCTCCAAGAAACTGCCCCACCATTCAGAGTAAAGATATACCCTGATGTGGACATCTGAGCATCCATGTCCCCCGAAAAATCTGAGTCTGTATAACCCATCACTCTTAGTTCTCCACCGCCGTATGTAAGAACCAAGTCTTTAGTCCTCCTTAGGTACTTAAGAATGTTCTTTACATCAGCCCAATGTTCCTGCCATGGATTTGAATCAAACCGACTTACTACGCTCACAGCATAGGCAATGTCCGGTCTAGTGCAAATCATTGCATACATAAGGCTACCTACTGCCGAAGCATAAGGTACCTTGCTCATTTCCTTTCTATCTTCCTCACTTTGAGGACACATCTCTAAGGAAAGTTTTGCACCATGTTGCATAGGTAGAAACCCTCTTTTAGAATCTTCCATCCTAAATCGCTTGGGATCTTTTCTATGTAGAGGGCTTGGGAAAGACCTAACATTCTTTTCGCTCTATCCCTAGAGAGACGAATACCTGTAATATAGGTAGCTTCTCCCAAGTCTTTCATTGAGAACTCTTTAGAAAGCCAAGCTTTCACAGAACTGAGCATTCCTACGTCATTTCCTATAAGTAGATTGTCATCTACATATAGTATTAAGAACACAATTTTGCTCCCACTAACCTTCTTGTAAATACAGGCCTCCTCTTCATTTTGGACAAAATCAAACTCTTTGACTGTCTCGTTAAAACGAAGATTCCAACTCCGTGAAGCTTGCTTCAGTCCATAAATGGCACGCTGAAGTTTGCATACTTTATGAATATTGGTTTGAGATATGAATCCCTTAGGCTGTTCCATGTAAATCTCCTCTTCGAGGAATCTATTTAGGAATGCCGTTATCACATCCATTTGCCATATTTCATAATCTAAGTGGGCTGCTATGGCAAGCATCATGCGAATAGACTTAATCATAGCTACAAGCGAGAAGGTCTCAAAGTAATCGATTCCTTCTCTTTGGGAATAACCCTTTGCCACAAGCCTGGCCTTATAGGTATCAACCTTGCCATCTCCATCAGTCTTTCTTTTATAGATCCATTTGTTTCCAATAGGCACTATGCCTTTAGGACGATCTACTAAAGTCCAGACCTGATTAGCATGCATTGAGTCTATCTCAGCTTCCATAGCTTCTTGCCACTTTGTGGAGTCAACATCTACCATAGCTTGGTCGTATGTAGAAGGATCATTCTCTTGACTATTTTCTGTCATCTTATGGACACCCAGTTCTTCTTGATGCAGATAGCCATACCTCTCAGGTAATTGAGAAATTCTACTAGACTTGCGAGGTTGTGTTTGTATTTCAAAAGGTTGGGTTCTAATATCTTGCATAGGTGTCTCATTTGGTGTTTCTTTTATTTCTTCCAAAGAAATATTTCTACCTGCCCCTCCTTCCTGAATAAACTGATCTTCCAGGAAGTGTGCTTGTATAGCAACGATGATCCTATGATCTTCATGCATGTAGAATAGATATCCCATGGAATCCCCTGGATATCCTATGAAACGACCTTTCACAGACCTAGCTTCCAATTTCTCTACTTTAGTCTTCTTGACATAAGCAGGGCATCCCCAAATTCTAATGTGATTAAGACTTGGTTTCCTACCTCTCCACATCTCATGGGGAGTCTTAGGAACGGATTTGGAAGGACATCTGTTCAAGATATGCACTGCAGTAAGGAGCGCGTAACCCCACAGATAAATCGGTAGATCAGTATAGTTAAGCATGGAGCGAACCATGTCCAACAAGGTTCGATTACTTCTTTCTGATACACCATTTAATTGTGGAGTAGCTGGAGGAGTGAATTGTGACACTATTCCTAGTTCTTTTAAGAACTCATCAAATTCGGTACTCATGTACTCACCACCCGATCGACCAAGAGTCTTAACACGGTTACCTGTTTGATTTTCAACTAGGACTTTAAATTCCTTGAATTTATCAAAATCTTCAGACTTATGTTTCATTAAGTACACGAATCCATACCTGGTATGGTCATCAGTGAATGTAATGAAATACTGAAAGCCGTCTCGTTCTACTTCAAAAGGGCCACAGACGTCGGTATGGATTAATCCAAGTTTTTCAGCAGCTCTTTCAAAAGTCCCTGCGAAGGGTAACTTAGTCATTTTGCCTTGAAGGCAAGATTCACAAGTTGGATAGGGATCTGATCCCAATGGACCCGTAAGCCCATCTTTCTCCATTTTATGAACCTTGGTCTGACCGATATGACCAAGTCTAAGATGCCACTTAAGTGCTTGGTTCGTTTCATCCCTACCACGCTTCCTAGTTATAGTGTTCACAGTTGTCTTATTCTTTAAATTTAAATGGTATAAACCATTTAATAATGTAGCAGTACCAACCAATTTATTTCTGAAATAAATACGACAGGACCCATCTCCAATAAAGAAGTGAAATCCCTTTCGGTCCATTACCGGAATTGATACAATATTCTTGTGCCCCTTGGGCAAAACAAGTACATCTTCTAAAGTGAGAATAAAACCAGATTCTAAATCCAACATAAGGGATCCGATATCAGAAGCCTCGACACTATGCCCACTTCCGACGGTGACCATCACCTCCCCTGAATCCAGCTTCCTACTTCGTTCCAGATCCTGATTCATTGTACAAATGTGAGAACTCGCACCGGAATCAAGTATCCAAGAAGTAGAATATACAGTTACAGAACAATTTATTTTTAAAACTAATAGTTCCGTACCTGACGGCGCATTACGGTCAAGCTTTGGACAGTACCTCTTCCAGTGGCCTAGCTCACCGCAGTTGAGGCATACATCCATTTTCTTGGCCCCCTTACTCTTTTGAACCATTGGGGCCTTGCCCTTTCCCTTATCGATCTTAGCTATTGGACCTAACTGCTTCTTGTTCTTTTTCTTCTTATTCTTGGACTTCCAAGTCCCAGAAGAAATCACAAGTGCAGCTTCCTTTCCCTTTGTCTTCATCTGAGACTGGCGGTCGTCGGTTGTTCATTAGCCACTAAGTTACATGCAATCTCATTGCAGTTGAAGTTCATGACAAATTGTGAAAAGGAGTCGAAGTGACTGCAGGATAAGGTCGATTTGGAGAGATGCATGCATCCGAAAATCAAGAGCTTCCAATCTCTCAATCATCGAGATCATCTTGAGGACATGGTCCCCAACCCTCTCTCCTTCCTTCATCCTGGCGCCGAATAATTGCTTCGATATCTCATATCTAGCGGTTCGGCTATGCTCTCCATAGAGCTCGGCCAGTGCGATAAGATGGCTCTTGAAGACGTCATCTTTTCATGGGCACGTTGAAGCTCATTGGTCATTGAGCCTAACATGTACCCTCGCACTCTTATGTCGCCTTTACCCATTTCTCATGGGCATCGACATCTTCCCGATTGGCTCGGGTTCTTGCAGGAGCCGGGATGTCCGCCTCAAGACGTATCCCAGATTTTCATAGTTAGAACAATCCTCAAGTTCCGGCCATCCACATAGTTCGGACGATCAGGACGTTCTTTTCAAGTAGTATAGCGAGTGGGTTCATTGTCATATTGAGAGTTTTGTTAACTGCAGAGAATAATTTGAGATTCGTTAGTGATTGTTTAATTATGATCCGAGTAAATAATTTAAGTACTTTCTTTATTCATAACTCGGCTCCCACTATTTTATCGGCATTTACACACTCCCATGTTAAATCCGGAAGTCTTAGGTGACTTCATAGTGGTGATCGATTTCTTTACAAAGTTTAATAGAGGGCAACCCATACAGTTTATATTCTATTATTCTTTATAAAGTGGTGTCTAATACCAACCCATCTAATGGATGATTCGATCTTCTTTTACCCCTAGTTCACTTGCCCTCAACCCATTCGGTTTCTATGGCTCGCTGAACTATCTAAGTTTAAACCGTCAACTCCTATTAGTCTGACAATTGAATCTTACCCGGCAACCCATACGGTTTATAGGGGTTTTATTTGTCACAACCAAAGGCATCTAATGCACTCTAGGAATTTATCAACTTTCCCCAAAAATATTACCCCGACATACTCGGAAGAATATATAATATTCCGGTTTAGATTTCAATTTTCCATGAGTTTGACGGAGGGTAGGAAACCTCGTAACCTTTATAACTTAGTGTTTGTAAGTGGGAGTATTAACGCAATTATATGTTACACTTTGCACATTAATCCGTTTATAAGCGCGGTTTGTGGGTTTGTTTGTTTGTCATACAATATGAAAACATACACAACCTAAAACTAACAACATGCAGTTCATGGACCGTTCCTAGAACAAAAACATCGTAATCTAATTACATGTCTTCGGTCTTAAATCTTCGTCTTCTCGAGCGGATCTTCCTCCGGTCTTCGTCATTACAAATAAATTTTACATTTGAAAAATTGCATCCTATACAAATTTTCTAGTAAAATAAATAGGCTCAAAACGGCCTTTACAACCCAATCGAACAAAACAAACGATTCAAAACTAGGTCAATGAACTACATCCCCATTCAAAATTAATGCAACAATTACATTAAAATAAATGGCAATAATGATTAATTTAAAATTGATCTAATCAACAAAAAATAATCCATCAATTAGAATTAATCCAATTAATTCACTTAACCGTTAATTTTAATTTGCTCCGGACAAAATAAATATTTCATTAAATTAATTCCCTTAAAATAAATTACCATAATTATATTTTAGTCAAATTAAATCCAATTTAATTTGCGGAAAATTAATTTACCGAACGAAATATAAAAACGGAGTCGGAAAACACAAGGCCCGGGCCAAGCCCGCGGCCCGACAGGGGCTGCCCAGCCCAGCCCAGCAGCCCAGCCCAGCCCAGCCCAGCCCAGCAGCCCCGAGCTGCCGGGTCCGGCCAATTTTCCGGCTCATTTTTTCGTCCCGAATCCAAAAATAATATTTTTCTAATTTTTATATTACACAATTAAATCAGTTTTTCAAAAGAAAAATAGATTTATATTGTAACATAAAATCATGAAAAATAATTTTTAGATGAACAATTAAACATCAACAATTAAAACAATTATGATTCTAAATCATAAAAAATAATCAAGCATTCCAAATGCAAATATCGAATATACGATTGCATAGACCTCGCTCCGATACCACTGATGGAATTCGGTGATTAAAAACGAGTTACGCAGCGGAAATAAACCGGTCAAACCGGATAAAAACCAAACCCCAAAACCGGATCGATCAAGTATCGTATAAACGAATATAAATATACGAAGATAAATTAAGAAATCATACCCTCGTAGACCTTTGATAATATCTTCTTGATTCCGAGTACGAACACGAATCCAATCGAACAAGCTTTTGGAAATTCCCGAGCACCGAAAATACCGTGCCTCTACGTATCACGCGTCGGAAGATGACCGGAAAATATTTCTATCAATTTATACACTAAGTATACGGCTAGAAATTGATAGAATTAACTTATATATATTTTTATAAATACTCTAAGTATTTTTATAAAAATTGTTTTTCTCTCAAAATACACTTAGAACTCAAAGTGTATAAAGTTAGAAAACTTTTCTCTCACTCCCTTACTCAACTCACGGCTGATCACTTCCATCATAAATGAGGGAGATGGTGTTTATTTTATAAACAAAACACACACCTCATCAATTATTTCAAGAATAAATAATGAAGTAATAATACATCAAATGTATTATTAAGTCCCCACATTTATAAAAAAATCACCAAGTCAATTGATGAAAGTGGGGTGGTGGCTAAGGGAGGAGAAAAAGAAGTTGGTTCGTTTCGGTCCGTGAAACGGACCCTCGTGTATCTAATCCGATAGATAAACCTTGGTATGTTTCAATATTAATATAATTAATTAATCTAATTAATTAATTATATTAAAAATAAATTCTCTAAGAAATAATATGAATAAATTAATTACCCTGTAATTTATTTAATTCACGAGACCAATTTAATTTATCCAATAAATTGAATTAGACATCCAATGTCCAATATTAACCAAGAGAGAATAAGCTAAATATAATCCGTCACAATTCCCGTGCCGCGACTCAGAGGTTCGTCTTAGTTAGCATTGGGAGGATCCAATGAGTGTTAGCACCACTTAGCCAGTCTCGTGGCCCACACCGTAACCTAACTAAGAACGAATGATAGGATCATTCCAAAACCATTATGTCGTGAATACCGTATACGTATAAACCCTTCAATCATATGTCTCGGTCAAGTATTAGGGTCACGGTAAAGTCAAACCTCATCAGAATTGACACTATGCTTTCGTTAATGCAACCGAGATCATCGAGCTCTCGTGTATCAAATATAACTAGCTCTGAATGCTTTGGCCAAAGACTTATGATCTTATTTGCCATTAACCGCATAGGACATTTACCTGCTCACTAACAGGAGAAAGAATCCTATCTTGGTATTCAGTAGAGACTGCTACTTGCCCACTAAGTTGCATTTCGAGGTTGACCCCACCAACTGACGATTGGATCGAACTACTCTAATGACTAACTTAATGTCACAAGCACATCTCCTACTGAAACCTCAAGTCAAAGGTCCACGTATACCTATCACAATCTTTCGATTCAATCATTGACGATCCCTGAGTGATTTCCATGTGACCGAATCGAGTTGAGTCGTGTTCGAGTATACTAATCCCATTAGCATACCTATAACGTGTGCTCCCACTAACTGTTAGTGAAGACAGGCACTCTACATGTCAAAGTACATGTTATACAAGTCTTGTCTAAACTTACTGCCCAGTTAAGTTTTATCGACTTGCGAACTAGTTAAGCATTCGAGCTCTAAACACTTCTAGTGCCTATCTCCTTATCTCCATAAGGAGTAGAATGTTCTCTCTCAAATGCAAGGACTATTATTCTATATACCAAATCACAATGCCAGTGATATACAATAATATAGAAATAATAATTGCCTTATTAAATATAATATTCATAATTACAATATAATTGCTCTCATTCTCTCATCCTCTGAGTGGCATTCGAGGGCATATTCCTAACAATAAATACCCCCTCTCATCCTTCATTTTTCTCACACCAACTATCTTCTATCTATCTACTTTCTCTCTAATTTCTATTCTCTCAAGTGTTATACTTTTAATTGAAAAAAATGTCAAGTAGTCAATTCAACCGGGGAAAGGGAAAGGCTATCACCGGCATTCCTCGACGAGGAAGAGGCGGTGCTAGTGGTAGTACTTCTACTCATCATATTCATACTCCGAGTTCTAATTCTATTCCAAGTCCGAATTTTGGAGATTATATTCCCGATGAATTAACCGAGGAACAAATCAATGAAATGTTTGAAGTCTCAAAATCGATTCATGAAGATGATGAGCAACCAACATTAAAGTTTTTAAACTTAGATCATAAAGTTTTAGCTAATATGTTTTTAAACTTAGATCATAAAGTTTGTATATGCTCCGATGCTTGGAGTGATCATTGGGAAGCAAATTCATATATGGGAATTACTTGTATTTGGATTGATGATTCTTGGACTATACAAAAATGTTTAATTGGTTTTAGAGAGTTTAATATCGCACATACCGCCCAAAATATTTCGCATAAAATTCATACAATTTTATCTGAATATAATTTAGTACAAAAAATTTTTTTAATTTCTTTTAATAATGTTAGCTCCAATACAGCTAGTTTAGAATCACTTATTGCAATATGTGAGCCATCTCTTGGTGGTAAATTTTTTCTACTCTTTATCGTGAATATGCTTGTAGTTATAGTGGTAGTCTTGATCTTGAAACGAGTTCTTCTTCTCCTGTTCACATTCCTTCTAGTAGTATATCTTCTTTTGGTTTTGCTATTCCGGATCTTAGTGAATGGAATGCCTATCAAGAAGATTTATCCCGAAAAAGAACAAGGTACCAAAGTAATGCTTATCAATAACTTGAAAATTATTTAACTACTTGTGAATTGGGAGCTTTAGAACGTGGATCGGATGGTAATAACAATCTTCTTAAGTGGCGGGCAAAAAGGTCTACATCTTTCCTGTAGTTGCCACGATTGCGAAGGAAATACTAGTTGTCCCCGCCTCAACAGTTTCTGTTGAACAAGCCTTCAGTGTAGGAGGATACATTCTGGATGAACGACGATCTCGATTGACGCCTCAAAATCTTGAAGCCCAAGCATTATTGAATGATTGGGTGAAAGCCGAGTTACGCCAATAAGAACCAAATTATAATGAACAAGAAGACAGTGATACATATGATACCGGATCTAGCAATGATTCGGTTGACTTGGGTGATTGAACCATCTCCTCTCGGCCTCCGCTCCACTCCCGAAGGTAAGTATAAGGTAAGTGAACTACGAGGACTTTGATTCCTAAGGTAAGGGGATACATTGTAACACCCCCAAGTTATTCAGGGTATATTACAGCGCCGTGAGCCCCGCCGTGGGACCCACAAGGCTAAACATACGCGGAACTATAAACTTGACCGATAAGGTCTACATACAATAGAAAGAAAGACGATACAAATGGTATTCGAAACCATAAACAATGAAACCATATACATCACTGCACAAATCAATACCTCGGCAACACAGCTGAACATCAAGGAAATCAAATACAATACTCGAGTATTTAAAAATCCATTCCAAGACAACAACACCGAATGGAGGAAACCAAAAGAGATAACCGGAGACAAGACACGATCACACTTGCCCATCATCTTCATGCCGACCTGCACCCGTCATCCGCTCTCCCGAACTGAAATACATGAAACGTATTTCCCCATAAAGGGGTTAGCCGTCGAATAGCTAGTGCAAGTATAACAATATGAAACATAATACTTCGACAATAAAGTAAATGTAATCCGTCAATTCATCAATTTCCGTCAATTCATCAATTTAAGACTAGTATTAGGAATAACTAAATCTCATAGCATCTCATCAATACATATATGAATACCGTGGAACCGCACTGCAGGCTACGGAACCCTCGGAGGACCGTCGGTCGTCCGGAGTGGTTAATTCATATTATCCATGGAATCGCACCAGAGGCTACGAAACCCTCGGAGGACTCCGGTCCGTCCCGGAGTGGATATAAATAAGCATGCCAACATTATTTCATATGAATGCCGTAGAAACGGTTCGTTCATATCAACCATGGAATCGCACTGCAGGCTACGAAACCCTCGGAGGACCATAGGCCCGTCCGGAGTGGCTAGAAATAATCATACCATCAATATTTCATACTTTCAAAGTCGAACGTACAATCATAAATGTATACTTGCCTTAATAAACGTTATCAAGATCCCAAGAACACGGTTCGGCCAGGGAAGTTTGAACCACGAGGAAGACAACGAACGGAAGGGTTTCAACTCGAGTTCTTCACAAGAATTCGACCCTAATAACATAAATTCAATAAATCATCGATCATACGAGGAAGAATAATCGTAGAACGCCCGAAAACCCTCTATGACATTTCTAGGACACCTTCAAGGCGTCGGTCAAGAACTCGACCAAAACAACGAATCGATACGATCCAACCATGGGATAACAAGGGAAATGATACAATACATCTAAATAATCATCAATCCTTCACAATCCTAAGTTAAATCGGATTAAACGGACGAAATCGAACAAAATACCCAAAATCCCCAAAATTAGATTTCTAGAAAATCGGCTGATTCGCTCGATCAAAGGATGTTATCGGACGAATGATTGATGATATAACCCAAGGAACTCCATGGATATGTTGCTAAACAACATGGCTTCAAGCTTAGAACACGCCCAGCTACGGAAGAGGAGAAGAAGAAGGTGAAAAATGGCAAGAAAAACGTCTGCGGGGCCTTTATAGGGGTTGATCGCTGCCGGACACGGCCCGTGCCGGTCGGCACGGTCGTGTTGCACGATTGGCCGACAGGGACTCGGCCGTGTCCCGCTTGACACGGTCGCGCGCCGAGGGCCTTCCGACAGCGACCCGCCCGACGGATCGGGCATGACTCGGCCGTGTCACGGGACACGGCCAAGCGTGTCAGCTGCTCCAGGTTTATCCTAAGAGTATGCAGCCGGGCCGTGTCGGGCGACACAGCCGAGTCTGGTCGACAGAAACTCCGGCATTTCCGGACGAGTACGGCACGGGCCGTGTCGGACGACACGGCCGAGTTCGCCGGCAGCGATCGGCAATAACGGCGGGTGAGTTAAAACGACCATAACTCTCTCGTCGGACTCGATTGACTCACCGTTTGAACCATTGGAAAGCTAACTCGATGCTCTATAATATTGCAAAGATTCAGAATTTTTGGAGTTACTAAAAATTAATGGTGATCTAACAAAGTCGAACTCCCACGTGAAAAAGTCGATTAAGGACACGGAATTCAACGAGCGATACCGAAACGAACTCGGATGACAAAAGTGTAGAATTAATCATTCTCGGGATGACGAAACGGTCCCAAGCAAGTCGTCAAAATAGACTTCCGCCAAAAATAGAAATTTCCGGGGATAAAAATAACAGGTATTACATTCTACCCTCCTTAAAAGAAGTTTCGTCCCGAAACTTAAAACAGTAGGGAGAAGAAATATTTCGCAGAAAAACTCAACGAGATGCACAAGAATCAAACTTACGCCCAAACGGCGAATCATCAATATAGAACACCACAATACATTACCCGAAGGCAAACCAAACCAATGCCGAAAAGATACGAATTCACAATGCCCGAAGGCTCCAACGGAAATACCGATATATCACAATGGCTCGAAAGCCGAACACCAAAGTCAGAATCATCACAATACGAGATCTCAAAGGAGTAAACTCGATCGGACATACCCTCGGCGTATGAACAACCATCGCAAATCGTCGGACATATCCAATACAACATGGACTACGAACGATCAATCAATAAAGCTCAAGAGGGACATCACAGTATGCCCGATCCGGAAATGTGTCCGTGCACATGTCCACCCCGTATACGGAATCCAGAATATACGTGTGACAATGTACCTAATTAGCCTCAAGAACTACGTCTCGTGTGCACGGTCCAATGCGGAAATATCCACGCATGACCATCGGGTGCCCGGCTAAAAATCTTACACATAACCAATCGGCACGCAGACATGATTCCAGATATGCCACGATACAACATGACAACGAAACTCAAGGGATAAAACATCCAATACGGGTCATACGACTCACCAAGTGAACGATGACACACGAATAATGAAAGATCGACACGACCAACGATATTCAAAACAACCATCCTGGGATCAGAATTTACCTAAGGACCGATTATCACGAGCAACGATCACAACACAACAGTTCTGGAAAATCCTCAACCTTCAAAGATCACAAAATTACCGAGTTCACAAGAAAATAGTGTGCTGCCTTGAATCGGCCAACACGACAATAATAATTCAACGGATGGGAACTATCCTCGATACCCCGATTCAATACTTCGATTCAGTAGAATGGCGATCGATAACAACGATACAATGGATGAGAATATTTTTGACAACGGATGGGAATTATCTTCGATAATCCCGATTGATACCTCGATTACCTTAGAACGGTCAATCGATAAACAATGATACGATAGAATGGATGTCCGGTGTCTTAAACCGACCACCGAAACGGAGATGATAAAAGGATATATCAAACGTCTCTCATTGGTTAATATAATATTAATAGAAAAACACCGATGTCAATGACGCGATTACCACAATATCTCAATGGAACATCCATCACAATCACAATCGATACGTCGATACCGCGAACCGCAATCGGCAATGACTTAACCAACAAGTATCGCAATGCCTCGAACCGGCCTTTTACAAACAATAGTAACATTTGGCATAATTTGCCGACGGCGTCGTGTCAACCAATCCACGACATCAATACAATCATAAAGAGGCCAGTCCCAAAATGATACACACAATCGTACGCCTACACGATAACATTAGTCTCATTGATTAGTACGAGTATAAAACTTGTCTCGATATCAATACAAAGTAATCGTTACCAATTGATTGATTTCGTCTTACGAATTCCCTCGATCTCGACCAAGTTAATCTACGAACCCTTCAACCTTAACCGCAACACAACACGGTCATAATTCACGTTCAAACATCATACCTTATTGTAAAACGAAGGATTGATAATCAACCGTTCGATGACGACCAATTATCAATACCACCAAACCTCGAACTCAATCGTTTTACCATATCTCGACTAATCACAATCGAACAATCCAACTCGGACACTTTCAAATCCTGTCCACAATACGAGTGAAATATGATGATCATATCGAACCAATTCGGACCAATAATAAGGGTCTAAATGTTCCAAACTCAATTCTTAAATATTAATTGACAAGGTTCCCTTCTCGTAAATCCATCGTTAAAATTTACTTATGACCGTCATCAATTCGAATCATCCGATTGGTTCAAAACAATAGATAATCATATTAAAAAGGTTATCAAACAATCCATTCATTCGATTTGAATATTTACTCCATACGTATGGGCTTCCAAATTCGAGAGATGAATAATAGTCTCATCAAACTCATAATCACATTCGTATTCCTATACGAATATTATTTCCAACACATAATTTAGCTCTAGATATGAATATTCCATATTCATTTTCAAAACATCAACACTTCTAAAAAATTTTCATCACCTCGTATAATTCAAGAGTTCTTCAAGAACATGAAATATCCGAAATCACGTCGTAACAACATCTCCGAGGTATATATCTCCATGTTACCATTTTCTTCATCATGTCATTCATACAATCTCAAGAATCGCAACAAAACCCTTATCACCATATGAAGAAGATCTCAATGATCATATCAACATCCGAAATCTCTTATTACAATTCCAACAAATCTCGTATAACATTATCACATGATTCCATAATTGTAACACCCTGCATCCTCCAGGAATATTACACGCCGTAAACCCTTCTCACAAGGATTTACTGTGCTAAGCACAATTTCCACGTCATTCCAAAAATGCTAAAAAGACCGATGACGGTAATATTTTTCAAATACTAAAAAAAATCATTTTCCAAATACCGTCAAAACGATCAAGGTTAAAATGCCAAAAACTCAGTTTAGGGAATCGGTTTTACAAAATAAAATTTCAGTTGGCAAAATACCAAAAATCCATTTCAAAAATACTCACGCAGCGGATAAAAGTACAGTCCAATTTATGCATTTTCATTGAAATAAGACGAACATCAAAATACACGATTCCCAATGTACTCCCTCCCAAGTAGTAGCCCAAAAAGAAAAAAAAATAAGCCACTATCAAAAGGGATATGAGGATTACCTTGTATGGACGAACCACGAAGAAAGAATAATTTGAACTCCATTCCAAGAATCATTAAATCATCATAGTCATCATATGGCCTCAAGAACATCAAGATCTCTATGATTCCATAATCATAATCAACATATTCAAAGCATATCATTATCTTCCTTCAACATAAACCTCATAGAATATGGATAACACAAGGAATCACTTCAAGAATCAACAAAAGTTCCATAACCAAGCTCTAATTCCATGATTCCAAGCTCACAATCATGTTAAAAGTGTTTAGAACACTCTTAAAAGTGAAGAGGGACGAGTTTTGGAGAGAAATATCTCAAAGGATCGTGAGAGAAATGAAAGGCAACACTTGATATATAAATTGCACTCTCATTTCGTTAGTAGGTGTCCTTTCTTAACGTACGTAACAACTTTAACGTGCGTAATCCAAAATCCATAACGTACGTAACCATCTCACTGTCTCATTCCGTGCAGTCCATTACGTACGTAACCCATACCATATAACGTACGTAATATACCAGTTGACTTGCTACAGTACAATGGTTGTGTTACGTACATAACACGTCCTGTATAACGTACGTAACACGTACGTTGACTCACCTGTCCACATCCTCCGCCGAAAGTTGCCGAAACAGGATCCCACCTGCCTCACAGGACTCGGTTCTGTCCGATGCCTTCGTTACGTACGTAATACCTTAGCCTTGAAGTACGTAACCATGCCAATCTTACGTACGTAATCTCACCTTATTAACGTACGTAATAATTCCATACTTAGTCAATTTCAACAATTCCTGTCCAAAGTCATGACATACCAAATACGAGCATACGGCAAAATCAATACATATACTCAATTCAATAACATTTTCAAACGTTCACAACGTCCTCGAGCATAATTAACCATCCACGATATCCAATATATAAACGAAAAAAATATATCCGAAAAATCGGGGTATTACACTCTACCCCCCTTAAAAATAAGTTTCGTCCTCGAAACTTGCAATCACTCGCACAAACATTTCAACGGAAAATCCAAAATCACCAAGATAACCCAGAATTATCGAATAATCCGAACAACATACTTACAGGTCAGGGAAGTCGAAGATCTCCCGTGATACTAGCATGCGACTCCTAAACAAAGTCTCAACATAATACCGTTACACACCAATATCGCAATTAGCAATTTAACAAAATCTCAAGGAAGAGTTCACGTCCGTGACCACGGCCACGATTCTTCCTACTTTCAGCCAACATTCTGAAGGGCACATACGTGCGTAAGTATAATCCAAATCGCACATTCTCGAAGTGACCAATTCCCAAGAATACCAAGCTATAAACGAAGCGATTAAGAAAAATACAAGAAGAGTGAGAGGACTTACAAGTACCGGTCGCCGTGATGATGGCGAGTAGTGATATCATGGGCAAATGCCGACTCGATCGACCAAAGACCGGCACCTAGGTATCCATAAACCTAAGCTCGATACCATATTCTGTAACACCCCCAAGTTATTCAGTATATTACAACGCCGTGAGCCCCGCCGTGGGACCCACAAGGCTAAACATACGCGGAACTATAAACTTGACCGATAAGGTCTACATACAATAGAAAGAAAGACGATACAAATGGTATTGAAACCATAAACAATGAAACCATATACATCACCGCACAAATCAATACCTCGGCAACACAGTAGGAACATCAAGGAAATCAAATACAATACTCGAGTATTTAAAAATCCATTCCAAGACAACAACACCGAATGGAGGAAACCAAAAGAGATAACCGAGACAAGACACGGTATCACACTTGCCCATCATCTTCATGCCGACCGGCATCTGTCCGCTCTCCGGAACTCGAAATACATGAAACGTATTTCCCCATAAAGGGGTTAGCCGTCGAATAGCTAGTGCAAGTATAACAATATGAAACATAATACTTCTCGACAATAAAGTAAATGTAATCCACAATTCATCAATTTCCGTCAATTCATCAATTTAAGACTAGTATTAGGAATAACTAAATCTCATAGCATCTCATCAATACATATATGAATACCGTGGAACCGCACTGAGGCTACGGAACCCTCGGAGGACCCGTCGGTCCGTCCTGAGTGGTTAATTCATATTATCCATGGAATCGCACTGGAGGCTACGAAACCCTCGGAGGACCGTCGGTCCGTCCGGAGTGGATATAAATAAGCATGCCAACATTATTTCATATGAATGCCGTAGAAACGGTTCGTTCATATCAACCATGGAATCGCACTGCAGGCTACGAAACCCTCGAGAGGACCATAGGCCCGTCCGAGTGGCTAGAAATAATCATACCATCAATATTTCATACTTTCAAAGTCGAGAACGTACAATCATAAATGTATACTTGCCTTAATAAACGCATCAAGATCCCGAAGAACACGGTTCGACCGGGAAGTTTGAACCACGAGGAAGACAACGAGCGGAAGGGTTTCAACTCGAGTTCTTCACAAGAATTCGACCCTAATAACATAAATTCAATAAATCATCGATCATACGAGGAAGAATAATCGTAGAACGCCCGAAAACCCTCTATGACATTTTAGGACACCTTCAAGGCGTCGGTCAAGAACTCGACCAAAACAACGAATCGATACGATCCAACCATGGGATAACAAGGGAAATGATACAATACATCTAAATAATCATCAATCCTTCACAATCCTAAGTTAAATCGGATTAAACGGACGAAATCGAACAAAATACCCAAAATCCCCAAAATTAGATTTCTAGAAAATCGACCTGATTCGCTCGATCAAAGGATGTTATCGGACGAATGATTGATGATATAACCCAAGGAACTCCATGGATATGTTGCTAAACAACATGGCTTCAAGCTTAGAACACGCCGGCTACGGAAGAGGAGAAGAAGAAGGTGAAAAATGGCAAGAAAAACGTCTGCGGGGCCTTTTATAGGGGTTGATCGCCGGACACGGCCCGTGCGGTCGGCACGGTCGTGTTACACGATTGGCCGACAGGAATCGACCGTGTCCTCGCTTGACACGGTCGCGGCGCCGAGGGCCTTCCGACAATGACCCGCCCGACAAATGATCGGGCATGACTCGGCCGTGTCTGGGACACGGCCGGCGTGTCAAATGCTCCAGTTTATCCTAAGAGTACGGCACGGCCGTGTCGGACGACACGGCCGAGTCTGGTCGGCGAAACTCCGGCATTTCCGGACGACACGGCCGAGTTCGGCCGGCTGATCGCCAATAACGAGCGGGTGAGTTAAAACGACCATAACTCTCTCGTCAGGACTCGATTGACTCACCGCTTGAACCATTGGAAAGCTAACTCGATGCTCTATAATATTGCAAAGATTCAGAATTTTTGGAGTTACTAAAAATTAATGGTGATCTAACAAAGACGAAATCCCACGTGAAAAAGTCGATTAAGGACACGGAATTCAACAGAACGATACCGAAACGAACTCGGATGACAAAAAGTGTAGAATTAATCATTCTCAGGATGACGAAACGGTCCCAAGCAAGTCGTCAAAATAGACTTCCGCCAAAAATAGAAATTTCCAGGGATAAAAATAACGGGTATTACATACATTGGCAACTTAATCCAAATATTCAAAGTTGAAATTCTTAATTTTAACTTTGAATATTTGAATTAAGCACAAGTCCATTTTTATTTTTTTTCCCTCCCCCCCCCCCCAAAAAAAAAAAAAAAAAATTAAAAATGAACTACGAGGACTTTGATTTTGATTCCTAAACTCTAAAGTTACGGATATCGAATACGTAGGCGCTTAATTCAAAGATTTAAAATTACAAAATTCAAGTTTAAACTTTAATATGAATTAAGCTCAAGTCCAATTTTTACCCCATTTTTTTTTAATTTAAAATTTAAAAATTTCAAAAAAAAAAAACAAAAAACTGAACCGCCGAACCGCCGGTTCGGAACCGGCGGTTCACGGTTCAAAACCGTAACTGTGAACCGCTATAAGACGGTTCGGTTCCGGTTCCGATTTTCGACAAACCGGAATCGGCGGTTCATGAACCGACGGTTCGAAAAACCGACGGTTTTGAACCGCCGAATGATGAGTCGATTCTTGATCGACTCATTCTGTTCTTTCTAGTCGTGTTTTTGTTTGCTTTTTAGTATTTTTGTTCTCTTTTATGCGTGGTATGTGTGTTTTTAATTATAGGTAGCCAAGCGAAGATTGTGGTGAAATATGCGCTTTCATAGCTAATATTGGAGTCTATGACGATCAAAAGCTAAAACGGGGCCTAAAACGACGAAAGATTTAAGCAGTATCGGTCAAACCTCCTAAATCCCAAAATCTCCACTCCGAATCGAGATGTATTCTCCTTTGATATAAATTCCTCATGAAATTAGCTTCGAAACGGTATATCATATGCTAAAATCCGAGGTGAATTGATACAAGAACGAAGGATCTAGCCGAAGAAGACCAAAAACCGGACTAGGCCGCACTGTGCGACTCAACTAGGCTGCACCAGGCGACTCGAGCCACATCAGGTAACTCGGCCGTGTCACAGGACACGGCCGGGTCTCATTCCAGCAAGAATCTCATTTTCCGGAAGGGAACGACTCGACCGTGCCTTTTGGGACACGGCCGAGTCACTATCGGCCATTTACACTCCCTGGCGCAGTACAACACGGTCGTGTCATGGGACACGGCCGAGTCTCAAGACAGTTACCTTTTTCGTTTTTTCAGCGTAGTGCGACACGGCCGTGTCCCAGGACACGGGCCGTGCCACTTTTTGGTTCATGTCACTTTCCTTGACATTTTTGCATACTTTAAGCCTTTGTCTTGATTTTTTGGCTATAAAACAAAGTGGAGTGACCCCTTGAGAGGTGTGCTTGTCTTGTGAAGAAGATATTTTGTGGAAAAACACAAGATTAGGGAGGAAAAACACCAAAAGAGTGGGAAAGAGAGAGATTTTCATCATCTTCCTTGTGTGTTCTTGGAGTGAGAAAAATACTTTAGTGAGATATAATAATTCCTTGTATAAATTTGTTGTGAGTTCTTGTAAGAAGATCATCAAACCTTCATCGGGAATTCGATTTCGGCATTTACAAGGGAAGTTTTTACCATGTTTTGTTCTTCAATTTCCATTATTGTTGTTGAATTAATCATGTGTGGCTAAACACTTCATATGGATTTTTAGATATAGCCACACACATGTTTTTGATTGTTAGTTCCTTTTGATTTTCCGGATAAAGTTTGGGATTGTTCCTCTTGTTCGTTCTTCGTTTAAGAACTTTTGAATTAGATCATCAAACCTTTTTCATTGTTGTTATTATTCGAATCGAGGGTTTTTATCGGTGTTCGCCATCAAACGACCGAAAGAAAGCGATTGTGAATGTTCTCGAGCTTTTCGCGCGATCTTTTAACAATTTACCTCATCAAAAGTAGTCGGTTAATTGATTGTTAGCTAGGGTTTCGTCCCCATCAAAAGAGTATCCCTTAATTTTCGTTGAGAACAATCGTGATTTTTAGAATTTCCGCCATCAAACGGATTTCTTTTAATCGTGAGCAATCGATAATTCCTAACCTTATTTATTTGAGTATCGGAACTAACAATTGATTACGTGTGTGTCGGTGACTCTAAATTCCCATATTAATCTCATTATTGTTATCTCTCATTTATCCGACTATCAAATTGGTGTTGTTATCACTTAGTTCAATTTAAATTTTGTGCATTAGTAATTGTAATCATAATCAACCAATGATGTATTTTAATTTAATTTACTTTTGTTCATTCGACTATTTGCCGAACATTATCGAATTTTAAACCGTTTCCAATTCCTCGAGAGATCGACCTCGGAGTTACTTGCCGCTTACTACAAGAGCGATTCGTACACTTGCGAGTATTTAATTTGAATCCATCAAGTTTTTGGCGCCGTTCTTGGAATTGGCGTTTAATTTTTAATCTTGTTTTAATGATAGTTGAATTGCTATTCTTGATCAATACTATTTCGATAAAATTCGCTCTTACTTCCTTTGTTTATGCTTGGTAGGAGATCGTTGGGTAACCCGATTCTTCCACCGATAGACGAAGTTCAAAGAATTAGAGCACCAAAAATAATGGCCACAACATCAATGGCAAACGACGAGGTGAATCCGGACTTTGAAGAGCGACTTTTGATCCAAGAAGAAAACACTCGTCAACCAAGGGTTGAGAATGTTGCACAAAATATAGATGAGGAAGAAATTCGTCAACCAAGGTTTCCGAGATATGATAATGTTGGGCGCAATCAAGGGATACCGGAAGCTCAACAAGGGAGGTACTTTTTTCCGAGACAACCACCCGTCGGAATGCAATATGGAGCGAATTATTATCCCGGACCTCAATATGGGATGGAGGCGAAGTATAACATACCGCAACAACCTCCGGTCGAACATCTTATGAGGGACTATGCAAAGCCCGTAGTGAACACCGCCATTTCATGCATCCAATTAGCACCGGCCGCAAGGAACTACCACATAAGCGGATTTCACATCGAGCAATTGACCTCATTTCACGGATTAGCACGATAGGATCCGTTATCATTCATCCGAGATTTCTATGTGGCGATTGATAACTTCCCATTGAATGGGTTGAGCGAGGATCAACTACGAATGAAGTGTTTCCCTTATACACTCAAGGACGGGGCGAAACAATGGTTGATGACTTTGGCGCCCGGATCGCTAAGAACATGGGATGAAGTTTACGATAAATTCATTACCAAGTACTTCTCCCATTCAAAGACGACGCAATTGAGAACTCAAATCTCAACTTTCGGACAACAAGACGGAGAGGCATTTCACGAAGCATGGGACCGATTCAAAATGCTACTCATTCAATGCCCACACCATCACTATCCGCTTCAACTACTCAATCAATTCTTCTATGACGGATTGACTCAATATTGCCAAGGAGTGGTAGATAATGCAGCCGGTGGTTCGTTTTGGGGTTTGACGGAGCGACAAGCATATGACGTGTATGAAACATTGGGAGCAAATTCTCAACAAAAAAGTGTACGTGTTCGTAGGGGAGCCGTGCACCAAGTGAGCGAGAAGGACGAGATGCAATCTAAAATCGATGAGTTGACAAATGAAATAAGACAACTCAAGACTCAAAATAAACCTTCTAGCTCACGACTTTGCGAGATTTGCGGAGCACCGGACATGATGCCAATTCATGCCCTCATACTTTTCAGAGAACAAACCGAACAAGTTAATTGGGCTATGGGGCAAAGCACGGGAAGGCCCGAATGGGAAGAGAGGAGAAATAATTATGGCGGAAACGCAAGAAATGTACCTCTCCCAAATACTTATCATCCTGGGCTAAGAAACCATCCGAATTTCTCATGGAGAAACAACAACCCGGTGCCATACGACACAAACGCCCAAGCTCAATACAACGGAGGAAACCGAGCCCAACAACCAACGCGAAGTGAACCACCTCCACAACAAAGGAACTCTCTTGAGGAGAGTATAGCGGCATTCATTAAGGAGAGCAAGGAAAACCGAGAGGAGAACAATAAAAGGTTCAAATCTTTAGAAGCTTCGATGAAGAAAATGGAGGTCCAAATTGGGCAACTTGCTACCGAGGCACGTAGACAAGAAAGGGGTAAACTACCGAGTCAACCCGAGCAAGCTCAAGCCATTACCACTCTCCGAAGTGGTAAAGTGATTAATAAAGAAGTTAATTCCGAAGTAAAAGAAAGAGGCGATGAGAAAGAAGACGAGTCGGGAAATCAAGAAGAGAAAATAGACGAAGCAACTTCAACTTCCAAGCTTCACAAATCCGCTCAACCATATAAGCCACCAATTCCTTTCCCGAGCCGTCTCAGAAAAGCAAAGCAAGATGAGCAATTTTCCGAAATCTACGACATGCTTTCGAAGGTTCATGTCAACTTACCTCTTTTGGATGTTGTGAAGAGCATTCCCGCTTATACAAAATTTTTCAAAGAGTTGACCTCGAACAAAAGAAGATACAATGGGAACGAGAAAGTAGTGCTCTACGAGGTAGAAGCAAGGGGTCAAGAGAAAGGCGATCCCGGAAGTTTTATGATCGACATTACTATGGGAGACAAGAGAGTTGCTCGTGGGATGCTAGATTTGGGGGCAAGTGTGAATCTCATGCCATACTCGACCTATTTGAGGCTTGGACTCGGGGGAATAAAACCGACAAGAATGACTCTTCAAATGGCGGATAGGTCGGTGAAATACCCCAAAGGAGTCATTGAAGACCTATTAGTGCAAGTGGACAAGTTGGTGATTCCGGCCGATTTTGTTATCTTGGAGATGAGCGATTTCGGGACAAGCGAAAATGAAGGGACAATACTTCTAGGACGGCCGTTCATGCGTACAACAAAAACAATCGTCGATGTTGATGAAGGAAAGGTCACCATGACCGTCTTGGGCGAAACCGTGGAAATCAACGTGTTCGGTTCATCTCCTATGCCTTCTCATATTTATGCTTCCCATGATGTGAATTTTGTTGATTGCATTGATTCTTTGGTTGATGATATATATTTTCATGATGATGTAGGTGGCACGTTGCATGATGCTCTAACCGTTGAGCATGATATGGGGCTTAATAATCTAGAAATTGAAAGATATGTTGCGTTATTAGATAATTCCGAAATAATTGATGAAGTTGACGGTTTTAAGATACCGTTGGAATTAAAATTTGAGGAGCCCATTGAAATCACCCCACCCCAACTTGAATTGAAAGAACTTGACACATCTTAAATATGTTTTCTTAGGCAAAAGTGACACTTACCTGTAATTGTCTCTTAGAATTAACTCCTTTGCAAGAAAACAAATTAGTAGAAGTTCTAACTAAGTTAAAAGAAGCGATTGGGTGGAGTATTTCCGATATCAAGGGAATAAGTCCGGTTAGGTGCATGCATAAAATAATTCTTGAGGAAAATGTTAAACCGGTTAGGCAACCTCAAAGGCATTTGAATCCGAACATGCAGGAAGTTGTGAAAAAGGAAGTTTTAAAATTGCTAGATGTCGGAGTCATCTACCCGATATCCGACAGTAAGTGGGTGAGTCCTGTGCATGTAGTGCCTAAGAAATCTGGAATAACGGTGGTTCGTAACGATAAAAATGAATTGGTGCCCACTAGAACGGTAACCGGTTGGAGGATGTGCATTGATTACCGGAAATTAAATGCCGTAACAAAAAAGGATCATTTTCCTCTACCTTTCATTGATCAAATGTTGGAACGTTTAGTTGGGCATGATTATTACTGTTTTCTAGATGGTCTTTCAGGTTTCGATCAAATTCCTATTGCTCCGGAAGATCAAGAGAAGACCACTTTCACTTGCCCTTTTAGCACTTTTGCCTTTAGGAGGATGCCGTTTGGTCTTTGCAATGCCCCCGCCACTTTTCAAAGGTGCATGCTATCTATATTCTCCGACTTGTTAGAAAGATCCATCGAGGTATTCATGGACGACTTCTCTGTATTTGGAACCACTTTCGATGATTGTTTAAATAATTTGACTATTGTGCTAGAACGATGTATTGAGTGTAATCTTACACTTAGTTGGGAAAAGAGTCATTTTATGGTAAAACAAGGTCTTGTTCTAGGTCATATGGTTTCCAATAAAGGAATGGAGGTTGATAAGGCTAAAGTCGATTTGATTGTTAAATTACCTCCACCTTCTTGTGTCAAAGAGGTTCGAAGCTTTTTAGGGCATGCCGGGTTTTATAGGCGTTTTATTAAAGATTTTTCAAAAATTGCCCGCCCTTTGAGTAACCTTTTGTGCAAAGATGCTAAATTTGATTTTACCGAGGAATGTTTAGTCGGTTTCAACGCTTTGAAAGAAAAGTTAACTTCAACACCAATTGTTGTCGCTCCCGATTGGTCTCTCCCTTTTGAAATTATGTGTGATGCGTCTGACTTTGCTATAGGTGCCGTTTTGGGGCAAAGAGTGAATAAATTCTTCCACGTGATTTACTATGCGAGTAAAACGCTCGATGAAGCTCAGGCTAATTACACCACCACTGAAAAAGAATTTTTAGCCGTTGTATTTTCTTTAGACAAATTTCGATCCTACTTGGTTGGCTCAAAGGTGATTGTGCATACGGATCACGCCGCATTGAAATATTTACTAAAAAAATCCGATGCAAAACCAAGATTGATTCGGTGGGTTCTTTTCTTTGCAAGAATTTGATTTGGAATTCAAAGATAAAAAGGGGTCGGAAAACGTAGTGGCCGACCATCTATCTAGGCTAACCGAGGGTGATAATTTTAAGCTTGATAATCATTTGCCAATTGTTGAAACTTTCCCCGATGAGCAATTATTCGATGTAACAAGGACACCTTGGTATCTTGATATTGTCAATTACATTGTTAGTGGTGTTTTTCAGCCCGACTTAACCTATCAAGGGAAGAAGAGGTTCGTTTCCATGTGCGGGCATTACTTTTGGGACGAGCCCTATTTATTCAGCCGGGGCACGATCGGATATTCCGACGTTGTGTCTGGAGGAAGAGCACGAGAGCATATTGTTATTTTGCCATGAGTTGCCTTTGTGGAGGACATTTTAGCGCAAAGAAAGCGACTCACAAGGTCCTTCAATCGGGATTCTCTTGCCAACATTGTTTAAGGATGCCTATTTCCATTGCAAGAGTTGCGATCGTTGTCAACGAGCGGGAATATAAGCAAAAGGAATGAGATGCCATTGACAAACAACCTCGTTGTGGAACTTTTCGATGTTTGGGGAGTGTATTTTATGGGTCCTTTTCCAATTTCCCATGGTTTTGAGTATATTCTAGTTGCTGTAGACTACGTCTCTAAATGGGTGGAAGCAATTCCAACCCGAACTAACGATGCTAACGTGGTTTGCAATTCTTTTAGGGATGTGATTTTTGCGGGTTTGGGACGCCTAGGGCGTAATCGTGTCGGACAGAGGCACGCATTTTTGCAATAAACAACTTGCAGGCTTGCTTAAGAAGTACAATGTGATGCATAAGGTCGCAACAGCGTATCATCCACAAACTTCCGGGCAAGTAGAAGTAAGCAATCGGCAAATAAAAGCAGTGCTCGAAAAAACGGTGAAACCAACAAGAAAAGATTGGGCATTAAAGTTGAATGACGCTTTATGGGCATACCGCACGGCCTACAAAACTCCAATCGGAATGAGTCCGTATCGCCTAGTATTTGGGAAAGCATGTCATCTACCCGTTGAGCTAGAACACAAGGCGTATTGGGCAATCAAAGCGCTCAATTTAGATCAAGAAAAGGCGGGCGAGGAACGACTTTTGCATTTAAACGAGCTTGATGAAATGCGATATGAGGCGTACGAAAACGCTAAACTCTACAAAGAACGGACGAAACGGTATCATGATAAGCGTATCGTTCGTAAATCTCGAACCAGTATGGATGTTTTGCTACATAACTCCGTCTCAAACTTATGCCCGGAAAATTGGTATCGCGATGGGGCGGACCATTCAAAGTCGTTAAAGTATGGCCGCACGGAGCGGTTGAACTTCTTGATCCTCGGAAGAACGAGCATTTTAAAGTAAATGGGCATAGAGTGAAGCCGTATTTCGGACGAACCGAAGAAATCAATGCGTTCGAGTGCATAGAGGTGCACGACGTTGAAGCTTGAGCAGTGGGAAGAAGTCGAGCTAATGACTATAAAAAAGCGCTACTTGGGAGGCAACCCAACGTTTTAGTTAGATTTTTTTTGTCTTTTATTTTTCGCATTTATTTTCCTTGTTTGTTTTTATCCGATTCAAAACTGACCGGTTCGACTGTGGGTACTAAAATTGCAGGAAACCAGTACGTTTTCAGAAACTAATAATCTGGAGAGGAAGGACACGGCCGAGTTGCCACAGGACACGGCCGGGCCTCAAAACAGTGGGAATTTGATTATTTCGAACAGGACGACACGGCCGTGTCACAGGACACGGTCGGGCCTCAATACAGCAAGAGTTGGATTTCCGTGATAGTACGACACGACCGTGTCGTAGGACACGGCCGAGTCGGCCGACAGAAGGTTTTGAGTTATTCCAAGACCGCGACACGGCCGTGTCATATTCAACACAAAAGTGTCGGTCGTCAAGATAAAAAAGCAAACACGGCCGTTTCCCCAATTTTACCTTCTCCAACTTTTATCTTTCTTCCTCCTTGCGAAACCTGCGAACCCTAGCTGCTGCAGTATCGATTTTTCTCTTCCTTTTTAAAGAAATTTTATGCAAAATCAAGAAGAGATACAAGAATCAACTATATAATCATCATCTTTCAACCAATTTCATTCATCTGAGGAGCAACTCGGACGAATTTGGACCAGGGTTTAATTTTCTTTCTTTCTTCAAATTCTCCGATATCAAGAAATGGCACGAGGAAGAGGACGTGGAAATGCTCAACGCGGAAGGGGTAGGAATAGCGGGGAACAAGTGCAGCCGGTAAGAAGGACTATTCAAAGGGCTGTGGAAACCCCGGAATCTTATGGAATCAATCTACCGGAAACGCAAAATGAGAGGTGGGAAATGCTTGGACAGAAAAAAATGCTCCCTACAAGATGGCCCGATGACGAATGCATGAATGCAATGGGGATAAGGGAAGATGTAATGAAATTCCTTGGGAGAGTGCATTGGGCGTGGATGATGACTCAACGATGGCCGACATATAGGTGTCTAACGATGGAATTTCTAAGCACTCTAACTGTAAGAAGAGATCCGGTAACCAGAGAACCGTCCGAAATGACATTCCGGATCAACGACAACGAAGAGACACTGACTATCGTCCAGTTGGAGGAAATATATCATGCAAGACACGAGGGCCATTACCCGATAAATCGATTCGCTTGTGAAACTTACTGGAGGGCCATGGTAGTGGAGCATTTTGAGGATGTCGCGACAAAACCCAAGGGGGAGATATGGATAGGGGGTTTGATTACCCCTATCGCACTACACTTCGGCATTTCATTAGCCCAGAGGACCCCCCTTCCTAGAAATATGCTTCTCTCAATCTCCGTGATGAAAGTGATGAATATCCTGGACTACGAACATCGCATGGTCTTCATGCAGACGGATAACGACCATTTCCTCCTCCCAAATCCACCTTTGACAACTATAAATAACATTCGGGATATGGGAAATCTTCAAATGGCTACGGAGGCACACCGTCGGGCACAGTGGGCAGCCGGCTTGGCTCCCCCGGGTCACAGCGCTGTCGACCGAAACGTTCGACCTAGGCGCATTACGGATGATGAGGATAGAGCCGAGAGGATGGAGGAGGAGGAGGCTTATGAAAGAGGCCCGGATGACGAGGAAGAAGAGAGTGAAGAAGAAGAGGAAGAAATCACGAGAGATCGGCCCGAGACGTCAAGGCGAGCCGAAATTGGACGTGCCCCATCGCGCCCATCATTGAGGGAGGAATTCAAAGCCTACCGAGAGGAGGCTAGACGGGACCGAGAGGAGGCTAGACAGGAGCGACGCCAGATATTGTCTCTTGTGAGACAAATGGTCGATTGGCATGTCCAGCAAGGCCACTTCCCTCCACCCGAGCAGTAAACCGGTCGTATGTATTTCTTGACCAATGAAATTCTTTTCTTTAAATACTATACCCCCTTCGTTCGTATATTCTTTAATTCAAGTTTGGGGGGGTCGGTCAAGAAATACTTCATTACTCTCGATTTTTTTTTATTTTGCTTGTTTGATTATTTTTGGTGTGTTTTGAACATTTTGCACTTATTTGTGGTGTGTTTTTACTTGGTGTGTTTTTACTGTTAGGAGTATGCCCTCGAATGCCACTCAGAGGTTGTTGAGTGAGGGCATTGTACTTGTAATTATGTAAACCATTTATATAAGGCAAATGAATGTTTCTTTATTTACTGGAAGTTACTGGCATTCCTAACTCGTAAATAAACATATAGAAACTAGTCCGTGTATTTGAGAGCAAAACGTTCCACTCCTTATTGGATAAGGAGTCGGCCTTTGGAAAGGTTATAGCTCAAATACTTAATCGTTCGCAAGTCGATGAAACTTGGTAGGCGTTAAGTTTATGTGAAGACTTGTATGACGTGTTCTTTGACATGGAGAGTGCATCGAACACTAATGGTTAGTGGGAGCACACGTTATAGGTATGCTAATTGGATTAGTATACTCGACCGACTCACCCTCGATTCGTCACATGGATTTCACTCGGGACGATCAATGACGGAATCGAAAGGTTGTGATAGGTATTCGTGAACCTTAGACTTGAGGATTTAGTAGGGATGTGCTTGTGACGTCAAGATTTTCATTAGAGTAGTTCGACCACCTTGGAAGGCGGGGGTCAACCTCGACGTGCATCTTGGACGGCAAGTAGCAGTCCTTGAATACCAAGATAGAATTCTTTCTCCGTTAGTGAGCGGGTTATATGTCCTATGCGGTTATTAGCGAGATGAGATCATAAGTCTTTGGCCAAAGCATTGGAGCTAGTTGTATTAGATACACGATACTCGATGATCTCGATTTGCATTAACGCATGCATAGCGTCAAGTACGAGATAGGGTTTGGTCGACCGTGACCCTATAACTTGATCGGGATATATGAAAGAAGGGTTTATACGTATCTTGGTATTCACTACGAGAATGGTTTTGAATGATCCCAATCATTCGTTCTCGATTGAAGTGCAGTGTAGGCCACCAGTGGCTAGGTGGTGCTACTACTCTTTGGTTCCTCCCATTCTTGGTCGAGACGGACCTACCGAGTCGCGCATTAGGATTGGACGGAATGAATCAAGCTAATTCTCTCATTATGAATATTAGATATTGGATATCTAATTTGGGACATTGGATGTTTAAATCGATTTATCGGATAAATTGATTTACGGCTTAATGAATTAAATATATCCTTTGGGTGATTAATTTAATTCATGGATATAATTATTTCTTGGAGAAATTAATTATGTTATTATGTATTTGATATGATTAATTAATTGGATTAATTGATCGATATAAATACATCGGAACGGAATCGGAGTTTATCTGTTTGGACTCACGGAGTCCGAAACGAACCGAACTCGTCGTATTTCTTCATCATAGCCGCCCCCCTTCCCCACACCTTGACAAGACTTTGTTTTTTTAAATCAATTGGAATCTTGATTAGGTGTTTAATGAATAGATATTTGATATCTTTTTCAAGGTGGGGTTAAATATGAGTTGTTCTCATGTGGAAAGGAATTGAATAAGAAGAGAAGACTTGTCACTCTCTAAGTATCATTGTGCCAACCGTGAGATACATTGAGAGAGAGAGAAAGTGAGACTTTGAGTTCAAACACTTATCTTCATCTTCTTCTTCAACTTGTTCTTGGTGATTCTTGGTAAAAAAAAAATCAAGAAATAAATGAGAGTTGTGAGTTATACACTTAGAGTGTGATAATCTCATATTGGAAGCTTCATCACTTAGCTCTAGCCGTATCCTCGGAGGATAGCAAGGTGATCGTCGTTCCGGTCGTTTCTCCGGCGCGTGGCAAGTAGAGACGCGGTACTTTCGGCGTTGGATCGTTCAAGAGCTTGGGGAATAGCTCAAGAGAAGGTTTCCATTTAATCAACGGACTTCGAGGGTTAGTTTCTTATGACTCTTGTTTTTCGTTTATATATTCGTATATACGTAGCTCGATCGATCCTCGTAGGGATTCGGATCGAATTAATTTTCGTTTTACCGCTTCCGTTGGGCCTTCGTTTTAGGCACCGAATCCCAACAGTGGTATCGGAGCGTAGGTCTTGCGATCGTATATACGATATTGGCATTTGGAATGCTTGATTAGATGGTGAATGATTTGGAATCATTTTAGTCATAATCGTGGTATATATTTTTACGTTCGTTGTAGTTATATTTTTCGTAAGTTTATGTCTAAATATAAATCTTAATTTCTTGGAAATATGATTTATATTGAAGATATGAATGTTGAAAAATATTGATATTGATATCGGTCGAAAATCGAGCTCGAATCGTCGTCGGACGACTTTTCGGACAAAGGCGTGAAAGGCTGCCAGGTGACTCGGCCGTGTCCGGTGACACGGGCCGTGTCGAGCAGCCCCAGAGCCGCGCGAGCGGACCGACCGTGTCGAGACACGGGCCGTGCTGGCCGTAAATGCCGAGCGTGACTCGGCCATGCCCGAGCGATCGTAGGAAGAGTGCCGGCGATGACTCGGCCATGGCGAGCCATTTTCGCCCGGCTCGATTTTTAGTGTATTCTTGAAAATTAATCTCCCATGTTAAATTGGATTTAATATGATTAAAATGATTTATGGTATTTCATTTTATAAGGAAATTTAATTAATTGGAATATTTATGGTCGATCAATTATTTTGAACGTTATTATATTACCGATTGTGTGAATCGATTGGATCGGTTCGTATTGTTGATTGGATCAATGTATCTCTACGCTTTCCATTTATTTAGTATTTATTGAATGAATGCTTTTGAATGGGGATGTGGTTCGTGGACTTAGTTTTGAATCGTTCGTTTTATTCGATTGGGTTGTAAAGGCCGTTTTGAGCCTATTTATTTTACTAGAAAAATTTGTATCTAGGATGCAATTTTCAATGTAAAATTTATATGTAATGACGAAGACCGGAGGAAGATCCATTTCGAGAAGACGAAGATTCAAGACGAAGACTTGTAATTAGATTACGGAGTTTTTGTTTTCTAGGAACGGTCCATGAACCACATGTTGGTAGCAACTAGGTTGTGATTGGTTGTTTCATATTGTATGAATGCCACAAACGCGCTTAAATGATTAATGTGCAAAGTGTAACGTTAATCGCGATAATTCTCCCACAACAAATAATTAAGTTTATAAGGTTTCAAGGTTTTCCTTCCCTCCATCGAAGTTTTCGAAATTGAAATCCAAACCGGATGTGCTATGCTTAGAGTTATCGGGGTAGTCGTTCGGGAGGACGGATAAATTAAGGAGCGCATTGGATGCCTTCGGTTGGAGCAAATTTTATCCTAGAAACACGATAGGTTGCGGATAAGATTCAATTGTGAAACTGATTTGCGTCGATGGTATAAACTTAACTTGTTCACGAACCATAGAAACCGTATAGGTTGAGGGGAGTGAACAAGGGAAAAAGAAGATCGAATCATCCATTAGATGGGTTGGTGTTGGACACCACTTTATGAAAATTAATAGACTAGAAACCTGTTCGGTTGCCCTCTATTAAGATTTATAAAGAACTCGATCACCACTATGAAGTAGAGCGACGATACTTCCGGATTTCACATGGGAGTGTGTTATTCCGATAAAAATAGTGGGAGCTGGGTAACAAAAATAGAAAAGACCTTAAATTCTATACTCAGAACATAATTGAATGAGTCACTAATTAATCTGTTATACTTAATGCAGACAAATCTCAATATGACAATGAATCCACTCGCAATTCTACTCGAAAAGAACACCTTAATGGGACCTAACTTTGTGGATTGGCTCCGCAATCTCATGATTGTCCTCAGTATAGAGGCACTGGGATACGTCTTGGAGACGGACATTCCGGCGCCTCCTATGCGGACTCGAGCCAATCAGGAAGAGATTGAAAACCACGAAAAGTGGGTTAAGGATAACGTGAAAGTCCGTGCTTATATGATGGCTTCCATGTCTAATGAGCTTCAGAGAGCTCATGAGAAAATGACTTCTGCTAGGCAGATTCTATCTCACTTAACCGAGCTTTATGGTGAGCACAGAGAATCGCTAGATATGAGATATCAAGCAAGCATTCGGTGCAAGGATGAAAGAAGGTGAGAAGGTTGGGGAACACGTCCTCAAAATGATATCCATGATCGAGAGATTGGAGGCTCTTGATTTTAAAATGGATACTTCTCTCCAAACCGACCTTATCCTATAGTCTCTCCCTGATTCCTTCTCACAGTTTGTTATGAACTTCAACTGCAATGAGATTGCATGTAACTTAGCTGGGCTAATGAACAAACTGGTGACCGCTCAGTCTCAGATGAAGACCCCGCGGATGAAGGAGTCTGCACTTGTGATTTCTTCTGGACTTCGGAAGTCTAAGAATAAGAAGAAAAAGACCAAGAAGCGGACTGGACCACAAGCTAAGGACCTTAAGGGAAAGGGCAAATCCCCGATGGTTCCAAAGAACAAGAAGAAGAAGGATACTTGTCTCAAGTGCGGTGAGCTAGGCCACTGGGCTAGAGACTGTCCGATTCTTCATGGCACTTCAGGTACAGAACTTTTAGTTTTGGAAACAAATTGTTCTGCTACTGTATTTTCTACTTCTGAATCTTGGATTCTGGTGCTAGTTCTCATATTTGTACCGTGAATCAGGATCTGGAACAAAGTAGGAAGCTTGGAGCTGGAGAAGTTATGATCACAGTCGGAATCGGGCATAGTGTCGAGGCAACCGACATAGGATCACTTCTTTTGGGTTTAGAATCCGGCTTTGTTTTGACTTTAGAAGATGTACTTGTTTTGCCCAAGGGGCACAAAAACATTGTATCCATTCCGGTCATGGACCGAAAAGGCTTTTCATTTTTCATTGGTGATGGTTCCTGCAAAATTTATTTTAGAAATAAACTAGTGGGTACTGCTACATTGTTGAATGGATTGTATCATCTAAATCTCAGCAACAAAGTAGTTGTGAATACTATGACTAGAAAACGTGGTAGGGATGAAACCAACCAAGTTTTGAAATGGCATCTTAGACTTGGTCATGTTGGTCAGACCAAGGTTTACAAGATGGAAAAAGATGGACTTATGGGTCCATTGGGATCGGATCCCTTTCCTACTTGTGAATCTTGCCTTAAAGGCAAAATGACTAAGTCCCCCTTCACAGGGACTTTTGAAAGAGCCGCTGATAAACTAGGATTAATCCATACTGACGTTTGTGGTGCTTTGGAAGCAGCACGTGACGGATATCAATATTTCATTACGTTTACAGATGATCATACTAGGTATGGTTATGTATACCTAATGAAACATAAATCCGAGGCCTTTGAGAAATTCCAGGAATTCAAGGCCCTAGTCGAAAACAAGCGGTAATCATATCAAAGCACTTCGGTCGGACCGAGGTGGCGAGTATATGAGTACGGAGTTTGACGAGTTCCTTAAGGAACATGGAATAGTTTCACAACTAACACCTCCAGTACTCCTCGGTTAAATGGTGTGTCGAAAGAAGGAACCGGACCCTGTTGAACATGGTCCGTTCCATGCTAGGCTATCTTGACTTGCCGATTTACGTGGGGTATGCACTCTGACACGCGTATATCTTGAGCAGATGTCCTTCCAAATCCGTTCCTAAAACTCCACATGAGATGTGGGAAGGAAGGAAACCAAGTCTTAATCATATTAGGATTTGGGGATGTCCGCTTATGTCAAGAAGACTAAGGTGGAAAAGTTGGAAGCTAGGTCTGCGAAGGGACGTTTCATTGGATTCGTGCAGGACGATGGGATATCTATTGTACATGCCGAAGATCGAAGGATCATTGTTGCTTTACAAGCACACTTCTGGAAGATGAGTTCATTCAGAAGGCGGAGCGAGTAGAAGTATTTCTTTAGAAGAATATAATGAAACTCCTCGAGAGACACTGTGCAAGAAACTGGAACCGAACTTTTACGAAACACAAGTACAACCACCTCGTAGGTCTAGTAGGGTGTCTCATTTACGAGAGGTATGGGCTTGTGCACTTGGAGGAGCTGGGTCTCCATGAGGTTCCAAGTGATAGCCAAGAGACCGGCCGACGACCTATGACCAAGCGATGGTGGATGTAGACTCGCGAAATGGCGTGAAGCTATGGAAGGCTGAGATAGACTCGATGCATGTAAATCAGTCCGGACTCTAGTAGACCGCCCCAAGGGCATAGTGCCCATTGGAAATAAGTGGATCTACAAGAGAAAGGCGATGGTGATGGCAAGGTTGACGCCTATAAGGCCGGGCTTGTGGCAAAGGGTTATACCCGAAAGGAAGGGATCGATTACCATGATACCTTCTCGCGTAGCCATGATCAAGACTATTCGCATGATGCTTGCTATAGCAGCCTACCACGATTATGAGATATGGCAAATGGACGTAAAGACGGCTTTCATTAATGGATACCTCGAGGAGGAAAACTATATGGAGCAGCCTAAAGGCTTTGTGACCGAGGTCGATATTCCGAAAGTGTGCAAGCTTCAGCGTTCCATTTATGGACTGAAGCAAGCGTCGCGTAGTTGGAACCTTCGTTTTGACGAGGCGGTCAAAGAGTTTGACTTCGTGCAAAATGAAGAGGAACCTTGTGTATACAAGAAGGTTAGTGGGAGCAAGATCGCATTCTTAGTACTATATGTAGATGACATTCTACTAATAGGAAATGATGTGGGAATGCTCAGTTATGTGAAAGCTTGGCTTTCGAGTAATTTCTCCATGAAAGACTTGGGAGAAGCAACCTATATTCTTGGTATTCGGCTCTCTGGGATAGATCGAAGAGAACAATAGGCCTTTCCCAAGCCCTCTATATAGATAAGATCTTAAAGCGATTTAAGATGGATGATTCTAAAGAGGTTTCCTACCGATGCAACATGGAATAAAACTCACCTTGAAGATGTGTCCTCAAAGTGAGGAACAACGCAAGGAAATGAGTAATATACCATATGCTTCGGCCGTGGGTAGCCTTATGTATGCTATGTTGTGTACAAGACGACATCGCGCATGCTTTGTAAGCGTGGTGAGTAGGTTTGAGCAAACCCGGGTAGGGAACATTGGATGCTCAGAAAACGTTCTCAAGTACTTGAGAAGAACGAGAGATATGGTTCTTATGTATGGCGGTGGAGATTTGGATGTGGTGGGATTCACCGATTCGGACTTCCAAGGGCGAAGGACGACTCGATGTCCACTTCGGCTACATATTTACTCTTAATGGAGGAGCGATATCTTGGCATAGTGCCAAGCAAAGCGCGGCTTCTTGATTCCACTGTCGGTGAGTATCAGCGGCCTCGGAGGCTTCAAGGAAGGGTTACGGATTAAGAAGTTTAGGAGAACTTCAAATGATACCATGTCTTTGAGTTGCTGTTCATTATCTTTGTGACAACGACGGAGTGTAGCGCAGCCAAGGAGCCGAGGTTTCACAACACCAAACATATTGAGAGGAAGTATCATCTCGTAAGAGAATTTGTTCGCAAGGGATACATTGTCTTGCCTGAGTAGACTCGGCCGACAACGTCGCCGATCCACTGACAAGCCACTTTCTCGGACTAGCTTGGAGCGTCATCGGAGAACATGGGTATTAGATACCATAGTGTGTGGCATTGAGTGCAAGTGGGAGATTGTTAGGAGTATGCCCTCGAATGCCACTCGGAGGTTGTTGAGTGAGGGCATTGTACTTGTAATTATGTAAACCATTTATATAAGGCAATGAATGTTTCTTTATTTCTTTGGAAGTTCTTGGCATTCCTAACTCGTAAATAAACATATAGAAACTAGTCCGTGTATTTGAGAGCAAAGCGTTCCACTCCTTATTGGATAAGGGAGTCGCCTTTGGAAAGGTTATAGCTCAAATACTTAATCGTTCGCAAGTCGATGAAACTTGGTAGGCGTTAAGTTTATGTGAAGACTTGTATGACGTGTTCTTTGACATGGAGAGTGCATCGAACACTAATGGTTAGTGGGAGCACACGTTATAGGTATGCTAATTGGATTAGTATACTCGACCGACTCACCCTCGATTCGTCACATGGATTTCACTCAGGACAGTCAATGACGGAATCGAAAGGTTGTGATAGGTATTCGTGAACCTTAGACTTGAGGATTTAGTAGGGATGTGCTTGTGACGTCAAGATTTTCATTAGAGTAGTTCGACCACCTGTAAGCTGGAAGGCGGGGTCAACCTCGACGTGCATCTTGACGGGCAAGTAGCGAGTCTGCGAATACCAAGATAGAATTCTTTCTCCGTTAGTGAGCGGGTTATATGTCTATGCGGTTATTGGCGGATGAGATCATAAGTCTTTGGCCAAAGCATTGGAGCTAGTTGTATTAGATACACGGCACTCGATGATCTCGATTTGCATTAACGCATGCATAGCGTCAAGTACGAGATAGGGTTTGGTAGACCGTGACCCTATAACTTGATCGGGATATATGAAAGAAGGGTTTATACGTATACCGGTATTCACTACAGAATGGTTTTGAATGATCCCAATCATTCGTTCTCGGTTGGGTACAGTGTAGGCCACCAGTGGCTAGGTGGTGCTACTACTCTTTAGTTCCTCCCATTCTTGGCCCGAGACGGACCTACCGAGTCGCGCATTAGGATTGGACGAAATGAATCAAGCTAATTCTCTCATTATGAATATTAGATATTGGATATCTAATTTGGGACATTGGATGTTTAAATCGATTTATCGGATAAATTGATTTACGGCTTAATGAATTAAATATATCACTGGGTGATTAATTTAATTCATGGATATAATTATTTCTTGGAGAAATTAATTATGTTATTATGTATTTGATATGATTAATTAATTGGATTAATTGATCGATATAAATACATCGGAGCAGAATCGGAGTTTATCTGTTTGGACTCACGGAGTCCGAAGCGAACCGAACTCGTCGTATTTCTTCATCATAGCCGCCCCCTTCCCCACACCTTGACAAGACTTTGTTTTTAAATCAATTGGAATCTTGATTAGGTGTTTAATGAATAGATATTTGATATCTTTTTCAAGGTGGGGTTAAATATGAGTTGTTCTAATGTGGAAAGGAATTGAATAAGAAGAGAAGACTTGTCACTCTCTAAGTATCATTGTGCCAACCGTGAGATACATTGAGAGAGAGAAAGTGAGACTTTGAGTTCAAACACTTATCTTCATCTTCTTCTTCAACTTGTTCTTGGTGATTCTTGGTAAAAAAAAAATCAAGAAATAAATGAGAGTTGTGAGTTATACACTTAGAGTGTGATAATCTCATATTGGAAGCTTCATCACTTAGCTCTAGCCGTATCCTCGGAGGATAGCAAGGTGATCGTCGTTCCGGTCGTTTCTCGTGGCGTGGCAAGTAGAGACGCGGTACTTTCGGCGTTGGATCGTTCAAGAGCTTGGGGAATAGCTCAAGAGAAGGTTTCCATTTAATCAACGGACTTCGAGGGTTAGTTTCTTATGACTCTTGTTTTTCGTTTATATATTCGTATATACGTAGCTCGATCGATCCTCGTAGGGATTCGGATCGAATTAATTTTCGTTTTACCGCTTCCGTTGGGCCTTCGTTTTAGGCACCGAATCCTAACATTTACTTGGTGTGTTTATCTTGCAAACTTGAAGAAAACTTTAAAGTGTGTATTTTTTTGGAATACCTCGGGATTTATTTCGTTGTTCTGATATACAAATCGAGAATAATTTGTTGAGGAAAAAAATTGTTGATAATCGAAACGGGAGTGAAATTGAATAAGTGGTTTTAATATCTTGGAAGTATGAGCAAACCTACTTGTGAGCTATTGAGCCTTCGTGCATTTTCTTAAATGCAAGTTTCATTGTCGAGTGTTTCATTCTTGATTTAAAACTCTAGAACTTGCCTTGGTATCTTGTTTAAAACCACTGGTGTGTGTGTGCAAATTTAGTGAAAATGATTTTTGGCGCCTTTGATCTTTACCCTTCGATTTTGGCCAACCCGACATTTGATCATTTATTAAATAAACCCAATTGAGGTCATTGTCTATTTCATTGTTAAACCACATATCGAGCCTTCATTTACTATAATCCTTCGATCCCTACTTGAACAATTAGAAATATTTTTGACGAGGATGCAAAGATTGTGGTGACATTGGGTGCCATTTATATTGTCGGGAGTGTCGAATTGGTGAAAATAATTACTCCGCTATTTTTGGGAACCTAGTAACCGGGTGTATTCATGTGACCCATCGTTTACATTCGCGTAAAACGGATCCCTTAGATATGAGTATGCTTGGAAGTAGTTGCGTATATATTGATCCTAGTAACCGGGTGTATTCATGTGACCCATCGTTTACATTCGCGTAAAACGGATCCTTAAACAACCCAAGCCAAAAAAAAAAAAAAAAAAATCGGAGCAATAAGGAGGGTATGACGCTGCGTTTTTCACTTTCGATAGTGCTTGTTACAAGTGGTTCATAATTAAGGGGATGAAAGAAGCAAATCTCAAAGCTTGAGCTTCTAAAGCGACTATGGTGATTCAAATTCTAAAAATTGCTCGAGTCAAGTTACTTTAGCCACATATATCCCGGCCGGACCAAAGCCTACATTTCTAGCCGAGTAATGCCCATTTTGATTCACAAAATTTTTGCATACACAAAACAGTGGTAGAGATTAAGACGATTGGCAAGCCTATGGGGTTCCTTATTTCATTGAATAAGTTCCGAGCGTATACTTATCCATATCACTTTGAGAGTGAGCGAATACACTTGACCAGTGAGGTTTATATTGCCAAGTATGGACTATGATGTTAAGGAAGCACCCCGGAGGTTTGAAAACTTTGTAGAACTCGACTTATTTTACTTGTGAGAATTGATGAAATTTTCGAAGAGATCCTTTGAGGTATTTTAACAGTTGAGTTCCCCTTTTCAGAATGGTTATTTTAAAGTGATTTGCTCGGGACGATCAAAGTTCAAGTTTGGGGGGGTTTGATGAGTCGATTCTTGATCGACTCATTCTGTTCTTTCTAGTCGTGTTTTTGTTTGCTTTTTAGTATTTTTGTTCTCTTTTATGCGTGGTATGTGTGTTTTTAATTATAGGTAGCCAAGCGAAGATTGTGGTGAAATATGCGCTTTCATAGCTAATATTGGAGTCTATGACGATCAAAAGCTAAAACGGGGCCTAAAACGACGAAAGATTTAAGCAGTATCGGTCAAACCTCCTAAATCCCAAAATCTCCACTCCGAATCGAGATGTACTCTCCTTTGATATAAATTCCTCATGAAATTAGCTTCGAAACGGTATATCATATGCTAAAATCCGAGGTGAATTGATACAAGAACGAAGGATCTAGCCGAAGAAGACCAAAAGCGGACTAAAGCCGCACTGTGCGACTCAACTAGGCCGCACTGTGCGACTCGAGCCACATCAGTAACTCGGCCGTGTCACAGACACGGCCGGGTCTCATTCCACAAGAATCTCATTTTCGGAAGGAACGACTCGACCGTGCCTTTTGGGACACGGCCGAGTCACTATCGGCCATTTACACTCCACAGCGCGATAACACGGCCGTGTCATGGGACACGGCCGAGTCTCAAACGATTACCTTTTCGGTTTTCGGCGTAGTGCGACACGGCCGTGTCCCAGACACGGGCCGTGCCACTTTGGTTCATGTCACTTTCCTTGACATTTTTGCATACTTTAAGCCTTTGTCTTGATTTTTTGGCTATAAAACAAAGTGGAGTGACCCCTTGAGAGGTGTGCTTGTCTTGTGAAGAAGATATTTTGTGGAAAAACACAAGATTAGGGAGGAAAAATACCAAAAGAGTGGGAAAGAGAGAGATTTTCATCATCTTCCTTGTGTGTTCTTGGAGTGAGAAAAATACTTTAGTGAGATATAATAATTCCTTGTATAAATTTGTTGTGAGTTCTTGTAAGAAGATCATCAAACCTTCATCGGGAATTCGATTTCGGCATTTACAAGGGAAGTTTTTACCATGTTTTGTTCTTCAATTTCCATTATTGTTGTTGAATTAATTATGTGTGGCTAAACACTTCATATGGGTTTTTAGATATAGCCACACACATGTTTTTGATTGTTAGTTCCTTTTGATTTTCCGGATAAAGTTTGGGATTGTTCCTCTTGTTCGTTTTTCGTTTAAGAACTTTTGAATTAGATCATCAAACCTTTTTCATTGTTGTTATTATTATTCGAATCGAGGGTTTTTATCGGTGTTCGCCATCAAACGACCGAAGAAACGATTGTGAATGTTCTCGAGCTTTTTCGCGCGATCTTTAACGATTTACCTCATCAAAAGTAGTCGGTTAATTGATTGTTAGCTAGGGTTTCGTCCCCATCAAAAGAGTATCCCTTAATTTTCGTTGAGAACAATCGTGATTTTTAGAATTTCCGCCATCAAACGGATTTCTTTTAATCGTGAGCAATCGATAATTCCTAACCTTATTTATTTGAGTATCGGAACTAACAATTGATTACGTGTGTGTCGGTGACTCTAAATTCCCATATTAATCTCATTATTGTTATCTCTCATTTATCCGACTATCAAATTGGTGTTGTTATCACTTAGTTCAATTTAAATTTTGTGCATTAGTAATTGTAATCATAATCAACCAATGATGTATTTTAATTTAATTTACTTTTGTTCATTCGACTATTTGCCGAACATTATCGAATTTTAAACCGTTTCCAATTCCTCGAGAGATCTACCTCGGAATTACTTGCCGCTTACTACAAGAGTGATTCGTACACTTGCGAGTATTTAATTTGAATCCATCACCGAACACCTCTATCAGTTGGTGATGTTACATCTATATTTCTTAATAACATAATTGAAATTTATTCTTTCAGATATAATTCATGACCGGATACTTCGTATATTTTATCCCACTCAAAAAATTCAGAAGGCAAATCGTGCAAGGAGACTCAAAGTTCCCTATTAGAATACAATATAAATATTAATTTACACATGAATATTACTATAATATATTATATTATACCTTATATATAAAATAATATGTGTAATTATGTATATAATTGTATTTTTAACGTAAATTAATATTATAACTATACATGCAATATATGTAAGTTATAATATAATTTGTACACACATCCATATTAGCATTTATAACTTATATTTATATGATATATTTGGTCCAATCATTATACCATATATTTCAAACATACACTACAACATTCTAATATTATTACTCAATTTATTATATATTAAATATAATTTAACAAATGATAATACGACATCATTCAGTTCGGAACATGATTTTAGTTCTATGGAAAAAAAATAATTAATCTAAATTATGCGACAAACAAAATTATTACTATTCATAGACAAATTTATAGTCAAGATTTCAAATTACATATTTCCCGATCTCGCTCAAGTATTTACACTTCACTCAAAATTGGTTCTTTTAGAAAGTTTACATTTAGAAAGTTACCTCTTTTTAATCTTCTTCACCCACTCACTATCAATACATCTTACTTTTTAATCTCAACCACAAATCACAATCAACATATACTTAACTACCAATCTATCTCATTGAGTCTTACGTGAAATTATGCAAAAGTTACACCTAAATGAAGGTATGTATACTAAGAATGTGCTGCTAAGTTAATTGTTGGCTGGTAAGTTGATTTATCGAGATGATATTTTGAGTAGCGTTCAATAAGTTATCTTACACGGTAGATTATATGCTAACTTATAACGTACACACATTTTTTCGAAATAAATTAAAAAAATAAATTATTTTATTTTTAATAACAATACATTAAATGTCAGCAAAAACTGGTAACCAGGAATTTAAGTGATTATGCAAAATTTTCCCAAGGATCTTAATCCAAACATCCAAAGTAAACTTAGGCCATCCACAACGGTGCTCGGCCCGGGCTGCTCGAAACCGCGTGTGCGCTGAAGCCGTGCTCGACACCATTGTGGGGGTGCTCGCGAATGCGAGCAGCGTCGCCATCGCGAGCGGTGAGCGAGCAGGGAGGGGGTATGTGGCAGCCTTCCATTGGCTGATGCAATTTTTTTTTAAATTGCAAAAAAAAAAAAAAACAGAAATCAAAATTTGAACGTTGGCAGCCTTCCAACGGCTATTTTCAAAAAAAAAAAATTACTATTACCTAATTTATTACTATAAATACCACATCCCACTCACTCCATTTTTTACACCTTCATTTCTTCTTCTCTTTCATCTTTTTATACTTCTAAATTATTTTGCAATTTTCTTTTCTCAATTCATTTGAAATGCGGATAGCGACGACAATTCATCGAGTGAAAGGGGCACTTTCTTATTCATGGAAGCAGTCCGTTCATTTCAAGATACTATGAGCTTGGTGCGTGAACAAGCTCAAGTGGAGGAGGAGGCCAATGTCGAGCGAATTCCACGCTTGAGGACCTATTATCATCGAGATCGTGAAGGTGCTCACGCGCGGTTTTATGCAAATTATTTCTCCGACAACCCTACTTGGGGAGCCGTTGTCTTCCGTCGACGGTTCCGTATGTGGAAAGAATTTTTCCTACGCATAGTGCATGAGCTGGAGGTTCACGATCTGTTTTTTGTGGCCGGCGCAGATGCAACGGGTCGGCAAGCTATTTCTTCGCTTGTGAAATGCACGAATGCATTACGCCAACTCGCCAACGCTTGCGGTCCGGATGCGTACGACGAGTATTTGCATGTTGCAGAGACTACGGGGTACTTGTGCTTGAAGAAATTTTGCGAGGGCATCGTGTCTGTGTTTGGGCCCGAATATCTACGGAGGCCAACTAGAGCCGATGTCGCACGGCTTCTCTAAATGCACGAGCAAAAGCATGGTTTCCCCGGCATGCTTGGAAGCATTGACTGCATGCACTGGGCGTGGAAGAATTATCCTGCGTCTTGGAGAGGATCTCACACGTCCGGGCTAAAAGGTTACCCGACGCTCATTTTAGAAGCTGTTGCGTCGCAAAATTTGTCGATCTAGCATGCATTTTTTGGTGTCGCTGGGTCTAACAACGACATAAATGTTCTGCACAAGTCTGACGTCTTCAATGAGGTTCTTCAAGGGAAGGCTCCGCCTGTTAAGTTCAAGGCGAACGGAAGAGAGTACAAGATGGGTTACTATCTGGCGGATGACATCTATCCGAAGTTGCCTGTTTTCGTCAAGACGATCCCCATCTCAACAGAGCCAAAGAGATGCGAGTTTGCTCAATTGCAAGAATCGGCTCGAAAGGATGTCGAAAGGGCCTTCGGCGTCCTACAAGCACGGTGCGCAATTCTAAGGCAACCAACCAAACTATGGTACGTTGAAAATCTTCAAACTATTATGTATGCTTGTATTATCATGCATAACATGATAATTGAAGACGAAGGGCAAGATGTAATGGATTGGGAGGACGAAACAAGCCCATCATCTAGTCAACTTGTCTACAAAGTTGGAAATTCCGCCCATTTTAAAGCATATATGGAGCGACATATGGACATGAGAGATAAAAGTAGCGCTCAACAACTAGAGGATGATCTAATTGAAGAAATGTGGACGCGCTTCGGACATCACGAGTAAAACTATGTTGTTGTTTTTTCCGTTTTTATGTACAATTTTTCTTCGTTTTTAATTAATTTTTGAAATTGTAATTTTCAAATTTACCAATACAATTTTTCGGCTATATCGAATTACATTATTAATTTTATTGCTTTAATAAAGAATATAGAAATTAAAAATACAAAACACAATATCTCTCTCTCTCTCTCTCTATATATATATATATATATATATAGTGTTGGGTTATAATAAAAAGTGTGTTATAATAAAAGTGTAGGAAGCAACCAGGTGCTGCCATGTGTCCCAATTAGTCTGCTCCTTTTTTTTATGCTTACGGGAGTATTTTTGTCAATTTGAATAAACAGTACCTAGTATAATCTCTTTTTCTTTCTCATTATTCGTCTCTTCTCTTTTTATTCTTTTGTCCCCATTCTTAGTCACCGTCCTCCCACCATCTTCCCATCGTTCACCACCGTCCTCTCACCATCTTCCCACCGTTCACCACCGTCTTCCCACCCTTCACCGCCGTCTTCCACTGTTCACCACCGCCTTCCACTATTCCCCAACGCAATAATCCGTCTACCCACCGCCCGTTGTTGATTATTCCTGATTTTGAAGATGTCTATTGAATCATCAAATATTAATCAGTGTAGTTCATCAACTGATTCAACAACAAATACTAATCAGTGTATTTCATCAACTGATTCATCAACTAATAGTAAGAATCTTATTCAATATTTATTGCTAGTTTGATGCAGTATTTTTCGGTGTATGATGCGATAGATAGTAGTATAGTGTTTTGTTGTTTAGTTTTTTGATTTTTAGTTTCAAACAGATTAAATTGATATATTAAACCATATACAAACAGATTAAATTGATATAGGTTAGATGTACTAGATGTAAGATTATGATTCAGTAGTTCAAATGTTTTTGATTTTTGAGTTTTTTTAATCGTAGTTTTATAGGTTACATTTTGATGATCTGTTATTAAATTTTAGCTTTTGATTTTATAATTGTGATGCAGTAGAAATTATTCTATGATGCACTCTTTGATATTATTGTACATTTTGAAATTTTATGTCTATTTTTAATATTATTATGCAGTGGAGATAAGAGTATGATGCACTAGTAGATAGGTTTTTTATTTTGATCTTTTTAAATATCAGCAATGATTTTGTATATTTGTTGTGATATAATTAAAACTATGATTCAATTCTTTAATAACATTCTATTTGTTCAACTTTCAGATACTGAGTTCAAAACTGTTCGAGTGAGAGATCATGTTGGTTATTATATTTGTGATGATAATGGTAATAGGACATGGTATCCTGATTGCGGCGAAAAACCTATAGAAGGATGTCAGTTTGTTTCAATCGATCAGGCCTATAGTTTCTATGTATCTTATGGTAAAAAATCCGGTTTTGATTGTAGAAGAGGTGGACAGTACAAGGCTGCAAGTGGAAAGGAGACAACCATAAACTACTTCTATTGCTCAAGAGAAGGGTTACCTGTAAAAGGGAAATCCGTGGATAAAAATTCAAATGATGATATATCTGGAGAAAGTGATGGTAGTAATGTTTTTATTATAAGTTTGGCGAGTTTAAGAATAAGCAAACAAGGAGGAAGGCTTCTTTTAGATGTGGTTGTTCAGCCTCACTTACTCTTAAGAAAATTGGAAATGTGTATGAAGTTACTAAGCTTGTAGAGGGACATAACTATCCTCTCGTAGCAGAAAAAGATATGATTTAAAACTAAAGGAACTGGTGTCTTTTCAAGAATGAAGCCAAGAGTTGAAGTATCTGCTGAAGAACTGTCAAAGAGAAGGGCATGTGGGGTATGTGGAGAGAAGGAAGGATACAATGCCAGGACTTGTGAACAGGCTTTGCCAGTATCAAAGAAACCAAAGCAACATGATACAACAAAAAGAGTTGGTTTGAGAGAATCTACACGCAAAAAATGAATATTCTTTTTTAAAGATTCTATGTTTTTCCTTTTTTTTTACAAATAAAAGACTGATTCAATTGTAAAGAAAGAAAGTTTTATCATACAGTTTTAATGGAAGATTGTCTTAGTTACAATATGTAATACCCGTAATTTCGATTTCCGGTAATTTCTTTTTTTTCGGCGGAAGTCCGTTTTGACGACTCGCTCATGACCGTTTCGTCATTCTGAGAATGATTAATTCTACACTTTATGACATCCGAGTTCGTTTCGGTGTCGTTTTGTTGAGTTCTGTACTTTTAGCGATTTTTCCGCACTTGGGTCCGATTCTTGCAAATCTCGTTCGAAACTGCTGTTTCGAGTTTCCCGTAAGTCTGTTTAACTTTGTTAGATGTGTTGTGAACTTCGGTTTGGTTATTTGATCACGTATCGTGATTTTCGGGCATTTTGGGCCATTTTGTAATTTACCCAAAGTTATGGGTATCCGTATCTGTATTTGTTGTCTCGACCCTTTTCTTGGTCGCGTGTGATTAATTATTGCATTATGTTTTCATTTCGGGTCGTTGATGTTGTCCGCGAGCTTTTCATCGTGTTCGTTCCGTACGTTTTCGGAAATCGAGTCGGCGGGTCATGACGGCTGAGCAGCTGGCCGGACGGTGGCGGGTCCTGGCCGGACGGTTACGGGAACTGGCCGGGCTGACTCGGCAGGAACCGGCGTAGCGCGCGCTACTGCCGGAAGGCTGCGTGCGCTAACCGGCAGGAGTAGCGCACGTTACGCGGCCAGCCGACGCACGCTATCGGGTCAGGGCAGAGGGGTTCTGAGGTTCTGGACTCGGGTAGGATCTGCAGGTAGCGCACGCTACTGTCGGTCGTGGCGCACGCTAACCGGCAGGGGTAGCGCACGCTGTCGGCCGACTAGCGTACGTTACCTGGGCGAGCTGTTTAGTCCAGAGGTTACTGGACAGGTCGGCTAGCGCGCGCAGGCTTCCGGCCGTAGCGCACGCTAGTGGGGGTCGGGCGGACAGGTCACGGTCGGCAGGATTGGTCGGTGGTGCCGGGTCGTACGGGCCCTGGCCGAGGGTACTGGGCCAATACTGGCCGATAGCGCACGCTAGTCCGGGAAGGCTAGCGCACGCTAGTTCCGGCCCAGTATAAATGTGGCAGAGCAGCCTCATTTTCACTCGTTTTTCATTTCCTTTCTTTTCGATCCGCGGCTGGAGCTTCGGAGGAGGCGAAGCCATGTTGTTTAACAACAAACCCACTAAGTTATTGAGTCCATATCATTGATTGATCATCCTATATCATCATTTGATCCAGCGAATCAAGGTAATCTCGTCTTAGAACCCTAGTTTCTTGAATTTTGGGGTTTTTGCGTTTTTGTCCGATTCGTTCCGTATTATTGATTAATTCATGATGGGTATGATTAATCTTGGTAGTATTCTTGTGTTTAACATCATTTAATCCATTGTTCTTCGTCGAATCGAAGTATATTTCTTGATTTCCTTCGAATCGACTTTTTGGGGGATTTGTTCTCGATCTCGTTTTCCATCCGTTTTTGTTGGATCGATTGTGGTTAAATGATGTTGTTAAACATATTCTATGGATTGTATATCTATATTTCGACTTGGAATTTCGTTTTCGTGTTTTGTCGGGACGAATCGTGTTCTTGGCCGTTTTGGGAGAAACCCTTGAACTTTCGTCGTTTGTTCTTTGAATTCAGCGGCTTTGGGTCGTGCTATAGAACTCATTTTCATTGTTGTTATTGTTGTTCGTAGTTTATTATTGTGGGTTGTCGTTCGGTGGAGTCGGCGGGTTCGTAGTCGGTTCGTGCCAACCTATTTCGATCGATTCTCCGTGTTGTTCTTATTCTAGGCAAGTACCTTGTTCATACGCTTCTCGTTTTGTGAATATGATGATCGGTGGTCGTCTTGGTGTGTTTGTTTGGTTATTTGGAAATGAATTTTCAAAAGATTTGTTTTGGCCTCGTTAAAGGCTCTCTTTCAAAACGCGTGTGTGTTTCGTGAACGGTGTGTTTTGGGAATTGATTATGATTTGATTATTTTGAACGTTGAAGGCTTTGACGATACCCCTGTTGTTTAAAGTTATGGAATCGTGTATTCCGTATTTAATCTTGTTATTGTGTTTTGAAGAGTTTGATAATGGTGTCGGATAAGTGGCCATCCCTAGTAAGTATTCTTGATGAACTTACATTCTTAGCATATTAGTATTGCATGAGTAACGTGTGTGTGTGTGTGTGTATGCTCACTACGGGTTAGATCCGACGGGGTCTCGGTAGGGGTCCACAGAGACGTGGATCGACGAGCTTGCTTTTAACCACTACGGGTTAGATCCGACGGGGTCTCGGTAGGGTCCACAGAGACGTGGATCGACGGTTAATTGTGGTGCATTTTTCAAATGTGATTCGATTATGGCATTTCCGGAAATGAGTGCTTTTGAACGGTTTTCATGATTGCATGCATCGACTAAGTGTGTAAGAGGTAAGTTGTTCGTTTGGCTTACTTTGCTAGGATGGCACTAGAGTATTTTGTTGTTTGTGTTAAATCCTTTAATTGTGGATTTGGATGTTGGAAGACAAACCTTGTTGTCGTTCTCGTGTACTGTGAGTTGATGAGATTTGGGGATAAAATCCCAACAGTTTGGTAAAGGTCATTTTACGGAAAGTAAACCTCTGGGGCGGTGACCCCCTTTCGTCTCTTGGATTTTGAAAAGTGGGATTTGATAATCCTAAATTGTTTTTCTATTAAAACTCTCGGTGGCATGTTTTGTAAATTATTTCCATTGATTTGTGATCTTTCGGTTTTGGAATATTTTTCTCAAACTCTTGCCTCGGGAAGTACTTTTCGTTTCATTTGGATCTTTGAGGATTACTGGTTATTGTTATTCGTGGAATGTGATTTGTATGACTCGTATTTTTGCACTTGTACTTGCACTAGCAAAATAATGGAGTTTTGCTAACCCCCGAGTATTCGGGGGGTGGATGTCTGTATTGCATTCAGGTTTTGGAGCATAACACAGGGTCGGCATGAAGGATGATGAAAGATGAACGATACTAATCACACGAGGATCCGTTGATGTTGTATTGGTCTAGTTGTATTTTCTTTTCCGCTGCAGTATCTTTTTCCCGTTGTACGGGAGTTTATTGTATTTTGACCCCTGCGTGGGTATGTGTTGGAATTGAGTTGTATGTTATTATTGAAAGAACAAATCGGTCTACTGAGTACTGAGTCATTTTAGCCTTAAAGGCGATGTTTAGAAGTTTGATTTTAGTTATCAGTCTGGTAGATCCTCGAGGAGAGGGTCTACGGCGTGTAATATCCCTGAGTGGATTGGGGGTGTTACATAAATGGTATCAGAGCTTAGGTTGAGGAAACCTAGGCTGTCGGGTCAAGTCGTATTGTTTGAGTCTTGTTTCGTCGGATTTTATCTGACTGAGTCGTGTCGCGACGCGTCGTCTGAGTTTGTTGGTCGTGATTAGTATCGTGGGGCGATCATCATCTTCATGCGACCTGTGGATGTAAGTCTCCCTTCTTTGTGTTGTGCCTCGTGTGACACGAGCTATTTTTATGATTTATTTGTTAAGTGACGGAATCCTCTTATGGATTTTGATTTCTTGATATGTGGTTATTTGACACTCATATTTCGTTCATATGAGGAGTAGTGTTGCTGGATTGTGCATGTTTGACTTTATTTCTTTTATCCGCTGCGTGAGTTCTATTGTAATGGCTTTCGGTATTTTACCAACTGAGTTTTATTTCGAAAACCGGTTCCCTAAACTAAGTTTTTGGCATCTTGGCCCTGATCGTTTTGGCGAAATTTTTATGATGGTATTTAGTATTTTGTAAATGGCTTTTGTAAGTTTTTGAAATATTACCGTCATCGGCCTTTTTGACGTTGTAAATGATTTTTAGCCTGGTGAGTTCCGGAGCGGAACCCACGGCGCTATAATGTTTCGTGTAATTACCTGAAATTTTTGGGCATTCTAGCCCATTGAATTATCTTTGAAAACCTTCAATATCTTAGAAAATAAATTTCGAGACGTACTTTTAAAATGAATTATTTTCTCGTGGTACATCCAAGGTGCCACAATATGTTTCCAAATTCTTCTACCTCGAGGACCAAAATGTTTTGAGATATTTTCAATATTTTAGAAACACTTTTATTTAAACCCGAGGGTCGAATATTCTGAAAGTTTTCACTAAGAGAAAGTGTCCTCATTTTTATCAAATGCGAAATGGTTCTCCAAAGTCTCGATAACGATGTTTCACGTTTGTACTTTTTTTTTTAAAGGTGATACTCAAGATCAACCGGTGTCCTTCTAAAATTATTTTCAAAATGAGGTTTTCGTTTTTAAAATCTATCCATTCCCGTTTGAGGGATGGGTATGTATGTATGATGTTCGCGTTGTCATTATGATGTTTGCTCCCGAGTATGATCGAATTGACGAGCGTTGAGTCGTTTTCCACACATTTGTTGTGTTAGCCCCTGTGAGAGGTGGGATGTTGGTGTTGAATGTTGCCGCCTCGTAGTGATTTCTGCGTTGTCGCGCATGTGTGAGCTGTTAGAGCTTGGTTTGGTATGACCGTGTGCATCGGTGATTGTTCCGTTATGTGTCGGTTGTTTAATGCCTTGTTACCTTGCTCCCATTTTTGTGAATTTCGTGGACGAGGTCGAAGGTAATACCCGTACTATTTTGACTTCTGTATTTTCTCTTTCTCCAGTCTATAGATTCGCTCATGTTCATTGATACTTTATGAACTTGTTCTGTATTTCGGTTTCATCATCCGAATGAACTGTGATCTTGTGGTGGGTCGATCTGGTTATCGCTGTGACTTTTTCGAGTTCTGTTCGATTCTTGTGAACCTTGTTCGGAAGTGACATCATTTGGTTCAATTAGTTCTTTATTCGAAGTGGATCGGATTTGGAACTCCTGTGTTTTCGACTCTGTCGACTCGTTTATGCTCGTTAAGATTTTCTGAACTTTCCCTATCCCTTGTTTTTGTTGATCGAACGAGGGTGGTATTGTTTCGGAATAACTCGTTTGTCTTTGTGACTATTCAATCGCTATTCCCTTTCCTGTGTATCTTATGGGAATGCATGTCTTGTTGTTCTCACCAGATCATCCTGGGAGTTGTTGTTTGAATTTTATTATCCTTCGTGTTTCGGACATGATTGTTCGATTTTTTGTTGTCTCGATCGTTTGTTTGTTCGATTTTTGTTCTCATTTCGTGATTGTTGAGCGTTCAGGCTCCTTCGTAATTCCCTTAAGTTCGGGAAATTAGTCTCGTTTTCGATCTTCCAACCCTTAGGCGGTAGAATTCCGTATTTGTTCAGTGTTTGGCTCGCGTGTTGATTGATGAACCATTGGGTTGGTCAATCGTATTGATTTTCGTTCGTGTGTTTTGTGACTGTTCGTATAATCGACTTTATTGTACTATCTGTTTGATGACGCTTATCACTTGTTGGTTTTATTATGTTTCTACCGGTGGCGTTGTGTTGGTCGTCGTGGAGCGTGTTTTCACGCCGTATATTCTTTTGCGTTGCTTGTAACGTTTCGCCGTTGGGCATAAGTTACGCGCTTCTTGTATATTCATTTTCATTGTTGTTATTGTTGTTCGTAGTTTATTGTTGCGGGTTGTCGTTCGGTGGAGTCGGCGGGTTCGTAGTCGGTTCGTGCCAACATACTTCGGTCGATTCTCCGTGTTGTTCTTATTCGAGGCAAGTACCTTGTTCATACGTTTCTCGTTGTGTGAATATGATGATCGGTGGTCGTCTTGGTGTGTTTGTTTGGTTATTTGGAAATGAATTTTCAAAAGATTTGTTTTGGCCTCGTTAAAGGCTCTCTTTCAAAACGCGTGTGTGTTTCGTGAACGGTGTGTTTTGAGAATTGATTATGATTTGATTATTTTGAACGTTGAAGGCTTTGACGATACCCCTGTTGTTTAAAGTTATGGAATCGTGTATTCCGTATTTAATCTTGTTGTTGTGTTTTGAAGAGTTTGATAATGGTGTCGGATAAGTGGCCATCCCTAGTAAGTATTCTTGATGAACTTACATTCTTAGCATATTAGTATTGCATGAGTAACGTGTGTGTGTGTATGCTCACTACGGGTTAGATCCGACGGGGTCTCGGTAGGGGTCCACAGAGATGTGGATCGACGAGCTTGCTTTTAACCACTACGGGTTAGATCCGACGGGGTCTCGGTAGGGGTCCACAGAGACGTGGATTGACGGTTAATTGTGGTGCATTTTTCAAATGTGATTCGATTATGGCATTTCCGGAAATGAGTACTTTTGAACGGTTTTCATGATTGCATGCATCGACTAAGTGTGTAAGAGGTAAGTTGTTCGTTTGGCTTACTTTTCTAGGATGGCACTAGAGTATTTTGTTGTTTGTGTTAAATCCTTTAATTGTGGATTTGGATGTTGGAAGACGAACCTTGTTGTCGTTCTCGTGTACTGTGAGTTGATGAGATTTGGGGCTAAAATCCCAACGGTTTGGTAAAGGTCATTTTACGGAAAGTAAACTTCTGGGGCGGTGACCCCCTTTCGTCTCTTGAGTTTTGAAAAGTGGGATTTGATAATCCTAAATTGTTTTTCTATTAAAACTCTCGGTGGCATTCTAAACTGTTTTGTAAATTATTTCCATTGATTTGTGATCTTTCGGTTTTGGAATATTTTTCTCAAACTCTTGCCTCGGGAAGTACTTTTCGTTTCATTTGGATCTTTGAGGATTACTGGTTATTGTTATTCGTGGAATGTGATTTGTATGACTCGTATTTTTGCACTTGTACTTGCACTAGCAAAACAATGGAGTTTTGCTACCCCCCGAGTATTCAGGGGGTGGATGTCTGTATTGCATTCAGGTTTTGGAGCATAACACAGGGTCGGCATGAAGGATGATGAAAGATGAACGATACTAATCACACGAGGATCTGTTGATGTTGTATTGGTCTAGTTGTATTTTCTTTTCCGCTGCAGTATCTTTTCCCCGTTGTACGGGAGTTTATTGTATTTTGACCCCTGCGTGGGTATGTGTTGGAATTGAGTTGTATGTTATTATTGAAAGACCAAATCGGTCTACTGAGTCATTTTAGCCTTAAAGGTGATGTTTAGAAGTTTGATTTTAGTTATCATCCTGGTAGATCCTCGAGGAGAGGGTCTACGGCGTGTAATATCCCTGAGTGGATTGGGGGTGTTACACAATATTTTCATCATGCTATTATATTGTTTTAGTGCATCATGATGCATTTTTTTTATAAATTTTCTTTCAACGGTTATTTACATTCTTGTTAAGTAGATTTATATATTTTTGATGCATTAAATTCTAAAATTATGATGTTGTGGATTTATAGATTGTATCAAAGTAATTTTACATCATTGTGATGCATTGTTGTAGTATAATATAAAATATGATGCAGTAACAGATAAAGATTGATGCACACCATATAAGCATTGATTGAGTACAGTATGAACTGTGATGCTGTAACAGGTAAATATTGATGCAGTAATTACCAAACCCAAACCATAAATAAAAGCAATTACTAAGACTGATCATTAGAATTTAAAGTACTTAGTTTTCAACAACCATTAACCAAAAGAATTTATTCCCATTCAGTAACACATATCCAAAAGATTTCAGTTTTTAAGTAATCCCAATGCAAATTTTCCATCAGCCTTAAACTGTCTTGACTAGAGTATCGTTAAACCTCTTCATCAAATTTTCATCCACTTTGACATCAATATGAGATAAAATCTTGGAGCTCTTTGTTTGCCTCTTCCCTAATGCTTCTGCTGCTTTCACTAATTACATCTTTTTGAGATTAAGATCTTTGAGTAATATCTTTGCCAAGTACTTTGCGCGAAGCATTTTCAGTTGTCCTTTTTGAGTTGCACCTTCCTTTTGTAGTTCATAGCAAAATACTTCATGGCCAAGATATGTTTCCATGTGCCTCATGACAAAGATACCACAATCAACACCGTAGGTTGTCTTCCATTTTATCTTCACTAGTCTTGGATTCGCCATTAAAATATCACCGATTTTTGGGTGCTTTTTCCTTTCTAGGTAATTGATAAATGTATCAATCTGTGAAAATAATAAGATTCTATTTAATTAATTTTAGTTTCTTATATGCACTATATATAACACTTTGATGCAGTAAAAATAATTAAATGTTTTTAGTTATAACATTTTGATGTAGTAAAAAAAATCTTAGTATTTTTAGTTATACTTACCAGAGTCGTTGCATAATTCCCATATCTTTCTTTGATATTTTCAATTCCATTGTCGATGTTGTCGAGGATGTCTATATCACCTTTCTTCAGATTAAAGCAGATGACATAATGGTGGTTTGATCCATTTTCAGACATCTTTACACAAGGAAAGAAAACCTATAAACATTTTAATGCATTCACCTTATTAAAATTCATAATAAAAATCAAATCACTGAAACTCATAATAATAAATCTATTTTTTACTTACCAAAATAACATCATTGAAATCCTTCAATTCTGCATTTTCTAAAACACTTTTAACATTCTCATCAAAAACGTTTCTTCTTCTCATCATATCCTTTCCAGCTTCAACCATTGAATGAGGCTGTTTTTAATAACATGAAATGTTTGATAAGCATTAAAAAGTTACAACTTAAAATTAGGTATATTATATAGATGAATACTCACCAGCATTGTTGTACTACAGTAAACATTTCTGTTTCCTGAAAGTTTGTTTCTGAATTGCTCTTCATCGTTTAGTATAATGCTCCATACATCAATTATATTTGAAGCAACTTCAATTCCAGGATAAAGGCTCAAGAAAAACACACATTCTAATTCTAAGCCTTTTCCACTGAAAATAATATCACTGCACATTTTTAAGATTAGGTATCAAGTAAGGCATTGATGCAGTATAATATAAAAAATGATGCAGTAACATATAAAGATTGATGCTGTAACAGATAAGCTTTGATGCAGTAGAATATTAATTGTGATGCAGTAATAGATAAATATTGATGCAATAATTATCATTTGTAATAAAATTTACCCTTCAGGACAACTGTCACTCCATATGTATTCAACTAGCTTTATGTCTGCTTCAGGCCATTTTTGGAAAATCATTACATTTCTATTATAGAATGGCGACAGCATAGCATTAGAGGGCTTTATTGTACGCTTTTCCTTTACTATATCAGCCTCTTTAGTCTCTTCTATAGCATTTGCGCCTCTCTTTTGTCCTCTTTTAAGTTTTTGTGTATCCTCTTTAACTGTTTTAGGCTCAGGCTTTTTCGTTGGAGCTTTTTTAGCTTTTCCCATTTCCTGTTTTGTTTCTCCCTGTTTACCCACTGCTTTTTTTGCTTGTTCCACATTGGTTGCTGTCTTTTTTGCCGATTCCTTGTTGGTTGCTGCCTTTTTACCCTCTGCCTTGGATTTTGTTGCAGCTTCTAAATTATCACTTTTCTTTGCCTTTGATTTTGTTGCAGCAATACTTTTTTCCTTTTGTTTTTTCTCTATGGGAATGTAATTTTCTGGCGCAACAGAACTCACAGGAACCGCATCAAGCACATTAACAATTGACTCCTTTGCCACATCTGATTTATCAACTTTCTTAGCATCATAGTTTCCAGAACTGTTGCGCTTTAACTTTAACTTGAAACTATGGTAGGGCGGAGTTTCAACTTCAGCTTTTGATTTTAGAGCATCAACAGCTAACCCTTTCGTTGCACCTGTTACACCAGTAAATAGCAATGGCAGTTTGATGATGTTGTCAACCATCTCAGTTTCAACCACACTTGGTTCACCTGCAATTGCCCAATTTAGCTGTGATAGTGTAACATCATCTCCAGGATTTAATTTTCTTCTTTTATTATTACTTGAAATGATATTTTCAGGTTCCTGAGATACGGGCAAAGGTACAATATCTTCAAGATCATCATACTGCATCTCTTGGGTTTCTGTTTCATACTCATCTGTTGATTGAGTTCCATTTTGGCTTGACAATAAATCCAAATCGAATGGAACAATAGCGTTATCTTTGGTCCCAATTAATCCTTTCCCCAGCAACTCATAGTTCTTTTTCTCATTACTTAACTTATTCTGAATATCATTCAAATCAACTAAATCATGCTTCTCGCTCGCTTCATCTTTCCTTCCCTCTTCTTTTCTACCTTCGCCCCCAGTGATATTATCATTTCCCCGATCTTCATTATTCTGCTCACCCATTTGATCATTTTGATAGTTTCCATCATCACCATCCTTTCCACCATTTCCACCATTCTTATGATTTTCATCGTCACCATCATTATCATTATTATCATCCTCCCACCGTTTTCATCAATCTCATCTCCTGCATCATCACCATCTTTCTCATTTTTTTTTACCACCATCATCTTTTTTCATCTCAAAATCATCTTCTTTATATGATTCAGCAAACATATCCTTTCTAATTTCAACCATTTCCTTCAACTCTTCATCCTCAGGGTTTAGTCTCATAGCTATCCTCAACTTGTAATCAGTATCCAACATCAACTGATTACACAACACCAGATTGTCTCTTATAATCCCCTTCATTTCCTAAATAAATATTTAAATGAAACGAAATTAGATAGCTGCATTATAGTTGTTTTTTAGTGCATCACTGCTCATAGTGTATATAATTTCAATTTAATTATAGTGTATTAATGTACTCTCTCTTTTAGTTTAGTTCTAGTACATCACAGTTCAAAATTACTGCATCATACTTTTATATGTTTAAAAGTACTGCATCACAGTTCAAACGATAGTGCATCACAGTTCAACCACTAGTACATCATAGAAACCATCAACCATATAAAATCTAATGCACCACAGTTCAACACTAGTAAATCATAGAAACAATCAAGCATATACAATGAATAATGCGTTTAAATTAATAATACCTCAAAAGATTTTGATTTGAACTCTTTATTTGCTTCATCCATATCAACTGTTCCATATAGTCCATATTTAAGATCAATTTTTGGAGTCAGTGTAACACCCCCAAGATATTCGAGGTGTATTACAGCGCCGTGGACCCCTACATGGGACCCACCAGGCTAACACAAGAAAACACCACTCGACTAACCATCTCGGTTAGCAATGAAATAATTATTAACAACAAGAACATAAAACAACACGTCCGGTACAACCGGCATAATAAACATCAACCAACAAATACAGTAACTCCAACAAAAACCAATCACAATCTGAGAGGAAAAGCTTAAGTACTCGCGAGTACAATCTATAAGTTTACAATTTGGAAAACATCCACATCAAAAGAGACAGTAGGAAATAACAAGACTCAATTGCACATGTCAACAACCTTGGCCGACATCCTCGTACCATCCCAGCGCCCGCTCGTCTGGCTCAACATAACCTGAAATCCATAACAAGAATTTCCCCGACAACGGGTCCCCAAAGGGGTTAGCAATTACGCTAGTACAAGTATTCAAGGCAAACCAATCGCTTACACATTTCATAGTACATGCACCAATATCGATTCAAAAACCAAAACTAGACATGTCTTTTCCGGAAAACATACAGTCCACAATTAGCCTTGAGAACAGGGCGGCAGCATACATTCTCACTCGAGGCCTCATAGGGACCCTACCGAGTTGGCTACAATTTCAGAAAAACAAAACTACGCACACGCTATGCCGTGAGAACAGGCGGCAGATACATTCTCACTCGAGGCCTCACAAGGACCCTAACGAGTTGGCTAGCGGTGCGAAACTCGTGAAATCCAGTGGCAAAGATAGATTTCCCTCCTTGACCCCGGGCCAACACAAGGTGAGTTACACACAAGTAATATACATCACCATTTCATGTTAAGCTTAAAGGTTTCCAAAAATACTTGCCTTGAATAATAGATGACGAACGAACGGAAAGGATAGTCACCGACGAACACTAGGAATCAACGAATCGAACCTAACGATTCAAGAACATAATCACAACCAATTCTAGACGAATACGGAAATGGAATACACCTGAAACCCGCCTACGATTCATGTATATTCGTACCAAAAATAACAACGAGGGCGGACCACAACCAAACCCTCTCGATTCCGCAAAACTATGAAAATATACCATGAATCCGTAGGGAAATTAATGATATCAACAAGATTAATCATATTCATCAAGAATCCATTAACAAAATGGAGAGAATCGGACAAAAACCCCAAAATCCCCAATTATCCAAAAGGGAGGGTTTCAAGAAATATTACCTTTGGAGATTCAAGTACTAAGATCCGTAGAACACACGTTGGATTGATCGTCCGGGCTTCACTACCGAAGAAAAATGGTGAAAATCAACCCCTCAATGGATAAAGATGAAGAACTCTTCCCCTCTCTCTCACTCTCTCTCGCGATGCAGGTGAAATGGAGGAGAAGACGACCGATCTCGTCTAATAAGGACGAGATTGCACAATTACCGCTTTGTGTGCCGCGGCACAGCCGAAGTGTGCCGCAGAACAGGCCAAAAATTACTCCCAGGTTTCGGCATTGTGCCGCGGCACGGCCTGCGTGTGCCGTGGCACCCGGTACAGGCGGGTTTTGGTCGCATATGTCACACGAGTGTGCCGCGGCACCGGATAGGTGTGCCGCGGCACTGGCTCGGCATTGTGCCGCGGCACCGGATGGGTGTGCCGCGGCACACAGTACAGTTCGGTTGGCCAACAACTGAAGAAATTTGTGTGCCGCGGCACACACATCTTGTGCCGCGGCCCACACCCCCTTTTGGGTCCCAAAATGATAAAAATGATCCGGAAAGAGAATAAAACGATAGGAATCAATATTTGGGAACCAATAACGCGAAATGGATCCTCGGCAACCCCGAAACGGCGGTTCCGCACCACAATAACGAGAATACAGTTCAACAGTTGACAGGAAGGACACACTGAAAGGTACACGAGGGTCACTATGACCGAGAAATATACCAAAAATAAAAATACAAGGGAAAGAAAAATACCGGATATTACATTCTACCCTCCTTAAAAGAAGTTTCGTCCCGAAACTTAAAATAAGTAGGGAGAAGCAATATCCCTTGCTAGGAAAACTCGACGAGATACACAAAAACCGAAGACTCGCGCCCGACGGCGAAACGCTGCAAGGAACGCAAAGAGACATACGGCGAGGAAATACGCTCTAGGGCGACTAACACAACGTCACCGGTAGAGGCATAATAAAATCAACGAGTGACAAGCGTCATTAAACGGATAATACAATCAAGTCAATTATCCGAACAATCACAAAACACAATGAACGAAAATTAATATGATTGACCAACCCAACGGTTCATCAATCAAAATGCGAGCCAAACGCTGAACAAATACGGAATTCCACCGCCTAAAGATTGGAAGATCGAAAACGAGACTAATTTCCCGAACTTAAGGGAATTACGAAGGAGCCTGAATGCTCAACAATCACGAAACAAGAACAAAAACTGAACAAACAAACGATTGAGACAACAAAAATCGAACAATCATGTCCGAAACACGTAGGATAATAAAATTCAAACAACAACTCCCAGGATGACCTGGTGAAAATAGCAAGACGTGCATTCCCACAATATCCACAGGAAAGGGAATAGCGATTGAAAAACCACAACGACAAACGAGTTATTTCGAAACAATACCACCCTCGTTCGATCAACAAAAGCAAGGGATAGGGAAAGTTCAGAAATGTTAACGAGCATAAATGAGTCGATAGAGCCAAAAATACAGAAGTTCAAATCCGATCCACTTCGAATAAAAGAACTATTAGAACCAAAAGATGTTACTTCCGAACAAGGTTCACAATAGTCGAACCGAATTCGGAAAGGTCACAGCGATAACCAGATCGACTCAAAACCAGATTACAGCTCGCTCGAACGATGAAACCAAGGTACAGAACAAGTTCAGAAGGTATCAATGAACACGAGCGAATCGATAGACTGGAGAAAGAGAAAATATAGAAGTCAAAATAGTACGGCTATTACCTTTGGCCTCGCCCCCGAAACTCACCACAACGGAACCAAGGTAACAATATAACAAGCAATCGACACAACGCGGAACAATCACCGATGCACACAATCATACCAACCCGAGCTCTAACAGCTCGCATATATGCGATACGCATAAACCGCTACGAGGAGACAACATCCAATACCAATATCACACCCCTCACAGAGGCTACCACGACAACTGTGTGGCGAACGACTCAACGCTCACACCACCAATTCAACAACAACTCGGGGGTTAACACCCTAACGAGAGCACGAACATCACACATATATTCCCGGACCACAAATAGGAATGATAGGTTTTGAAAACGAAAACCATCTTTTGAAAATAACTTGCAAGCACCAGTTGATCTTGAGTATCATATATCAAAAAGTAGTACAAACATCGTCATCGAGACTTTAAAAATATCATCTTGCGTTTGATAAAAAAAATGGAGACACCTTTCGTTAAATTAAAACTTTTCAGCTATATTCGACCTTCGGGTTTAAGCGAATGCGTTTCTAAATCATTAGAAATATTTCAAAATATTTTGATCCTCAAAGTAGAATAATTTTGAAACATAGCGTGGCACTAGTAGGCATCTTGAGAGCACTGTGAGAAAATAATTTATTTTAAAAGTACGTCTCGAGGTTTATTTTCTAAGATACTCAAGGTTTTTCAGAAGTACAATAGGCCAAAATGCCCAAAATTCGCACGTATCAACATTCACTTAAACACATCATATTACACGCATCAAATCGCTCAAAATCACGACAATGATATACAATCCTCAGGATATGTTTAACAACATCATTAAAACAACAATCGGTTTATCAAAACTGGATGGAAAACGATATTAAGAACAAAACTCCAAAAAGTCAACTCTAGGGATTCAAGAAAATACCTAGATTCGGCGAAGAACAATGGATTAGATGATGTTAAAAATCATCTAGGATACTCCAAAACACCTTTGGATGGAAGAAAAATCAGCCCAGATGCGAAACCGAGTCGCTACGTCTCAAACTCATGGAGGAAGGAGAAGAAATGAAGAAAAATGCAACTTCTAGACTGTTGTCCAGTATTTATACTGGACACAATTAGCGTGCGCTAATCATTAACGTTAGCGTGCGCTATCACGGCACCAAACAAAACTCCTGACCAAAAAAAATACACTGTTAGCGTGCGCTAACCCCAAGTGTTAGCGTGTGCTAACGAGAACTTCAGACCCAGTCCAGTAGCTCCTGGACTGCCCTGAACTACCAGGTAGCGTGCGCTAATGACCCACAGAGACAACAAAGAACATATCCGAAAAGTTACATGTCGTAAACCTTTCTCACACGGGTTTACCAGGCTAAGCACAATTTCCCATCTCATTTCGAAAATGCTAAAAAGACCACTGACGGTAATATTTTCCAAAACTCACAAACTCATTTGTCAAACCATCACGAAATATTCAAGGCCAAAATGCCAAAACTTGATTCAAGGAATCGGTTTTACGAAATAAAACTCAGTTTGCAAAATACCGAAAGCCGTTTGAAAGAACTCACGCAGCGGATAAAATACGGTACGGAAATACATCAGCAGAGACGACACTCCTCGTATAAACCAAATACGAGAGTCTAATAAACACATATCGTGAAATCAAAATCCACAGAAGGATTCCATCATTCAATCGACTAATCATACAAATAACTCGTGTCACATGAGGCACAACACAAGGAAGGGAGTTTTACAACCATAGGTCGCACGTAAGTGACGACCGCCCCTCGATACTAATCACGACCAATGATCTCAAACGACGCGTCGCGATGCGACTAAGTCAGACAAAATCCGACGAGACAAAACTCAAAAAAAAGTACAACTTGACTCGACAGCCTAGGTTCCCCAAGCTAATTTGATTTTTAAAATTGTATACTCTAGTTATTCGAAAATAAAACCGATAAGTTAAAAATCGTTTTCAAGACCCTTTTAAACACGACTAGGGCTTAACAGCGGTAGCATTTTATAAAATGTCCCAAACACTTTTATACACGACCTTTAAATACCGACACAAGGTTTTATTTGAAAATACAAGGCTGGCTCGCCCAAATTCATGTCACTTTTCAAAAACCCACAATACGATCAAGTCTCAGAGATTTTCAAGCATGCACGCCGCATGTATTATTATTACTAGAAATACATTGGTTGTAAATAACAATAATTAGCCAAGTACCAACAATTCCCGGATACTCATATACGACATTCAAAAATCACCAGTTCAAAAAGCGCAACTCGGAAATACTAATTCCAAGCATATGTCAAACTATCTCTTCAAGTTTGACAGCGTAACCAAAGATCACCGATTTGGACGTATGTCGAAACCAGCTATGTGAGTTTCTCAACAAACTCTGCCATCAATACCTATACCGGAACATATCAATGTTCAAAACTTCTACATCATACTGCACCCTTCGGTGTCCAACTCATCGGTACATTCGGCTCAACATACATTTAGTATATCGCAATTACCAAACACAGATTCCATCATACAACAAAAGACTAGAGAGTCAAGCCCTCTCACAATATACCACGGAGCAAAACTCGGATCTTTCGATCATCAACGATCCCACCAATGCCAGGAAGTTTAGCGATGGAAGGCTCGCAAAACGACAAACGGTCAAGCCCAGAACGGCGCACATACTCCAGAGAGACAAAGGACGGCGCAATACTAGAATCAAAAGTACACAAACCGGATGGATCGAGAAACAACTCGACAATAAGTATGAGAGAGGCAATCACAGTTCAAGAAGTGGAATTTCAATACGAGAAAACAAGAGAATCGAGTAAGGAAAACTTACGAGCACTGGATGTACTGAGATGCCGGCAGCGGTGTGACAATGTGCAAAACAAAACACAACTAGACCCAAATAACCAACAAGCCTAGGTATCCATAAACCTAGATCTCTGATACCATTTTCTGTAACACCCCCAAGATATTCGAGGTGTATTACAGCGCCGTGGACCCCTACATGGGACCCACCAGGCTAACACAAGAAAATACCACTCGACTAACCATCTCGGTTAGCAAGGAAATAATTATTAACAACAAGAACATAAAACAACACGTCCGGTACAACCGGCATAATAAACATCAACCGACAAATACAGTAACTCCAACAAAAACCAATCACAATCGAGAGGAAAGCCTAAGTACTCATGAGTACAATCTATAAGTTTACAATTTGGAAAATATCCACATCAAAAGAGACAGTAGGAAATAACAAGACTCAATTGCACATGTCAACAACCTTGGCCGACATCCTCGTACCATCCCAGCGCCCGCTCGTCTGGCTGAACATAACCTGAAATCCATAACAAGAATTTCCCCGACAACGGGTCCCCAAAGGGGTTAGCAATTATGCTAGTACAAGTATTCAAGGCAAACCAATCGCTTACACATTTCATAGTACATGCACCAATATCGATTCAAAAACCAAAACTAGACATGTCTTTTCCGGAAAACATACAGTCCACAATTAGCCTTGAGAACAGGGCGGCAGCATACATTCTCACTCGAGGCCTCATAGGGACCCTACCGAGTTGGCTACAATTTCAGAAAAACAAAACTACGCACACGCTATGCCGTGAGAACAGGGCGGCAGCATACATTCTCACTCGAGGCCTCACAAGGACCCTAACGAGTTGGCTAGCGGTACGAAACTCGTGAAATCCAGGGCGGCAGCATAGATTTCCCTCCTTGACCCCGTCGGGCCAACACAAGGTGAGTTACACACAAGTAATATACATCACCATTTCATGTTAAGCTTAAAGGTTTCCAAAAATACTTGCCTTGAATAATAGATGACGCAACGAACGGAAAGGATAGTCACCGACGAACACTAGGAATCAACGGAACTGAACCTAACGATTCGAAGAACATAATCACAACCAATTCTAGACGAATACGGAAATGGAATACACCCGAAAACCCGCCTACGATTCATGTATATTCGCACAAAATAACAACGAGGGCGGACCACAACCAAACCCTCTCGATTCCGCAAAACTATGAAAATATACCATGAATCCGTAGGGAAATTAATGATATCAACAAGATTAATCATATTCATCAAGAATCCATTAACAAAACGGAGAGAATCGGACAAAAACCCCAAAATCCCCAATTATCCAAAAGGGAGGGTTTCAAGAAATATTACCTTTGGAGATTCAAGTACTAAGATCCGTAGAACACACGTTGGATTGATCGTCCGGGCTTCACTACCGAAGAAAAATGGTGAAAATCAACCCCTCAATGGATAAAGATGAAGAACTCTTCCCCTCTCTCTCACTCTCTCTCGCGATGCAGGTGAAATGGAGGAGAAGACGACCGATCTCGTCTAATAAGGACGAGATTGCACAATTACCGCTTTGTGTGCCGCGGCACAGCCGAAGTGTGCCGCGGCACAGGCCAAAAATTACTCCCAGGTTTCGGCATTGTGCCGCGGCACGGCCTGCGTGTGCCGCGGCACCCGGTACAGGCGGGTTTTGGTCGCAGATGTCACACGAGTGTGCCGCGGCACTGGCTCGGCATTGTGCCGCGGCACCGGATGGGTGTGCCGCGGCACACAGTACAGTTCGGTTGGCCAACAACTGAAGAAATTTGTGTGCCGCGGCACACACATCTTGTGCCGCGGCCCACACCCCCTTTTGGGTCCCAAAATGATAAAAATGATCCGGAAAGAGAATAAAACGATAGGAATCAATATTTGGGAACCAATAACGCGAAATGGATCCTCGGCAACCCCGAAACGGCGGTTCCGCACCACAATAACGAGAATACAGTTCAACAGTTGACAGGAAGGACACACTGAAAGGTACACGAGGGTCACTATGACCGAGAAATATACCAAAAATAAAAATACAAGGGAAAGAAAAATACCGGATATTACAGTCTGTAGCTGACTTACAAGGTTTTCTTCTTTGTCCCTTGTTAGTACATCAACATCGAATTCAATTAGAAATAAACAAGTTTTACAAAATGTAATAAATTTTTATATATTATACCTGTTACACTCTTTTGTTTTTTATTCAATTTCTTCTTTTTTGGGGTCTTTTTCATCGGTGGTCCAATTATTTTCATCGGTGGTTCAATCACCTCCACACCTTCCGCAATTGGCAGACAACCAAAACCAAATTCAAGTTCTTCTTTTTGTCTTTGAAACAAACTTGAACTCCATGCTTTGAACGCTGGAACAGTTTTTTCCACTTTGATAGACCCAGATGTCGTTGAATTAACGTATATGATCTGCAACAAATAAATTAGTATTAAAATATAATAGTAAGTGTATTATTTGTTTAATATGTATTACATCACAGTTTAAAATTCATTGTATGAGAGTGTGAAATATAGTGCATTAATGTTTCATGTCTACTGCATCATAGTAGTCAGAATCAATCAATCATAGTTTTATATCAAGTGCATTCCTGTTTCAAACTTATTGCATCACAGTTTTAAATTTACTGCATCTTAGTCTCATAATCAGTACATCATACTTTGAATTATTAGTGCATTACAAAGTAAATAAATATAGAAAACTTACAGCCAACAAAAGCAATGGTCCACTGAAATACTTGTTTGGTTGATATCTGGAACACTCCTTTACCATACACTCTACAACGTATGAGCACCAATCCATCTGAGAAATGTTATCAGTATTAGAGAGAATTGGTATAATTCTCTCATTTACCTGCCCATCTTTGTTTCCTTGGCCAAATATAGAGAAGAAGAGGACAGTGAAACAAACTCGAAATTCCCAATCAACTTCTGTCAGACTGCACAAATGTTCCTCCAACTTTCCTATAAAACTTTTATTTTTAACAACAATACTTTGCAATAATTCTCTCCATTTTGCAGTAGTCTCTTCAAATAGATTTTTCTCTTTAAGTGCTTCAACTTTCATATCCCCCATTGGGATTCCAAGCATACCCCGAACCAATTCTCGAGTAATTTTTATCTTTCTTCCATCTTTCATTTTTATCGAGCAAGTTTTTTTATCAAAACCACCGACATCTCTAATTCTGATGGTGTAGAATCAAAGTTGAAATTATTATGAAAATCACCAAATCCCATCTTTTCTAATTCCTTCACCTGGAGAGTTCTCAATTTCTCAAGAACCTTTTGCAAACTTCTCGGCGGCATTCTATTCATGATAAATTTGGGTTCATTCTTTTTAACGTCTTCTTTTGTTACAACAACCAGTTCTGAATTCAAACTTTCATCGTCATTTGCTATTTTTACTTTCTTTTTCTTTTTGACTGGTGTCGTATCAAAATCTGAATCCATCTCTATTGCAGCCCTTTTACCCTTAATCTTCTTTTTAGTAATAGAAATGGGATTCTTCTTAACAGTTTTCACTTTAGCTGCAGTACGTTTAGTAATCTTCTCAACTACAGCATGTTTAGCATGATTTCCTGCTGCTTTTTATTTTTTTTTTCCGCATGTTCAAGAATAAGACTTTCCAATAATTCATTCCATTTTGCTTTAGCAGCCTCTTCAATAGCAGCTGTATCAATTGTATCTTCTTCCTCTGTTTCTACTTCATTTGTTTCATTATAACCAATTGTAACTTAGTTCAAGTTCTATTACATCAAAGAAACTGCCAAGCATATAAAATCACTTTCGAACATCATAGAAACGGTTAAGCATTCAATCTCATTTTCACACATCACACAAACTACGTTTAACCTAACTTATGTTCATACGCCGCAAACTAAAAGCTACTGCATTTCAATTTCAACTACTAGTACATCACATAAATTTTCAATCATACAATATCATTTTCACACATCACACAAACTACGTTTAACCTAACTTATGTTCATACGCCGCAAACTAAAAGCTACTGCATCTCAATTCCACTTCTAGTGCATCACAGAAACTGTCAAGAATACAATATCATTTTAACACATCGCACAAACTACGTTTAATCTAATTTATGTTCATACACCACAAACTAAAACTACTGCATCTCAATTCAACTTCTAGTGCATCACAGAAACTGTCAAGCATAAAATCTCGTTTTCACGCATCACACAAACTACGTTTAACCTAACTTATGTTCATACGCCTCAAACTAAAACCTACTGTATCTCAATTCAACTACTAGCGCATCACAGAAACTGTCAAGAATATAATATCATTTTAACACATCGCACAAACTACGTTTAATCTAACTTATGTTCATACACCGCAAACTAAAACTACTGCATCTCAATTCAACTTCTAGTGCATCACAGAAACTGTCAAGCATAAAATCTCCTTTTCATACATCACACAAACTACGTTTCACCTAACTTATGTTCATACGCCTCAAACTAAAACCTACTGCATCTCAATTCAACTTCTAGTGCATCACAGAAACCATCAGTTTTACAAAATCTATTTTGCACATATCATACACTTCATTTAACCTAACTTATGCTCATATTCCACAAAATAAAAGCTACTGCATCTCATTTTAACAGCTAGTACATCATAAAAACAAACAGTTTTACAAAATCTATTTCACACATCTCATAGACTGCTGCGAAATGTATTTATGCTCATATTGCACAAAATAAAAGCTATTGCATCTTATTTCAACAGCTATTGCATCAGAATAACAAAACTTACTTGATGTTTCTGTAATCGATTTTTCAGCAGCTTCAATCAACAATCGACTCCTTTTATTTTCTAAATTTATAAAAAAATAAATTATTTTAGTAATACATATATCAAATCGATGCAGTAAAATATGATTATCCATTAATAATACACTTACTAGGTGGGAGTTTCTTCTTCGCCATTGAAGATGCGATAATTTTTAAGAATTTTTTAGGGTTTTTATTTTTAGAGAGAGAAATTAGTAGAAGTGGAAGAGAGAGAGAGAGAGAGGGAAAATGATCGGGTTTTTTGGGGAAGATGAAACGCTGTGTCGAATTATTAACGCAGCGTAATTTTTATATACTACATCTTTTACCCCTCAAGTTTCTCTTATTTTCAAAAATGCCACTTCGCTTTTTTAATCTTGCAATGTAAATTCAACGGTTGATATCGCTTCCTACACTTTTTATTATAACACACTTTCTAAGATAACCCCACCATATATATATATACTAGTATAACACCCGTGTAATTACATGGAAACACAAAAAGAACTTTTATGTAAATATATAATATATAAATCGTTCATTATAAATTTCATAATATTTCTTTATAAACTACATTATTTGTTCTGTTTATGATTACACCATTCTCATCGCAAAAAAAGATTTCTAGTATTTCCTGATCTTCACTCTTTATATGGCAACATAAAGCTAACCATGACCGAATACGGGTCTTAGAAGATACATACCGATATGAGAAAGCGTTTGATCTTGACTCTTAAATATAGTCATGGCAATGCTTATAATAAGTGAGAACTGACGTATTTGAAATTTAAATGGTGATCTGATATCTAAGGGCTTAATATCAATTATGGAATAAATACTTTACTCTCAGAGTTATTCCCTGAATTTTTTTGTTCAATAATATTGTTACGGATTTGGATAATTATTAATGATGTGACAATGCATAATTCTGATGATTGATCCATATTTTGAATTAGCATAACTGAAACTCTAACTTACGATTTCAAGATGTGATTTGGAATTCTAGAACACTTGATGCTATTAAAAAAAAATCCATTGGATATACTTGATTTTGACTTTTAGAGGGCATAAATTTTGCATATACTATTAGAACTGAGATATATCCGCTTGTCTTTTGAAATTATAGACATCACGTAATCTTTTACTATCTCCACAACGTCGTTTGTTGGCGCTAGGATTGCTCTTTCTTCAAAAATTCACTTTATGGAAAGTTACTTATAAGTGAATGATAGTGCTTTCAACAATGGCTGCAATATGATTTTCGGCATTCCGAATTAGTAAATATCAAGAATATCAATCAAGGTTTCTCTATCGACTTCTTCACCCAGCTTACCATTTACAATTTTTAGGATTCATTCGGAGAAGTCCTTAATTTCTTGTAGATGATGAGATGACATTGTTTGTCCAACAATTAATCTCATATTCTTGGTCGGTATTATGAGTTTACAATGATGCCCAAGTGAAGAAGAGCTTATACTTGAATAACTGATATATGCATTGTCCTTTGGTACAACTTCATATGTAGAATTATACTAAATAATTATGGCAATGGTAATTTTTGTAATATTTAAATTTAAAAAGCTTTTCGAAATACATAAGAGATTTTGACTTATAACTTAAAATTAAGCACTTCTCAAATTCCAATAAAAAAATATAATAGTAGTATATATAATTTAATTACTTGTATGACCTATTATAAATATACCTGTTAATTTAGAAAACTACATCCAAGTCCTAGCCTTAAAATTACCAAGAAATTTAACAATTTAGATTATTATATATAAGAATAGCTTGGATAAGTTAAAAAATATACATCAAAATTTTGTCCTAATTAAAAACGACCTTAAAATTTTAAAAAATTACAAAATAAAAAACTCAATTGATTTGATTAAAGTGAAACGGTATATTTATGCTTATATGAAATTTTTCAAACATTTAACTTCATATTTAAGAGTATTAAAGTCTTCCCCATTCTACATTAAAAAATAAAAAAAGAGTTGAAGTACTTTTATTAATTTCTGAAACTTGTATTACAAAAAATCTCGGCGGCATTTGGTTGAAGTGAAACTATATGTATATTCATTTTAAAATATATTTTGGAATTACATAGTAAGGAGATTATGACGTATAACTTAAAATTGAGTACTTCTCAATTTTAAAAACAAAAAAGAAGCAGCATCATTGTAGTATATATATAAGTGAATTACTTGTATGACTTAATGTAAATATATTAATCACGGAGTTAACTAAGAAAACTACGTCCACATCCTAGCCTAATTAAAATTATCCTCATTTTTTAAAAGAAAAAAAATGCCAAATTTTGTTTGTAATATAAGATGAGCCGGGAAAAGTGGTACTTTTCAGGCATTGAACTTCATAATTAAGAGTACTACTAAATTCAAGAAATTTTACATTCAAAAGAAGAGAAAACTAATTAGAGTATTTTTAGTAATTCGTGAAACTTGTATTACAAAAAAACTAAGTGACATTTGGTTCAGTTGAAACTTTGTTATCATTTTTATATGATGTTATTTTCAAACATTAACTTAATATATAGAAGTATTACACATTTTACATTCAAGAGAACACATAAATAGTTGGGCACTTTTAGTCATTTCGTAAACTCGTATTAGAAAAAACCTCAATTTATATCTGATTGTGTTAAACTGTATTTGATGAAATTTTAGTTCCACTTTCTTTTTTGGTCATTTTTTTTGCCAAAATGATCCAAATCGTTAAGTATTTAACGGTTCCTGTTATATGGCCAAAAAGGAGATAATTGAATTCCTAGATTTGAAAAAAATTACATATACTATTTGGATATAATTTAAAATACAAAAGCAAATCCAAAACTTTCAAAAATGTATAGTTGATTTTAAAAGTAGATAAATTTAAGACAAAAAAATTAAGAATCACTTAAAACGATCAATTTTTATTTTCTAAAATTCTCTTTGTACAAAGATATATGGATTAGTATATTATTATTAAATTTAATTTCTTATATATTTTGAAATATCACTTTAAAAATTGTTAAAATCAAGAATTATATAATTTAGTAGGTACAAGTTTTTTCATTTATTTTGTTATTTTATATTAATTAAATAAGATTTAAAATTAAAATAGACTAATTGATTTATTCCATAGTTTCTTTGATTTATTTATAAATAATAATTAAAACTATTGTTTCTACACTTTCAATATTATTTTTGAGTAAGATTATTTTGATTTATTTAATTGATTAAGACTTCAAGTACCTTTTTAATTATATATATTCAACACTTCTTTTGCAATATTCCCAAGCATCTTTCATTTCAGTTGATTTTTTATTGATATACCTAATTATATTGACTAACTAATATTAACTAATTAATTAGTGGAATATATAATATTTCCGTGAGAATTTAAGTTTTTAATATATAGTGCACACTGCTATATCAAATTTCTCTTTGTTTGAGAATTATATTTTAATTAATGAAAATATGAAATCTTTTTGTAAATATAATCAATTCTTATTTATTCATAATTCATATTCCTTAATTCGTAAAAATTAATAAGGTAGGTAGGAGTTATTTGAGGTATAGTTATAATGTAATTAATGCAATGATGATTAGGCTAGTAATTGATTATGTGTCAACTGAAGAATGAGAGGCTGACGCATATGCACCCGAAGCACCAGCAAAAGACATGTGGCAGCCGAAGCATGAGAAGCTGCCACTTAAGCTCAACGTATTCTGCATTAGTATATAGGAAATATATATATATATATATATATATACCCATTGTGGGAGAAAATGAGGTGATCACAAAAAAGGGCTCTCTCTCTCTCTCTCTATATATATATATATATATATATATATATATATATATATATATATACCATTAACTAATTTCCATCACAATATAAGAATATTTTTGTAATTACATCTTTCGTATAATATAAATATATACAGGGAATAATAAAAGGAGGGGGAATTGTCATTAAAAAAATGCACCGGGCAGCTATCTGTAGCAAATCCAGGATCATGTGGGTGGAAAGTAGACCTGACAAACAAGCGGGCTCGGCTCAAATGAGCCGGACAAAAAACGGGCGGGTCTTTTTTGGGCCGGACCAAAAGGGCCGTTTTTTTTGGGCCAAAATTATTAGGCCCGTGGCTCCGCCCGGCCCGCGGGCCTCAACATTTTTTTTTAAAATCAATTCTGAAATAAACATACAAATATTTTTTCGATCCTTAATTATTAAATTATCACTATACTATCACAATTAGATAAATAAATACACAGTTATTTTTATTTGATAATTACATTATTTACTACACTACCACAATCAAAAGATAAATATACAAATATTTTTATTTGATCATTATATCATTTATCACTACTACTTTTTTATAAAATAATAATATTATTGATATGATATACTATAAAGTAATCACAAAGTCCCATAAAAAAGAAAATTACATCAATAATTAACATATAGATGTAATATAATCTAACAAGTAAAAAAATTAAATAATATAATTACACATAACATAATTTAAAAAAAAATGGGTCGGGCGGGCCAAATCTGGACCGTGCCAAAAAGGCCCGATTTTTTAGGCCAAAAGTATGCAGCCCAATGCCCGTCCAAAAACGGGCGGGCTGGCCCGGCCAGCGGGCCTGGACCTATTTTGCCAGGTCTAGTGGAAAGATATGCTTTGCTCTTGAGAGAGGTCTTGACTTGCTTGCCTTTCTGACAGGGTCCAGAGACATTGTCTTTATGAAATGAAATATCGGGCAAGCTTCTGACCATTCTCTATCGAGCTAACTTGTTGATAGTCTTGAAATTGATATGAGAGGTCCTTTTGTGCCATAGACAGCTTTGATCTGCATTGTCTTTGGCAACAAAACAAGAAATTACGATACCCCTGGGTTTCCAGTCAGCAATATACATGTTACATGACCGGCTTCCTCTAAGGACAATTTGTTTGGTCTTTGCGTCCTTCATCTACATAGAATTTGACTGCGAATTGTTTGCCACAGAACTGACTAATGCTAAGTAGATTGTAAAGTACTAACTGCTTGGAATGAAAATTGAATATATTAGTTGAACAAATTATTAAAAGACTATTTTGCCCTAAAAATCTTTATTTTTGGGGCCTCTCAAATTTTAGCACAAGTGCGAATATTTCTGTTCAAGTAGTGCAATAGCGTTTGCTATAGTGGAATTAAAAGTACCATTCATCACTCGATAAGCAATTAAGCACACAGATGTTTCATAAACGCAGTGATGAACACGCAAAACAATATTTCCTTCCCTGCCTCACGCAAACACCTAACCCCGGAACCGGATCCGACCGATCCAACGGTGGCACTTGCCGGAGATCATTCTAAACGGCGACGGGTTATACCTGAACCTTTACTCCTCCTGATTCAAATTGTCTTCTCCGCTGGCACATCTTGGGTGGAGAAAGTAGTTCTTTCGAACCCTAAAACTGATGTTAGTTTACTGCCGCCGCCACTAATAGTGAAATACAGTTCGTGAAATGGAGGCCTTCTGGAAGTCTTGTAATACCTCAGATCACTATTGAGGATGAATTACTTCGACAGATTAATGCTGAATGGAGTGATTCCATCATTATCAAAATTCCCGGTCGAGCATGGAACATTGGAGTTTTGCGTGGCAGACTTGAATATATTTGGGGTTTGCGTGGGAATTACGATTTGATGGACGTTGGACCCAATTTGTTTATTCTCCGGAAGCTGAATCCTCTAACTCGAGAAGACATCCTCATGAAAGGTCCATGGAAGATTGCGGGCCACTTTCTGGCAATCCAAAAATGGTTTCCGGATTTTGATCCGTTAACCTACAAAATAACCACGGCTATTACGTGGATCAAAATTCCTAACCTTCCGGCACAGTTTTATCGGGCTGCTATTCTTTTACAGATTACGAGGGGCATTGGTGAACCTATCAAAGCCGATGCGAATACTTTTCACCTAGAAAGAGGGCGTTTTGTGCGCCTATATGTGCAAGTTGATCTTAGGAAGCCTTTGGAGCGTGCTACTGATATTAACCACAAACGATACCAAATAGTCTATGAGAACCTCCAAACGCTTTGCTATAATTGTGGCAAGGCGGATCACACTTTGGCATCTTACCCTCTCAAGATAATAGCACCGACACAAGAGGAAGCAGGTGTGGCGAGTGTTGGAGCTGGAGAAAGTTCTGGGGCCGAGGCTCCAGTGGACAATTCTACATTGCCATCTGAGAATGATGGTAATTCTACAGGTGCTAAAAATGTAGGGGCGGTGCAGGAGGCAGTTTTTGAGAAGCCGGAATACGGGCCTTGGATGTTAATGAAGAGAAGTAAGAAGAAACACGTTAGCACGAAGGACGGGGGGAAAGCCTTGAAAAGTGAATCAACAGCGAAAACCACTATGGGAACTTGAAATAAATTTGCAACCTCCGATGAATAAAGCTGAACTTGTGCAAATCTTGCGGCGTAAGACTGATGTACAGCTTCGAAATAAATTTGATATTCTCGATAGCATTGCAAATGCAAGGGTTAATATTGAGGAAGCTAGTACACCTGTGCTACCCCCTAAGCACAAAAGTAGGAAGGTTAATGTTGGAGACACTCGTGGGAGGCACGGTTATGTAGTGCCAGGTGCAGTTCCAAGTTCACCAGGTCACCCATCATCAGATTCGATTACAGAAACTGAGATGTGCGATGTTCAAGACGGATCAACAGAAGATGTGGACATGGTCCAGTAAGTATCCTTTGTCATATTGTCTATGAATATGTCTCTCAAGATTATTTCCTGGAATGTTCGTGGTGTGTTGAAAGATGGATTTAAATCCAATTTCGATCTTGTTTATAATATGCATAAACCGGATATTATGTTTTTGTTGGAAACGCATGCTAGTGTGGATGTTTCCAACAGGATTGGTAGGAGTTTGGGTTTTGCAAACCAGGTTGTCTGTTCTTCGAATGGAGCTTCTGGTGGTATTTGAATGTTATTTGACAAGGTGAATTTTGATGTGGAGGTGTTGAGTTCTAGTGACCAATATATTCATGCTAAGATTCTTCAGCCTGGGTTAGCACCTTGGATCCTTTCGGGTGCTTATGTTCGTCCTACTGTGGAGGACAAAACACAGTTCTGGGAGGGGCTTTCAGTTTTTTCTCGCACTGTTTCTTACCCCTGGTGTGTCACAGGGGATTTCAACGATATTTTGTCAATATCAGAAAAGAGAAGAAGACTTCCAGCTACTTTTTCGAGATGTCAGAGGTTCCGTAACGCTACTGATAGTTGTGATCTTATTGATTTGGTTTTCCAGGGGCCAACCTTTACATGGTGCAATGAACGACGAGGTGCAGAACGTGTATGGGAAAGGCTGGATCGCTCTCTTGTAAATTTGGAGTGGAAGGAACTATTTCCAAATGCTATTGTTATTAATCTTCCGAGAACTTTCTCGTATCACAGCCCCATTCTGACTATATGTGGGGGTTGGGTGGCGCGGCCCGAAAGGCCATTCCGTTTTGAAACTGCTTGGTTGGTGGACTCTCATTGTGATGAGGCCGTGAAGAAAAACTGGAGTGACAATGATTCCCTTCAAAATGCTATATGTGATCTGCCCAAAATTCTCAAAGATTGGAATGATCAGTCTTTTGGGAATGTCTTTAGACGCAAGCGACGGCTTCTCGAAAGAATTAATGGTATTCAGATTAGTCTGGTGGAGAAGGTGGTGACTGACAATGTTCTTAATTTTTAGAGGAACATGATCGGTCTTCTTAATACTACTTCAAAGCAAGGAGAGGAGATTTGGAGACAGAAGTCACGAATCCGTTGGTTGGTTGATGGGGAGAGAAATACTCATTTCTTCCACCAAACTGTTATTCAGAGGAGAAGAAAGAGTAATATCACTTCTCTCAATATTGATGGTTCTTGGTGTATGGTAGATGATTTACTTCGATCCCATGTATGGAATTTCTTCAACAAGTTATTCGGGGAGAATGCGTATACTGGTCGCAACTTGGGGATATCTTCTTTCCAGGCTACTATCTCCTCGGATGAACAGATGGATCTTAGGAGATTGGTGGATATACCGGAGTTGAGGCAAGTTCTTTGGTCTTTTCATTCGAATAAGGCGCCCGGCCCGAACGGTTTTCATGCAAAATTCTATCAGCATTATTGGGAATCTTGTAAGGACTTACTTTTGAAGTTTGTTAATGATGCCTTGACTAATGAGGCATTCCCTGACTGTTTTGGGGAATTGTTTATCTGCCTTGCTCCCAAAGTTCAGAATCCGGACCAGATCAGCAAGTTTCGCCCGATTACACTATGTAATGTAACCTACAAGATTCTGACTAAAGTACTCACCTTGAGGCTTCGTGATATTATACCCCGTATTATTTCACCTACTCAAAACACCTTTATTAAAGGACGGGGTACTTAGGATAATATCAGATTAGTCCCAGAGATTTTGCACGTACTTCGTTCAAGGAAGCAAAACGCTACTGGTAGCATGCTTATCAAACTGGATTTGGAGAAAGCCTATGACAAGGTTAGTTGGGACTTCGTAGAAGAAAGTCTACGTTTTTTTGGTTTTCCTGAGAAGGTGGTGCGGGTTATTATGTTTTGTGTTAGGTTCTCTAAGCCCAGAATTCTTTGGAATGGGGTCGCCCTTTCAACCACTTGAGCCTACATGTGGCTTGAGGCAAGGAGATCCACTTTCTCCTTACCTCTTTGTCTTATGTATTGAGCGGTTATCGTATCTCATTAATGAGCAGGTGGAGGACAGCTGATGGGAGCCTGTACAAGTTTGTAGAAATGGGCCGAGGTTTTCTCGTTTTTTTCGCTGATGATTTGTTTCTGTTTGCAAAAGCAGACAACTAGAATGCGAGATGTATTAAATCTATTTTACTTGACTTCTGTGCAGCTTATGGGCTTGTTGTCAGTGATAACAAATCGAGGATCTTTTTATCTAGTAAACGAGGTTTATGTCGACAAAGATAAATTAGTGAATTTTTTGGGATTTGAAATTACTTCTAATCTTGGCAAATACTTAGGCGTACCTCTTATTCATGGGAGGGTCACGACTGGGACTTTCCGTGGTACTGTGGATAAAGTGGCGAATAGACTCTCTAGCTGGAAAGCAAAGCTCTTGTTTGTTGCTGGCAGAGTAACTTTGGTGCAGTCAGTGGCTTCTGCGCTCCCTGTACATAATATGCAATCTCAGTGGCTTCCAGAAAATACCTGCAAACAGCTAGACAAGCTTAACAGGAATTTTATCTGGTCATCTGATCCGGAGAGGCGTAAGTAGCACTTAGTTGGTTGGGACACGGTGACTAAGTCGAAAGCTATGGGCGGTCTTGGTCTGAGAAGAAGCAGAGCTGTTAATATTGCAATACTCGGTAAGGAAGGATGGAAGTTGTTGTCTCGGGAGAATAATCTTTGGCTCTCAGTTTGCAAGTCGAAGTATTTGAAAGGTACGAGTATTCAACAGTATATGCTCCGTGGTATCGAATCAAATGCCTTCAAGGGCCTTGCGAAGAGCTGCGCTAAGCTTGAGGCCTGTTTTGGGTGGCGTATCGGAGACGGACGGAGTGTATCCTTTTGGTTTGATAAATGGTTGGGTGTTGTATGTAATACCCGAGATTTCTGATATGTATTTGGAACTTGTGATATTGTAATTGTTACACTTTGATCTGAGTATTATTCTCCGTATTTCATAATCCGGTGTTGTTGAGCGTATGATTTCATGAATGTGATTTAAAAAGTGTGATTCTGCGCATGTAGCGCACGCTACCGTCTAAGTGTAGCGTACGCTAACTTGGATCCATAGCGCACGCTACGAAGGAACCTTAGCGCACGCTATACGTGGTCAATATGATTGAGACGTGTTGGTAGGTGAGATCAGGTCGGGGATCTTGGTCAGATTGTGTCGGGATGAACCTGGACGGCTTTCGGGAAAAAGCCAAGTCAACGCGTTAGCGCACGCTAGTCACATGAGGGTAGCGCACGCTAAAGGCTGAGTACAGTGACATCAGTAACGTTTCAGATAGCCGTTAGCGCATGCTATGATTATGGACTAGTGCGCGCTAATAACTATTTTCTATATATAGGACATCATCCTTTTTCATATTTTCAGACTTTTCACTCTCCCATCCGAATTCTTGAATTTAGAAAGTCACTCTCTCCATCCTAAACACTTCTTGCCGGCATCCTAGCTCGTGTTGAAGATTGTAGATCATTGGGGATTGGTGTTCAAGCCTTCGGCGTTGGATTGCTTCGAATTTCCTCCTTGTTCGTCACTACTTTGAGGTAGGTGATTCTTCACCAATATTAGTAGTATTCTGAAGAACGTTTTTGATCATGTTTGGGATTTACCTAGTCAGTTAGATTCATAAGTAGTCGAACATCATGTGTTTGAAGGATATTTTCGATGTTTCGGTACTTATTCATCGTATAAACCATTGAACCGCTTAGTGTTTGAACTTCTAGCATATTCTGAAGCTTCATAACGATTTGTAACCAGTATATGGAGATTTTCTAAGTTCTTATGCCTTTACATAAAGGAAACCATACGTTTTGGGACATATAACGGATTGAACTTAGGATATTCCTTGAAGATCAAAAATGGATTATGGCGTTGTGATGATGTTACGTAACCTTGTATCTCGTAATCGTTTAATCCATATAGAACTTTCACAAAACCTTATGAGCATGATATGCACGGGGATGACATATATTATCACCATAGAATTCTTGAGTTCATCACCATTAGATCAAGTTTTCTGCCAGAAGTAATCTGCCATGCACGGTTAGCGCACGCTAACATACGTAAGTTAACATGCGCTATCGGGAATAAGTTAACGCACGCTACGCTTGGTACGTAACGTACGTTTATGTTATCAGTCGAGTCAGTCGGCTGATCAGAGAGAACTGTCAGTCCATGGCTAGCGTACGCTAGACTCAGACGATAGCGTACGCTAACAGGAAGGCTTAGTGCACGTTACGTAGAGTACGTAGCGTACGCTAAGTGGTTCAGGCAGATTTCGTATTTTGAGCTTTGGCCGTAGACCGGATTGATAGGCAATCGTTCGACTTGAGATGAATTGTATATCATTTCTTTTGTTAAGGTTCGAGCTTGCTACGTTGATCGAAGAAGGCGGCCTTCGAGTGGGTTGAAATCATTGAAGTGTTTCGTTCTTGTCATCTTCGAGGCAAGTATCGTAATGTGTTAATATTGGTATTTTTGAGCATGCGTGTGGTTTATTCATGTTGATGAACATGAGATTTATTTCGTTGAATTGTCATGATATTCGTTATCTAGTGTTTGTATGTTCATGTTGATGGACATAGCGATTTGGCATATATGTATGCATGAGTTGTGTTTGTGTTTGTTGTGCGATCTATGCTGAGGGCGCTGGATCGGATGTCCACCTCGTGTTGGTCCGACGATCATCTTGGGATCTAGCCGAGGCATTGGATCATTGGACGGGTTATTTCCACCTCGTGTTGGTCCGACGGATCATCTTGGGATCTATCTTTGAGGCTGGATCATTGGAATACCCTTGCTGTGTTAATGGAATCTTGTGGATTCGCATTATCGGATTCCTAGCGGAAGTCCGTGTGGTGTATTTTGTTATGTATTGTTGATGCATATTTAATTCGTTTAAATGATACTTGTACTAGCATCGTTTTGCTAACCCCTTCGGGGGTTGACATTTGTTTTGATGTTCAGGTAGCTGAGGTGCGGGAAAGCGACCATAGTACCGATGTGACGGCGAAGGGTTGATGATGTTTGTTGGTGGTGGTGATTCGTTTTTCTTGGTTTGATTTCAGTACTCGAGTACGCGTGTCTTATTAATATCATTTCGATATGGTTGTATTAATTACTCGTTGAACCAGTTGGACCGGTTTTGAAAATTTAAATTCCCGTGGTATTGATGTCTTTTATTTACATTTCTTTTATTTAGCCTTGTAAATCCTTACTTAAAAGGTTTACGGCGCTGTAGTTATTCCGAATATCTCGGGGTGTTACAGAATATGGTATCGGAGCTAAGATTCATGGATATCTTGGCAGTCGGGTTTTAAGTTGGGTCTGTTTACGTTATTGATTTATGAGTTGTTCGTAACATCACTGTTCAGCCAAAAGTCGTCATGTGGACCGTGGTTGTAAGTCTCTTAATCTCTTGTACTACCGTTTTACTTAAATCTGTTTTGTGAGTATTGACGGGCTTTACTTTTTGAAAATTTTGTATTGGATATTGAGAAGTTGTGTTTTCAGTATGTTGAGAGGAGGTCGTGGACGCGGACGCGGACGTGGTCGTGGACGCGGACGTGGAAATATGAGACAGGAGGACTCCGCAACTACCCCAGAATTATCGGCTAGTAGAACTGATTCCCATTCTGGAGGGCAGCAAGGATCGGCGAATGACGACGCAAATCCTAACATGCCGGGAGTGCTTCAACAGGTGGTAGCTCAGATAAACCAATTCGCTCAGGTAGTTGACCGTATGCAGACAGCGATGGGACAGCAGCACCACGAGGATAACCGGGGAGACAGATGGCTTGTTGAGGTAGTCAAATTGCATCCGCCAAAGTTTGACGGATCTGCTGAGGTACTTACTTGGGATCATTGGCTAAAGGAGTTAGAGAAAATATTCGCGGGTATTAACTGTCCCGAAGACCGGAAGGTTCCCATTGCCCAGTATTTTCTGATTGGGGAGGCCTTTGACTGGTGGGAAGCTATTCGACCCGAGGATCATAATGCGGATTGGACGGAATTCAAACTAATGATGGAAGCACAGTATTGTCCTCGTCCAGTTAGAGAGGCAAAAATCCGAGAGTTTTTCTCACCACAGAGTTCTAAGCAATCAGAAGACATAATCAAAACTTTTAATCATCAGCTGACGTGTGTCCGACACTTGGTCAGAACGGAGGCAGAAAAGATTTTTCATTTCGACATGCGAATGAAGCCGGAGATTCAGCAGTACATGTCCGGATTCGAGTGTGCTACGTTACGACAGTATCAAGACAAAGCGCTGGCCTACGACATGAAAGAGGCGGCAGTGGAGAAATCAGTGGAGGCAAAGAAGCAGAAAGTGACCGGCAGCTTCTCAGAAAACAAGAGTGGTGGGCCCCGCAAGGGCCAGTCTTCCTTTTATTCGGCTAGAAAACCTCCACATCCTTCTAGAGGTGGAAAGAAGTTCCGGACTACATCGGCAGTTTCGGACGCATCAAAGAAATGCTACAATTGTGGTCGAGCAGGGCATATTCGACGTGATTGCCCTGCATCTTCTGTGACTTGTTACGATTGTGGGCAAGAAGGGAACTGTGCGGCTTTCTGTGGAGTTGCTACTGGATCTTTTGGTACTCGCACTCCAGCGCCAGTTCCAAAGGAGATAAGTGTGAACCAGACGCAGCAGGGTGGATTTCAGCAGCAAAATATTGGGAAGAGAGAGACATCCAGTGCTGGGTCCGTTCCTCCGCGCCTGTACGAGATGAGGAAATTTGACGATCAGAACACTGCTGTTGCATCAGGTACGATTCAGATCCTTTTGCAACCAGTTAGTGTCTTATTCGATTCCGGATCTACACATTCTTTCATATCATTGAACTGTGTTAATCGTTTAAAAATCTCGTGCTTATTTGATTGTGAACCATATGTTGTGGGTTTGCCGAGTGGAGAGAGAATTGTGGGAACCCTAGAGGCTAGAGATTTTCCAGTGTCTATAGGAGGGAGAGATTGGCCATCGAATCTTATTGTAGTTGACATCTACGGTAACGATTTAATTCTCGGAGACGATTGGCTCAACCGTTATGGAGCTATTCTGAATTACCGAGAGAGAGTCATTTCTATCATTGCTGATGACGGATCTGAACACTTATTCCGTGGATGGAGACCGGAAAGCTCGGGAAAATGGATCAAAGCAATGAAAGCTGTGAAATTACTGAAGCAGGGATGTCATGGACTTTGGTGCTATGCCATGAGGAAAGAGGAAGGAGTAGAGCTCTCGTCTATTTCAGTTGTGAATGAGTTCTCAGATGTATTTCCTGACGAACTACCTGGGTTACCTCCGCAGAGAGAAGTGGAGTTCACTATCGAATTAGAGCCTGGAGCAGCTCCTATTTCCAGAGCACCATACCGCATGGCGCCAACCGAGATGTATGAACTCAAGAAGCAACTGGAAGAATTGTTACAGAAGGGTTTTATTCAACCTAGCGTTTCTCCTTGGGGAGCGCCCGTTCTCTTTGTCCGGAAGAAAGACGGATCCCTCCGACTGTGTATTGATTACAGGGAGCTCAACAAGATGACGATCAAGAATAAGTATCCTATACCTCGGATCGACGACTTGTTTGATCAACTGCAAGGGGCAAGGGTATTCTCGAAGATTGACTTGCGATCAGGATACCACCAGTTGAGAATTAAGGAATCGGATATACCGAAATCTGCTTTCAGATCCCGGTACGGGCACTATGAATTTGTAGTGATGCCATTTGGACTTACCAATGCTCCTGCGGTATTTATGCAATTGATGAATCGGGTATTCTTAGAATACTTGGATAAATTCGTGGTCGTTTTCATCGATGACATCTTGATCTATTCGAAAGACGGAGGAGCATGCTGAGCATTTGCGTGTAGTTTTGAGCACCTTGAGGAAGGAGCAGCTGTATGCAAAGCTTTCGAAATGTGAGTTCTGGCTTAAGGAAGTAACCTTCCTTGGGCATGTGATATCAGCGGACGGAGTTCAGGTGGACCCGAAGAAAGTCGAAGCAATCTTGGAATGGGAAGCTCCTAATAACGTGAAAGAAGTCCGGAGTTTCTTAGGACTTGCTGGATATTATCGCCGCTTTGTAGAGGGATTTTCCAAAATTGCTCGTCCGCTCACTCAGCTGTTACAGAAAACTCAAAAGTTCATGTGGAATGAGAAATGCCAGGCTTGTTTTGATGAACTTAGGAAGAGACTGACGACAGCACCTATATTAGCGTTACCAGATGGGACTGATGGATTCATGGTGTCTGACGCTTCAAATCGAGTGCAGGATGTGTGTTGATGCAAAAAGATAAGGTGATTGCCTATGCTTCTCGGCAGTTGAAACCGTACGAGGTTAATTACCCGACTCATGATCTGGAGCTAGCAGCTGTAGTCTTTGCATTGAAAATTTGGAGACATTATTTGTACGGCACCCATTGTCAGATCTTTACAGATCATAAGAGTCTCAAGTACATTTTCAGTCAGAAAGAATTAAACATGAGGCAGAGAAGGTGGCTGGAATTGATCAAGGATTACGACTTGGAGATTCTCTATCATCCGGGTAAAGCAAACGTAGTAGCCGATGCTTTGAGCCGTAAACCTGTTTCTCTTCGAGTGTTGGAAGCACTTACATCCCAAACCAGCATTCAACGGGAACTGATCCGCGAAGGGATTGAAGTATGGGCACCAGGAATCCAAGGGCAACTATATGTGATGGAACTGACTTCATCACTAGGCGAGGAGATCAAATCTAAGCAGTTAAACGATTCTCTGATCCTTCGATTATGTGACGAAGTAAAGAAAGGAAAGGCCCCAGGATTCGTGATACAAGATGATGGAGTTCTGAGATTTCAGAGTCGACTTTGCGTTCCCGACGATGATGATTTGAGACGGACAATTCTGAAGGAAGCTCATAGCGCACCTTATTCTATTCACCCGGGCAGCAGTAAGATGTATAAGGATCTAAAAGAAAATTTCTGGTGGGGGAATATGAAGAAGGACGTAGCAGAGTACGTTTTGAAGTGTTTGACTTGTCAGCAGGTTAAGATTGAGCATCAGCGACCTGCCGGAATGTTAAAGCCGCTTCCGATCCCTGAGTGGAAGTGGGAGGATATCTTGATGGATTTCATCACCAGTATGTCAAGGACCAAAACGGGAATGAACATGATTTGGGTTATAGTTGATCGACTAACCAAGTCGGCTCATTTCCTAGGAATTAAAGATACTTGGGGACCCGAGAGATTGGCGCGAGTATTCATTGCAGAGGTAGTCAGATTGCATGGGACATCGAAGACCATTATTTCAGATCGAGATGGTCGATTCGTGTCGCACTTCTGGAAGGCAGTTCACAGGGCTTTGGGGACTGAGCTCAACTTTAGCACGGCTTATCATCCCCAAACGGACGGTCAGTCCGAAAGGACTATACAAACAGTAGAAGGCATGCTTAGAGCTTGTGCCTTAGATTGGTCGACTGATTGGGAAGTTCATTTGCCGTTCTTAAGTTCTTCCATTGTAAGGCCATCAGCGGGTAGCCTATAAATGTTCTGAAGAAGATCTCGATCGATACAGATCTCTACACCTTGAATGATAGCAGTGATATCAGCAACGTGACCTCCCTGGGCCAGCGACAAAAAGCGAACGGCGGGGTTGAGGTAAAAGTCCTCAACCAAGTGAACATCGTATTTCTCAGCGGTTTGACTCCCAAGGCGGTAGAGACCTTGCTGACGTAGTCGGGTGATGATGAACTCCATGGGTTCGACATGATTGGTTTCAGAGAGAATACGCTCGATGACGATAGATCTTGAGAAGATCCGTCCATCGATGATGTTTGAGGTTTTCTTGAGCGCGGGAGAAGATGTCTGACCAGCCATTGATGTTTCTCAAGAAAAATATGAAAGAGAATAAACGAAATGCAGTAAAATGCAGAAAACTATGTAGGCTGAATTTGCTTGAGTACTCTTAAATTTTGTAGAAAGCGTAAAGAGACTCTAATGGCAGTATCAGTCCTTTTATAGTGGGGGGTGAAATAGGGTTTTCCAGAGTACGAATGGTCAGATTTAGGGGATGGGAGCCGGTTTTTGAAATCAACGGTCAAGATGGACTGAGTGTAACTGGTACACTTATCCATTAAAATGTTAAAATATGAGCGGGTCCCACTTCTGACATTTGTTGTTACCCTAAATGCCTGAAACGGTGGTTTTAAAACATTAAACAATTTAAAAACATCGCGGCTTTTGAGATTCAGTTGTCCAGATGTCGTGTAAGGCATTTAATGTAAATGACGTTTGACATGAAAATAGGGCACGTGGAAAAAATCATTTTTAAAATGAAATATTATAATATAAACTGAATCGAAATCCTATAGTATGTGCTGTATCCGCGACGATACAACGTTCCCCCTTAAAAGGTACATATAGGTTTTAACTCCATACAACAATTTTTGGATTAATGCTGTATTCATGGGCCATACTGTATTCCCCCTTAATTATTACACATGTCAGCTGTAGGATAATTCATGTCTTTGTTCACTACAGTGATGTATTGATGGTTCTGAGTGTACATATAATTAATGGTGGATACTGTATTCTTGGGTCTTACAACATTCCCCCTCAATTGTTGAGTAAAAACAGTAAATTACTTACAGGGAGTTGGGCTGTAGCATTCCCAATTCTTGTCTAAGCATGTTGAATCTTGCTGTGTCGAGAGGCTTGGTGAAGATGTCGGCCAACTGAATGTCTGTATGAACCTTTTTGAGCCGAACATCCTTGTTCTCGACATGATTCCTTAAAAAATGATGCTTCATGTTGATATGCTTAGTGCGCGAGTGCAGGACAGGATTGTGCGTTATTGCAATTGCACTCGTGCTATCACACATGATTGGCGTCTCTCTGGCTTCAATCCATGGCGACAAGCTCTGCTGCATCGAAGGATCTGCATACGGCAACTACCGGCGGATAGTATTACGATTCAGTAGTGGAAAGTGAGTTGGCGATTGCTTCTTCTTGAACCAAGAAAGCGAGTCTAGGTCCAAGAAAGTGACAAGTTCCACTTGTACTCTTTCTATCTAGCTTCGACCTTCGAGATCCGAGTCATTGTATCAACTAAATCGAATCCGCCTTCTTTAGGATACCATAGTCCTACATCATTGTTCTTTTAATGTACTTGAGATTCATTTAGTTGTATTGAAGTGTGATTCCTTAGGTGCTACTTGATACCTCGCACACACTCCAATGACAAAGCTGGATATCGGGTGCGCTGGCCGTTAGGTACGAGCGAACCAATAAGCTTCTGTAGAGTCATTGGTCAACCGACTTGCCGGCTTCATCAAGACTAATTTGCAGAAGTGCTCATGGGGTTGACGATGATTTGGAAGTGTTCATTCCAAATTTGTTAAGAAGCTCCGTCTTTGTATTTTCTGGTTGATGAAAATTCCTGTAGCAAATGCTTTACTGCAAAACCTAGGAAATGTAATACCGGTTGTAATTGATCATTATCATTCGATAATTTTATTCGGTGATTGTCACTCGGTGGATTTTCACTCATTTATAATCATTCACCAATCATATTCATTCACCGTGTTCACCGCTCGGAAAAACTTGAGTGGTGTATCGTTATTGTTCATTGTTTCAACTTTCCTCATATGAGTTCGACTTTGTTAGATCACCATTAATTTTTGGTAACTCCAAAAATTCTAAATCTTGCAATATTATAGAGCATCGAGTTAGCTTTCCAATGGTTCAAACAGTGAGTCAATCGAGTCCTGACGAGAGAGTTATGGTCGTTTAGCTCAACCGCTCATTTTTCGTTTTGGCGATCACTGCCGAATGAACTGCCGTGTCGTCCGACACGGCCCGTGCCGCACTCGTCCCGGAAAGTGCCGAGTGTACGCCTCAGACCCGACCGTGTCGTCAGCACGGCAGTCGAACCCTTCCGGATAAGCGAGCGGCTGACACGCCCGACCGTGTCGTGCACGGCCGAAGTCATGCCGAGTCATTTGTCGGACGGGTCATCGGGAGGCCCTCCGCGCCGCGACCGTGTCAAGCGGGACACGGTCGAGTCCTGTCGCCAATTGTCGGCGGTATGCGACACGACCGTGCCGATCGGCACGGCCGTGTCGGCAGCGACTCCCTTAAATTCGTTTTTTTTCAGCATTTCAGCCATTTCTATCCCTTTTCTTCACCTTCAACCGTGAGAGTAAGCTTGAGGGAGGGTTTTTCCTTCACAAATCATTTGGGTGTTTGATTTTCTTCATCTCCTTTCGATCGTGAAGCCCGGATAATCAATCTAACGCGTGTTCTTCGGATTAAAGTACTTGTATCTTCAAGAGGTAATTCTTTCAACACCTTGGATTTCGATTTTTGTGTTGAGATACGATGTTTTGGACGTTATAATCATGATATATGAAGGGATATGTATATGATTATGAGTTTGTATAAGGATTCATTGGATTATTGAGGGATTATTCAAGAACACTTTGAATATCGAGTTGGAATTGGGAATTTTCGACTAATTGTTGTTATAATCACGTTTTTGGATATTCATAACGGATTATTGATCGTATTGGAGATATTTTGTTGGTTTGAAACACTTCTTGGGGATTTTGATATTGGTATATTGAGGTTTGATTGTAAACAATCGGAGTTTGGATACAACGTGTTTCATTTAATGCATCTATAATTGGACAATTAGCTAAAGTTGTCGGGAGTCAACAATAACGTGGACAATTTCCAAGCAATACCGAAGTGAATCCAAAAGAGTCGTGTCAAGCGATCACCTTAAGAAGTGGAACGAATTATGAAGGGCCAAAGATGCCAAGTGAGGAAGTCAAGGAGGATCAATTCGAAATTGAAAAGGAAGAAGGGAAGCATGATACGTCAAAGGGGGCTGAGAAGCCTAAAATATCTCCTAACTCTACTCCTAACGTTCCTCTCCCGTTTCCTCAACGTTTCAAAAAGAAAAAGTTAGATGCACAATTCGCAAAGTTTTTAGACATCTTCAAGAAAATTAATATCAATATTCCTTTTGCAGATGCTTTGGAACAAATGCCTAACTACGCAAAGTTCTTGAAGGATGTGATGTCAAGAAAAAGAAAGATGGAAGATCATGAGACGGTTAAATTAACCGAAGAATGTAGCGCTATTATCCAATGCAAATTGCCTCAAAAGCTTAAGGATCCCGGAAGCTTTACCGTTCCATGCACTATTGGAAACGTCTCATTCGATAAAGCTTTGTGTGATTTAGGTGCTTCGATTAACCTCATGCCGTTATCTATTTTCAGGAAATTAGGTGTCGGAGAAATGAAAGCCACAATGGTTATGCTACAATTGGCGGATCGATCCATAACACATCCCAAGGGGATTGTTGAAGATGTGCTTGTAAAAGTCGACAAATTTATTTTTCCAGCGGATTTTGTTGTCCTTGATATGGAAGAAGACGGATATTTACCACTTATTTGTTGGACGTCCATTTTTAGCAACGGGAAAGGCTCTTATTGATATTGAAAGGGGAGAATTAACACTACGTGTTAACGACGAGCATGTTCTATTTTCTATATTCAAAGCTATGAAATTTCATGATAATACGGAATATTGCAATGTTATTGACCATATAAGCTCGTATGGAAAGAAAAAAATCTTACACTCATTATCTTCGGATCCGTTAGAGTTTGCTCTTACGAATTCATGTTTTTCTAGTGATTCAACTTTGGAGTTTGACGATTCTGACTTGTTTGATTATGTTTCTGAATTGAATTCTCTACAGAAAAAAATGCAAATCAATACATTCGATGATTTAGACAAAGGGGATCATGAAGTAGTTGCAGAAATCAAGCTGACGGACGAATCAAACGTGTCCAACGACATGGACAAAAATTTGGAGTCCGTTTCATCTCAATCAGATTCATCTCAACCAAGCTTGGACCTTAAAACCCTCCCGGAACACCTCAAGTATGCATTTCTAGATGATAACAAATCCAATCCGGTAATTGTATCCTCTTCACTTTCATCCACTCAACTAGATAAATTGCTTCGTGTATTGAGAGCACATACGTCGGCTATAGGATGGTCTATCTCAGATTTGAAGGGAATTAGTCCTTCCATATGCATGCATAGGATTTTGCTTGAAGAAAATTTTAAACCTAAAGTGCAAAATCAACGAAGACTTAATCCCATAATGAAAGAAGTGGTGAAAAAGGAAGTACTAAAACTTTTAGATGCCGGGATGATATATCCAATTTTCGATAGTGAGTGGGTAAGTCCTACGCAAGTTGTATCAAAAAAGGGAGGGATGACCGTAACCAAAGACGAAAAAGATGAATTAATTGCTATGAGAGTAGTTACGGGATGGCGAGTATATATAGACTCTAGGGCTTTAAATGCGGCTACTCGCAAAGACCATTTTCCCCTTCCCTTCATTGATCAAATGCTTGATAGATTGGCGGGGCATGGATTTTTCTGTTTTCTTGATGGATATTCAGGGTATAATCAAATCTACATAACACCGGAAGATCAAGAAAAAACGGCTTTTACATGTCCTTATGGAATTTATGCTTATCGTAGAATGCCGTTTGGTTTATGTAATGCTCCAGCCACGTTTCAACGTTGTATGATGGCTATCTTTCACGGTTTGATCGAAAATATAATGGAAGTTTTCATGGATGATTTTTCGGTGTTTAGAAATTCATTTGATCATTGCTTGCATAATCTTACTTTAGTTTTGCAGCAATGTGAAGAAACTAATCTCGTGTTGAATTGGGAGAAATGCCACTTTATGGTGCAAGAAGGAGTTGTCCTAGGCCATCGAGTGTCCGCCGCCGGTTTGGAGGTTGATAGGGCAAAAATTGTCGCCATTGAGAAACTTCCCCCACCGAAGAATGAAAAAGCAATTAGGAGTTTTTTCTTGGACACGCGGGTTTTTATAGGAGATTCATAAAAGACTTTTCAAAAACCACTAAACCTTTGAGTAAATTGCTAGAAAAAGATACCACTTTCATTCTTTCTAACGAATGTTTGCAGGCATTTGAGACTTTAAAGAAGGCATTAGTGAGTGCTCCTATCCTCGTGGTACCGGATTGGTCTCAACCTTTTGAGATCATGTGTGATGCAAGTGATTATGCGGTCGGAGCTGTGTTGGGACAACGTCGTGAGAAACTCTTTCGGGCTATTTATTATGCAAGCAAAACATTAGACGGAGCCCAACAAAATTACACAACAATGGAGAAAGAAATGCTTGCCGTGGTATTTGCTTTTGATAAGTTCCGATCATACTTAATTGGGACAAAGACGATAGTACACACGGATCACGCAGCTATCAAATACTTGTTTGAGAAGAAAGATTCTAAACCTCGCCTAATTCGATGGATTCTTCTTTTACAAGAGTTTGACGTGGAAGTTCGAGACAGAAAAGGTTGTGAAAACGTGGTAGCCGACCACTTATCTCGCCTCGAATACAAAAAGGAGGAGGAACCCGAGATCGAAGGGATTAAAGAAGAATTTCCGGACGAGCGACTTTTTATGATAGAAGCTAAATTTCCGTGGTTTGCTGACATTGTTAATTTTTTGGTCGCAGGTGTGCTACCCCCGGATTTATCTCATTATCAAAAGAAGAAATTCCTACACGATATCAAGTTCTATATGTGGGATGATCCATTACTTTTTAAGAGATGTGCCGACATGATCGTAAGGAGATGTGTACCGCAAGAGGAATGGGATGAAATTCTTCAACAATGTCATTCATCACCAACCGGAGGACATTTCGGAGCAACACGGACTGCTGCAAAGGTGTTGCAAAGCGGATTTTATTGGCCTACGCTATACAAAGATTGCTATCTCTTCATTCAACAATGCGATAGATGCCAACGAGTAGGAAATATTTCAAGACGTCATGAGATGCCCCTAACCAGCGTAATTGAAGTTGAACTATTTGACGTTTGGGGTATCGACTTCATGGGTCCATTCTCATCATCATTCAGAAATAAGTACATTCTCCTAGCGGTCGAGTACGTATCTGGATGGGTCGAGGCAATTTCTTCTCCAACAAATGATGCTCAAGTAGTAATGAAATTTTTAAAGAAGAACATCTTTTGCCGATTCGAAACTCCAAGAGCATTAATCAGTGATCGGGGATCGCATTTTGTCAACAAAATCATGGATAAACTCCTTCAGAAATATGGGGTCTGATCAAAGAAATCATTGGCCTATCATCCACAAGCAAATGGACAAGCCGAAGCGGCCAACAAAGAGATTAAGCTAATCTTGGAAAAGACGGTGAGTACATCTCGGAAAGATTGGTCATCCAAGCTCGACGATGCACTTTGGGCTTATCGTACGACCTATAAAACTCCTTTGGGAACATCTCCCTATCAACTCATTTTTGGGAAATCATGTCACCTACCTTTGGAATTGGAGCATAGAGCGATGTGGGCGGTGAAAAGAATAAACTTGGATTTTGAGGCCGCCGGAAAGAAAAGATTGCTAGAGCTAAATGAATTGGAAGAATTTCGGGATGAATGCTACGAAAACTCTCGAATCTACAAAGAAAGGTCTAAAAGATGGCACGATAAGATGATCGTTAAACGTGAATTTATGCCGGGACAACAAGTACTTCTCTATAATTTAAGACTAAAATTGTTCCCCGGAAAATTGAAATCGAGATGGTCGGGTCCATTCGTGATCAAGAAAGTACTTCCACTCGGAATAGTTGAGCTCATGAGCAGAGACGGAGAGCTATTTAAAGTTAACGGACAACGAGTCAAACACTACTATCATCCCTATCAAAAGGAAGCCGTATCCGTAATAACTTTAATCGAGCCATAAAAACTTCCAGTTGAAGACGTCCGGCTGAAGACGTTAAACTTAGCGCTAATTGGGAGGCAACCTAATAATTTTTATGTTTTGATCTTTTTCGCATTTTTTGTATTTTTTTTCTTGTTGTATAACTAACCGGTTCAAATTTTGGTGTTCAAATCGCAGGAAAAACACAACGAGGACAAAACTATATTTTCCAGGCCAGTACGACACGGGCCGTGTCATATGACACGGTCGAGTCGTGCAGGCAGATCATTTATAACTTTCTGGAGTAGTACAGCACGGTCCGTGTCAAATGACACGGTCAGGTCTGATGGCCAGCCGATTTGGACATTCCAAGCAGGTACGACACGGGCCGTGTCATCTGACACGGTCGAGTCAGGTACCCAGATAAAATTTCACTTTCTGGAGTAGTACGGCACGGGCCGTGTTATTTGACACGGCCGGGTCAGGTGGACATCGGCATTTTTAACAAAAGAAGCAGGTATGACACGGGCCGTGTCAATCGACACGGGCCGTGTCGATCGGGGGGTATAAAAGCGCAGTACGGCCGACTTCAGTTTCATCTTCTTCCCCAAATTTTCCTCCTCCCACAAATCATAAACCCTAGCCCCGAATCCCATTAAATCCGGCAAAATCAGGCAAAAACCGTGTCAAATCTCACATAATAACATAGTGTTCATCATTATTCCACAATTCTAAAGCTTCAAAGGGTACGAATCGGACGAATTCATCCGGGTTTGGGTTGTGATTTTTTCTGAATTTTTCTTTAATTTTCACTCCGAATTCAAGGTATGATTCACGATTTTTGGATGGTTTAATTCTTCATTGCATTGAGATTATGTGGAATATGATTTATTGAGCAATTTAGGGTTCTTAAATGAATTTTTGGTGGAATTTGTCGTGAGTAAAAATAAGTTGAAATTTTGTTGGTGATTATCATGAATTACATGTTGGATATATATGATTGAGAGATGTTATTACGTGTTTGGGATTTTACTTATGCAATTGGCGTTGAAATTTACGGTTGGGGTATTTTTGAAGAAAACGCTTATTCTTTGGGGAAAATGTGTAATTTGTAAGAAGTTTGGGGGTGCGTTTATTATCGAAAAATAGTGATTCTGAGCTTGTTTGAACAAATGATAATTGATGAATCTCTTGCAGAAAAATGGCCAGGGGACGAGGACGAGGAAATGCCCAACAAGGACGAGGCGCAACTCAACGAGGACGAGGAAGACCCATAACAGAAATTGAACAACTGGATAGAATACCTACTCAAGGGGCTATCGAGACGCCCGAGACGTATGGAATTGAGCTTCCGCCGAGTCGCCTAGCACGATGGGAGACATTGGGGCAGAAAAAAATGTTCCCCACTCGATGGCCGGACGATGAGTGTATGACGGTGATGGGGATAAGAGACGATGTCATGAGGCTATTTGCACGAATAAGTTGGACGACGTTAATGACCCAACATTGGCCCACTTACCGCTGCCTCACGCTGGAATTTCTTAGCACACTCTCTGTTAAAAGAGATCCGATTTCGCATGAGCCGACCGCCTTGGAATTTCGGCTAAACAACAAAAACGAAAAATTTGGTCCTGGTGAATTGGATACTATATATGACGCTCGAAGGCACGGAGAATACCGAATCAATCGGTTCGAGTGTGAGACTTACTGGAGGTCAATGGTTGAATACTTGGGGAGCGGTGCACGTCCCTACATCCCAAAGTCGGCGAAAGGATCCTCAATCCGCAACCCTATCCTCCGCTATCTACACAAGGTCATTGCGAGCACTATCTTCGGCCGAAAAGAAACGGGGCCAATTACTCAGCGAGAGCTTTATGTTTTAGCTCATATACTCGACGGAACAAATCCAGCAATCGGTGCTATTATCATGGATCACTTTGAAGATGTTGCCACTAAACCAAGAGGGGAGATTTGGATAGGGGGTTTAATTACCCCTATCGCACTTCATCTTGATATACCACTAGAAAATCGAACTCCCCTCCCGGGAAATATGCTTTTATCTGTCCAAGTCATGAAGTTGATGAATATTCTCGACTACGACTCTCGAGTTATTTTCCTTCAGAATGACGGCGATCACTTCCTACTCTCGAATACAACTTTGACAACCATTTCCAGTATTCGGGACTTAGGAAATCTACAAATGGCCACGGAAGCGCACAAATTAGCCCGGGAGGCAGCTGGATTAATTTCTCCGAGTGAAAGATATATTGCTCAGAATGTCCGTCCTAGGCGTACGGAATTTGAGGATAGAGATGAGATGATGCGAGAATAAGAGAGAGAGAGGAAAGAATGGAGGAAGAATTCGAATATGAGAGAGGCCGTGAAGACGAAAGAGAAACGGGGGAGGAAGAAGAAAGAAGGAGAGAACGGATCGAGTCGTCGAGACAGGCCGAAACAAGATATGCCACATCTAGTTCTTCGCTGAGAGAAGAGTTCGAGGCTTTCTGAGAGGAGACCCGTCAAAGACAAGACGAGATGCTAGCAATTTTACGATGGATGGAAGATTGGCATGTCCAACAAGGCCACTTTCCTCCGCCAAATCAATAGGACCGGTTGTGTAATACCCGTACTTTTTGTAAATCTTCTACACTTGTGCTTTGTAATTTTGACACTCGTGTAAGTGTTTTGTAAGCTTATATTAATCTTGGAACTCTTGTCAATTGGATTTACCCCCTTTTCTTGTTCGGATCGTCGCTGTTTTCGGATCCTTGATGCGATTATACTACCTTCGTGTAAAGGGTAGCTCATGCTACTCACAACTTGTAGCGCACGCTAATTTGGTGAGGGTAGCACACGCTATCTGCTATAATCAGCGCACGCTACTAATGTATTGGAGGCAGACAGTCTAGTAGCTACTGGACTGAAAAAGGGAATTCCTAGCGCACGCTAGGTGTGACTGGTAGCATACGCTAGATTTTAGTGGTAGCGCACGCTATGTTACTCGAGTAACGTGCGCTAAAGAGAGCAGAGCTGGGGACAGTAGGTTCTGGACTGGGCACTGACTACCAGGTAACGCACGCTATTAGAAAGAATTAGCGCACGCTATTTGAAGTCTCTAGCGCACGCTATTAGCAGGTGTTAGCGTACGCTAACGAAGCTGGCAAAGGCTACTGGACTGCTGTTGCGATAATTCTTGAACGCAAGTGTACATTATCGTATACAAGTAATAAAGTGATGAGTAGAGTATCGTTCCCTCGAGGACTGATTTCACTAAGTACCAAAATGTAGTCAACTCACAATTTTATTTGAAGAACAATTATAAGGAATTTATACCTAAATAATAGTACTAATAATAATAATAATACTAATGAGGGTGTAGGATTATGATTTTCACCTCAAACAATCAGGAATGATATTTATTCAATTCAATTCACTGTTATTCAATTGATTGTAAGCCAGGAATTCCTAAATTATTCTAAAGCCTTTCCAAAGGTCGATAGAAAATACTACGAATTATTAACTCGATATATCCCTATTCGAATTAGATAATTAATAGCTAAAACAGTTCAAGAATTCCCACAATAACAGGCTTCACAATTCGCATGAGTATATCCCTATCTCACGAAAATTATGACTCGTCTCACAGGAACTATGCCTAAATTTCATCTCCCGAATCCATAAAGACATTCAAAACAAATTAACTGTTGGCCAGACAATTAAAAAGCATTAAGAACAGTAAGAAGAATCCAATTCAATAGAATAACGAGTAAATCGAAATAATAATAAATAATCAAACCGTCATGAAATTGGCTACAATCAAAATCCTACTCGAATAGATCTAGGAACTAAGATGCAGAAAAACCGTAGGGATCCGTGGTCTTGTCATCGCCCACAAATCTCCTCCTTGTGTTCTTCGCCCTAGCTCTAATCCACCTCCAGATTCCTTCTGATCGATCCTCCCCTTTCTTCAGCCCTACCATGCTTATTTATATCAGTCCTAAGCCTCCAAAATGCGTCCGTGTGATTAGGTCGAGAACAGGCTCCAAAATAGCCCAGAACCCCGACACTTTCTGTCAAAACCGCCTCGTGTGCCGCGGCTCACTTAATCTGTGCCGCGGCTCACGGGGCACAGCGGGATGCCTGGGCGCTGTTTATTTCTTCTGTGCCGCGGCTCACTATATCTGTGCCGCGGCACAGAGTACAGTTTACTCGGCACTCTGCTAGTCTCCTGCGTGTGCCACGGCTCAGCACATGGGTGCCGCGGCTCATGACCAAAAACTGCTGTTTTAGCCCGTTTTTCGTCGTTTTGGCTTCCGGACTCCGATTTCCTGCAAAACATATAAAAATAATGCATTAAAAGCTCATTTATGCTGATTTAGGCTCAAGATGGATATAAATTAATGATATAAAAGCGCATAAAAATACACATAACAAATACCCCCAAACTTGAGCCTTTGCTTGTCCTCAAGCAAAAATTATCAATTTTAAACTAAATGTAACGTGAATAATCATGCAAGTCCATAGTGCTCAACTTAATCAATACTACCCTGAAAATCTCAACGAATAGTACAAGTATCGTAATGGTGAGTCACATCCAGGACACTGATTCCACTAAGTAACCAATTTCAGTCCTAATCAATCGTTCATGAAGAAAATTAAGCTCAAAGATTAACAAGCGTGAATTTAACCAACCGTCAATATGAATGGTTAGATTAAACCAGCTAATTCGCCAAGTCCCACAGTCTAATGGCAAAATTTTCACGAGTTTCATCAAAAATAACCCTCGGACAGTATTCCCTTATATATATGCTCAAGAAATTGATTCGAGTTGACCACTAGGTTCGGATCTCGGGATGTTTCATCGGGACAATCCTAGGGTGGAAATTCCATTCTCATGTATTGAGAAACCGTTTGACGTAAAAGACACTCATGGGGCACATGGATGCTTCTAGTTACTAAGTTCCCCTCCACAGCGGAGAAACAACTCGAATAGCTATCCCCGCATGTCCGAATCAAGGTCGCTGTTTTACGCGAGAGTAAACAACGGGTCACGCGAATACTCCCAGTTACTAGGCTCCCTATCATTGGCACCTGCGAAATTTATAAATTACTAGTCTAATCAGGGTTGTCATTTTACGCGAGAGTAAACAACGGGTCACGGGAATACTCCCGGTTACTAGACTTCCCATCATAGAACAACTAATATCTCGACTTTTTAGAAAAACTGTCCGACACTAAACTCAAATTAAGTGCCCACACTACTTATGTTACTGGACGACTAGCTAACCGAAAAGTTTAACCAACGTATAAACGGTGATTTGAAAACACGTATGTCTCCTTTCTTATCTGCTAAAATTTCTACAAAAACGATAAAATTTCGGACCTAATTGAATACTCAACAGAAACAGATATCTCTGACTGCAACTCGACCAAAAGTCAACCGTTTCTTCCAAGAGAAATCAGTATCGTAACATCAGTTTTACACATGGAAGCACGAAAAATTCACGATAAATTCACGTTTTTGAGCAAAACCATCAACACCATGCAAGGACAATAAAGCAATCGCAATTTATAAGCAAGAAAAATTAAGAAAATTATCGCATGCATCAATTTATTCCACTACACATAACATCCTCAATAATAAAACTCATGTGAAAATAAAAGAGATAAGAAAAAGTAAAACTTATTCCAAATGTCTTCTTGAACGCCAGCACATGTCTGAGTGGAAACGTCGATCAATCCATACTTCAAATAACGCTCATCATCACTAGGGACCCCCAAACTTAGTCTCTAGTCATGAAATAACAGTAGACATTAAATCAAAAAAGACTAGAATATGAAGAATAATAACTCATTGGGGTTAAAAAATTATATTAGAGAAATGAGGGCCAACAAGAATACACGAATCCAAACGAAAAACAAAACAAAGGAAAATAATTAATAACGAAAAATCAAATAAAAACAACTAACTAGAAAGCAAGTAAAAATGATGGGTTGCCTCCCATCCAATGCTCTATTTTACGTCTTGAGCACGACGTGGCGAAAAAAAAAATCTAACGTGGTTTCTTTCTAGGGAGATTGCCAAATGCCCCCTTCTTGCAATCAATAAGCCTCTTATTCCACAAGGGAGGCTTTGGCTCATGCCCGGTTGCCAAAAATAATGAAAAAGAATAATTATGCGGACAACCAAAAAATGATGGAAGAATATAATAATGATAAGGCATGAAAAAATAAGCAGAGTTCGAATGGGCAAATAATAAAGAATTATCATGCACAACCTCATTAGAACTCGAAGAATCAGCCTCAACAAAATCATGAGTAATGGGGTCAATCTCTCCCATTATGGATTTAGGAAAAATTATGCGTGGCACCGTTAATAAAATTTTTGGCACAAAAGTATTCACCTTATTAGTCGAAGTTTGATGACAATTTAATGGAATTTCTTTGGAAACATTATCAATGGTAACTTCTTCTACAGGCTCATCACACTTTATGTAATTATCAGTCTTTGGGGATCGACCCTAAAACTCAACATGTCATTCTTCTCAACCTCCCCCTCAACTTCACTACTAAATATATGAGCTGGAAAATAACCGTAGTGAACTTCAAGACCACGACGTGCACATTCTAGCTCAAAAAGGGTACTATCAGGATTTTTAAGAGTGTCTACACATTGTTCAAGCATGGTCTTTTGTTTCGGGGAGGGGGTGTTGACCACTATTTGGCAAATTATTAAGAACATCGAAGTTTATGAAATGCCAAGGGCCACGATACTCAAAGGAAAACATAATGAAGAAATAAAAATATAGAGACTAAAAAAAAAGATAAACTTCAAATTAAAATTAGAGTCGCTTGGTATTGATATTAGCGGAAAATCAGTCCCCGGCAACGGCGCCAAAAACTTGTTGCGATAATTCTTGAACGCAAGTGTACGTTATCGTATACAAGTAATAAAGTGATGAGTAGAGTATCGTTCCCTCGAGGACTGATTTCACTAAGTACCAAAATGTAGTCAACTCACAATTTTATTTGAAGAACAATTATAAGGAATTTATACCTAAATAATAGTACTAATAATAATAATAATACTAATGAGGGTGTAGGATTATGATTTTCACCTCAAACAATCAGGAATGATATTTATTCAATTCAATTCACTGATATTCAATTGATTGTAAGCCAGGAATTCCTAAATTATTCTAAAGCCTTTCCCAAGGTCGATAGAAAATACTACGAATTATTAACTCGATATATCCCTATTCGAATTAGATAATTAATAGCTAAAACAGTTCAAGAATTCCCACAATAACAGGCTTCACAATTCGCATGAGTATATCTCTATCTCACGAAAATTATGATTCGTCTCACAGGAACTATGCCTAAATTTCATCTCCCGAATCCATAAAGACATTCAAAACAAATTAACTGTTGGCCAGACAATTAAAAAGCATTAAGAACAGTAAGAAGAATCCAATTCAATAGAATAACGAGTAAATCAAAATAATAATAAATAATCAAACCGTCATGAAATTGGCTACAATCAAAATCCTACTCGAATAGATCTAGGAACTAAGATGCAGAAAAACCGTAGGGATCCGTGGTCTTGTCGTCGCCCACAAATCTCCTCCTTGTGTTCTTCGCCCTAGCTCTAATCCACCTCCAGATTCCTTCTGATCGATCCTCCTCTTTCTTCAGCCCTATCATGCTTATTTATATCAGTCCTAAGCCTCCAAAACGCGTCCGTGTGATTAGGTCGAGAACAGGATCCAAAACAGCCTAGAACCCCGGCACTTTCTGTCAAAACCGCCCCGTGTGCCGCGGCTCACTTAATCTGTGCCGCGGCTCACGGGCACAAAGATTTCAGGCGCGTTTATTTCTTACGTACGCGGCTCACTATATCTGTGCCGCGGCACAAAGTACAGTTTACTCGGCACTCTGCTAGTCTCCTGCGTGTGCCGCGGCTGAGCACATGGGTGCCACGGCTCATGACCAAAAACTGCTGTTTTAGCCCGTTTTTCGTCGTTTCGGCTTCCGGACTCCGATTTCCTGCAAAACATATAAAAATAATGCATTAAAAGCTCATTTATGCTGATTTAGGCTCAAGATGGATATAAATTAATGATATAAAAGCGCATAAAAATACGCCTAACAACTGCCTGGTGAGTCCGATAGCGCGCGCTATTTTTCATGACTAGCGCACGCTAGTTCCTATTTAATATAAATAGGACACTTTCGTTCCCAAATTGTCATTTCTTCCTTCTTTCACCTCCTTGGACGATTTCGGGCGATTCCGGGCGATTTGAGGAGTTCTTCGAGCTGCAGTTATCTAGCAACATCTTTGAGTTTCTAGTTCGGATTTATCAACGTTTAATCCTCTCCACCGCTCCAAATCAAGGTAAACTTCTCACAACCCTAGATTTTCGGGATTTTGGGATTTTCCATCCTATCTCTTCGATCCAGCTTGTTGTTATGTTAGAGTATATCGATTACGAGTTATATACCTTGGATACATGTTTTCCTACGGATTTATTGGTATATTTCCGGAGTTTTTGAGTATTTGGGATATTTGACTTGCGATTCACTATCTAAGAGAATTATTCCCGGAACACATGTATCGGGGTAGTAAATTCGAGTGATTCCAACTTATTTTCATACCGATGGGGTTTTAATAATTGAATTACGAACTTGTCTAGGTTCGGAGTTGTCAAATCCTTCAATCTTGGTACCTTGTTGTTCGTATTTTTCTCGATTCCAGGCAAGTGATTCTTGTGAAAATTATGTTCTTAAATGTGAAAAATAATGCATGTGATTGTGAGAGTTGCTTTCGTTCACTCCGAGAGAACCCGACGGGGTCGAGGAGGGTTCCGTTTATGTCGGTTCTGTGAACATTTGGCTTAGCCACTCCGAGATGATCCGACGGGGTTGAGGAGGTATTCGCGCATTGTCGAGTCCACGGTTAATCAAGAGACATCATCATTTCTAAATATGTTTAGATAATTGTATTTTCCAGAAAATCATTATCATGGCTTTGAATTGGTGCATATGCTTTTATGTATAAGACTTGACATTTCACTTATAATACTTGCCCTAACCCCTCTCGTTTGGGGAAAATTACTTTTGTGTTTTTCAGGTCCTAAGGATCCATACGAGCGAGCACCGGAACGATACGATGAGGATGGCGAGGCGTGATACTGTGGCTAGTTGTGTTCCATTTTGTTTGGTCGTTGTTCTCTTCGGTCCATTTTATCCTTGTAATAATAAATGGTACTCGAGTACTTTAGGAAAGTCCTTTTCCATTGTCGTACAACTTCTTGTACTTCTTCATGGTATTGTTTGTTCATGGTTGAACTTCCTTGTTTGTATCGAATTTATTGATTCCCAAGTGGATTTTGTCAAATTTGATACGATGTGAGTAAGTTAAGCCTAGTGGGTCCCAGGTCGGGATTCACGGCGCTGTGATATTCTCCGAATATCTCAGGGGTGTTACAGAATTTGGTATCAGAGCTTAGGTTTATGGATATCTAGGCTGTCGGATTGCTGGGTCTAAATGTACTATTCTGAGAACACAGTATCATTGCGCTGACGTCATCTCGTACGACCGGTACTCGTAAGTTCCCTATCTTATTTACCCTCTTTATTCACTCATTATCATTCGATTATGGGACATGAGAAGTCCATATGCTAGATGGGATTGCTTCGAGCTATGCTTATGATTTTACTTCCATTTTTCCTTTACAATGTCAACTGGTAGAGGCCGTGGACGCGACCGTGGTCGTAGCCGAGGGCGTGGCGCAACCGGTGGAGCGGCCATATCCCTCAGCTCGGTAGGAGGCTCATCTACGCCTAGCTTGTCGGACTCTATTCAACCTAGCACCGGTAGTCATCAGGAGCCGTCAGCCAGTCTAGGAACTTCTACAGGGAGCCAACCGGATGTGGGTGTTGCCACCATACTGCAGCAAGTGGCGAACCAAATGGCTCTTTTAACCCAAGCGGTACAGCTTAACCAACCACCTCCTGTTACCGACACTGGGGCTGAGAAGTGGTTACAAGATGTTATTCGTATGCGCCCTCCCCAATTTATTGGTGCAAATGATCCGATCGGCTAGGAAGATTGGATTAATGAGATGAATAAAGTTTTCATGGCCGTGAATTGTCCAGAGGCACGTAAGGTGCCAGTTGCCCAGTACTTTCTATCGAGGGATGCGGCTAGTTGGTGGCAAGCTGTTGCACCTCAGGATCGTGTGGTTTCATGGGATGAGTTTAAGGAATTGATGAAGGCCGAGTTCTGCCCGTGGCCTATTCAGGAGGCCAGGATTCGAGCCTTTTACGAAGCTAAACCCCAGGATGTCCCTGTATCTCAGGTAATCATTGAATACAACCGTCAACTCAACCATGTGAAAAATCAAGTGAAGGAAGAGAGAGATAGAATCCGTCACTTTGACATGCGAATGAAGCCAAAAGTTCGGCACTATATGTCGGGCTTCGCTTGCACCACATTGAAGGAGTATCAAGATAGGGCACTAGCCTATGATATGTCCTTCACTACTACCGAAATGACAAGTGAGAGTAAGAAGCAGAAGACCACTGGAAAGTTTTCTAGCGGTAGAGGTGGCAACCAGCGGGGATCACAGTCGGCAAGTTATCCAACCAAAGGGTCTTCCCGTGCATCGGGAGGTAAACGGAATTTCGGAGCTGGTGCTAGTGTGTCCAACCGGGTTGTGACATGTTTTAATTGTGGCCAACAGGGCCATCTTAATCGTGATTGTGGTCTACCTCCATTGAAGTGTTTTAATTGCGGCCAGGAAGGCCATAGATCCATGTACTGTACGGAAGAAGAAAATCCACTTGGAACTCAGGCATCAGCCCCTACGCCTGGAAAACCGGGTGTTAATCAGAAGTCATCTACGGGTCAGCCATCCCAGAGTTACGGTCGAGGCAGAGGCCGTGGTCAGTCTGTTAGAGGGGGAGCCCCCAGTGCTGGTTCGGTGCAACCTCGTGTCTATGAGATGAGGAGAGCTGGAGATACAGAGGCTACCGTGGCGATAGGTATCGTTTCTATTTTGTCTCATCCAGTTAGAGTGCATTTTGATTCCGGTGCTTCTCATTCGTTCATCTCTTTGGATTGTGTGCGTCGGTTGAATATTGAGGGCTTGTCTCCTTGTGAGTCCTTTGTGGTTAAGTTGCCCAGTGGTGATAGAATCGTGGGGAACAAGGAAGTTAGAGATTGCCCGGTGTTAATCGCTAAGAGAGTGTGGTTTTCGAATTTGATAGTCATAGACATTGTTGATGAAGATCTAATCCTCGGTGACGATTAGCTCGATAGACACGGTGCGGTAATGAATTATCGCACGAAGATCATATCAATATTAGCCAAAGACGGTACCGAACATTATTTTGCGGGATACAAGAGGAGATGTCAGAAATTTTTGATTAGTGCCTTGAAGGTGACAAAACTTATTAGAAAAGGTTGTGTTGGGTATTGGTGTTATGCCATGAAAGTCGATGATGGGAAAGTTGAACTTCCCTCGATTCCTGTTGTGAGTGATTTTCCGGATGTTTTCCCAGATGAATTACCGGGACTACCACCGGGGCGGGAAGTTGAATTTACAATTGATTTGGAGTCGGGAGCAACCCCGATTTCTAAGGCACCGTATCGTATGGCACCTTCAGAAATGCAAGAGTTGAAGAAACAACTGGGAGAATTGTTAGATAAAGGGTATATTAGACCCAGTGCCTCGCCATGGGGTGCACCGGTCTTTTTCGTAAGGAAGAAAGATGGTTCACTATGTTTGTGTATTGATTATCGGGAACTGAACAAAGTGACCATTAAGAATAAATACCTTTTGCCGCGTATCGATGATTTGTTTGATCAATTGCAGGGATCCGCGGTGTTCTCGAAAATTGATTTGAGGTCCGATTACTATCAACTTCGCATTAAGGAATCCGACGTTCCTAAAACCGCTTTCCGTACGAGGTATGAGCACTATGAGTTTGTGGTTATGCCTTTTGGGTTAACCAACGCACCGGCAATATTTATGCAATTGATGAATAAAATATATATTGAGCATCTTGATAATTGTGTAGTCGTTTTTATCGACGATATTCTGGTCTACTCTCGTGATGAAGAGGAACACGCTCAGCATTTGCGATTGGTGTTGGAGATTTTGAGGACTCATCACCTCTATGCAAAGTTTTCTAAGTGTGAATTCTGGCTGAAGGAAGTCATGTTTCTCGGGCATGTGATTTCAGCGGAAGGGGTTCGGGTAGATCCCCAGAAAATTGAGGCAGTGTTAGATTGGGCTCCGCCTAGGAACGTGAAGGAAGTTCGTAGCTTTTTGGGTCTAGCCGGATACTACCGGAGCTTCGTCGAGGGTTTCTCCAAACTTGCTCGACCACTTACTCAATTACTCCAGAAGTCCGAAAGGTTCGAATGGAATGAAGAGGGACAACGGAGTTTCGAAGAGCTGAAAAGGCGTCTGATTATTGCGCCGGTTTTAGCCCTGCCCTAGGGAATCGGTGGGTATTCGGTTTATTGTGACGCATCAGGACAAGGACTTGGGTGCGTACTCTTACAGCATGATAAGACTATCGCCTATGCTTCACGACAACTTAAACCGTATGAGCTGAATTATCCTACCCATGATTTGGAGTTAGCTGCTGTAGTGTTTGCATTAAAAATCTGGCGTCACTATTTGTACGGTTCTTCATGTCGAATTTATACAGACCACAAGAGCCTAAAGTATATTTTTAGCCAGAAAGAGCTGAATATGAGACAACGACGTTGGTTAGAGCTGATAAAGGATTATGATTTGGAAATCCTTTACCATCCAGGAAAGGCTAACGTTGTAGCTGATGCGTTGAGCCGGAAGTCGATATCTCTTCAGATGCTTGAGGTCCTTACGCCTCAAGTTAAGATCAGACGGGAGTTAATTGAGCAGGGAGTCAAAGTATGGATCCAACGGGTTCAGGGTCGGATGTGTACTCTCGAAACTATTCCGTCCTTGATCGACGACGTCGAGGAAAAACAGGGGAATGACCCAATGCTTGTCCAACTGAAGGCGGATGTGGAAAAAGGGAAAGCCCCTGGTTTTATGATCCACGAGGATGGCATTTTGAAATTTCAAGGTAGGCTTTGTGTTCCGAATGACTCGGAGCTGAGACAGAGAATACTCCGAAAAGCCCACGCTACACCTTACTCGATCCATCCTGGGACGAGTAAGATGTACAAGGATCTTAAAAAGAGTTTTTGGTGGAATAATATGAAGAGAGATGTCACTGAGTTTGTGTCAAGGTGTTTGACATGTCAACAAATCAAAATTGAGCATCAACGGCTGGCCAGGATGTTGAAACCTCTCCCTATTCCCGAATGGAAGTGGGAGGATATTACCATGGATTTCATCACCGGGATGCCGAGGACTAAGACGGGGATGAATATGATTTGGGTTATTGTTGACCGATTGACTAAGTCGGCACATTTTCTTGGCATTAAGGACACGTGGGGACCGGAGCGATTGTCCCGGATTTTTATATCGGAGATCGTGAGATTACACGGTACGCCAAAGTCTATTGTTTCCGATCGTGATGGTCGTTTCGTGTCACATTTTTGGAAGGCGGTCCATCAAGCCTTGGGCACCGAGTTGAGGTTGAGTACTTCTTTCCACCCACAGTCTGACGGTCAGACTGAGCGGACGATCCAGACATTGGAAGATATGCTGAGGGCGTGTGCCCTGGACTGGAGTACCGATTGGGAAATACACCTACCTTTGATCGAGTTCACTTACAATAATAGTTGGCACGCATCGATCAAGATGGCACCTTTTGAGGCATTGTATGGTAGGCGGTGTAGATCCCCACTTTGTTGGGATGAAGCTTCAGATTTAATCGGGACGGAACCCGATATGTTGATGGAAACCAAAGAGAAGATTTCCATCATCCGAGACCGATTGTTGACCGCTTAGAGTCGACAAAAATCCTACACTGACAATCGTCGTCGGCCCTTGGACTTTGATGTGGGAGATCATGTCCTACTCAAAGTATCACCGATTAGAGGAGTCTTCAGGTTCGGGAAAAGGGGCAAACTTAGCCCGAGATATATTGGACCATTTGAGATTCTCGACAGAGTTGGGGAACTGGCCTATCGGTTGGCTTTACCTCCAGCCCTCAGCCATGTTCACAGTGTGTTCCATGTTTCCCAACTGATGAGATATGTCCCTGACCCGAGTCATATCATTGATTACGGGGACATCGAGATCACAGAGGATGTCACATTTGAAGAGAAACTAGTGAAAGTACTAGAGCATCGAGTAGAACAACTCCGGCACAAAACCATACCGTTGGTTAAAGTTCAGTGGTCACGACGCGGAGTTGAGGAAGCGACGTGGGAAACCGAAGAGAGCATGCACACTAGATACCCAGAGTTATTCATTTCTTAAGTTTTGGGACGAAACTTCATTTTAGAGGGGGAGGATGTAATACCCGTCCTTTTTGTAAATCTTCTACACTTGTGCTTTGTAATTTTGACACTCGTGTAAGTGTTTTGTAAGCTTATATTAATCTTGGAACTCTTGTCAATTGGATTTACCCCCTTTTCTTGTTCGGATCGTCGTTGTTTTCGGATCCTTGATGCGATTCTACCTTCGTGTAAAGGGTAGCGCACGCTACTCACAACTTGTAGCGCACGCTAATTTGGTGAGGGTAGCGCACGCTATCTGCTATAATCAGCGCACACTACTAATGTATTGTAGGCAGACAGTCCAGTAGCTACTGGACTGAAAAAGGGAATTCCTAGCGCACGCTAGGAGTGACTGGTAGCGTACGCTAGATTTTAGTGGTAGCGCACGCTACGTTACTCGAGTAACGTGCGCTAAAGAGAGCAGAGCTGGGTACAGTAGGTTCTGGACTGGGCACTGACTACCAGGTAACGCACGCTATTAGAAAGAATTAGCGCACGCTATTTGAAGTCTCTAGCGCACGCTATTAGCAGGTGTTAGCGTACGCTAACGAAGCTGGCAGAGGCTACTGGACTGCCTGGTGAGTCCGATAGCGCGCACTATTTTTCATGACTAGCGCACGCTAGTTCCTATTTAGTATAAATAGGACACTTCCGTTCCCAAATCGTCATTTCTTCCTTCATTCACCTCCTTGGATGATTTAGGGCGATTCCAGGCGATTTGTGAGGAGTTCTTCGAGCTGCAGATATCTAGCAACATCTTTGAGTTTCTAGTTCGGATTTATCAACGTTTAATCCTCTCCACCGCTCCAAATCAAGGTAAACTTCTCACAACCCTATATTTTCGGGATTTTGGGGATTTTCCATCCTATCTCTTCGATCCAGCTTGTTGTTATGTTAGAGTATATCAATTACGAGTTATCTACCTTGGATACTGATAAGTGTCATTTTTGTATACTTATCCATGGTTTGTATCGATAAAATTCACCCATAATTGAGCTAGTCTACTCGTTTTTTGCTTTTAATTAATTATTTTTTTTATTTTATTTTTATCGGATGATGATCGGATTAAATAACTGATTTACTCAAGAAATAACATGTTTATTAAATATTCTCTTTGTTGAATTTTGATATATTCATGTTGTAGGGCTTTCCGAGACGAATTCGGCAGTCTTTCCGGATTCAAAATCAGAGTTATATATGAAAAGTTATCATCCGAAGAAGATCTAGGGCAAAAACACAAAGTCTGAGAAATTCTGGGCTGAAAACATAACTATCAAAGCATCCAAAGGAGCAAATTTACGAAGCGAGTTACGTAACAGTCAGGGGTTACGGCCGTAAGTCATCCTTGTTACGGCCGTAACTCCTGAATGTTACGGCCGTAACTCTTGACAGATTGTTATGATTTGTCTAATTTTTTATACTTTTTGTGTATTATTGAGGGGATGGCTGGCATTGATCCGATCTAATGTAATAATGCTGGAGCTTTGGAGCTATTAGATGACTTTAGGTGTATAAATAGACCCCATAGATCCTTCATCATTCATCTTATAATTTTCCATTTTTTGTAAACTTTTATTTTTGTGTGAAGAACACACTTGTGTTCTTGAGTGATTTTAGTAAGTGTGGTATAGCATATGTTGTTCAGAGAGTTTATTGCTTCTATCTCCTTTATCTACTAAGGGAGTTAGGACCAACTGTTTCTCTTGATTCAACTAATAATGACCACACAAGCTTGTAACATGTATAATAAACCCTTCATGGGCTAAGTAACCTTTAGTTGGGATTATAAACAAGGTTAGTCATGTTATTTATGTTTGTATAAAAGATCTATTGTGAATTACTTATTATTGTGTGTGATTTTTATTGTTTTAACAATCTTTATTTATTTGGCCAATAAATGACGATATTTATGGTCTTCATATGTTTCGAAAGAAAATATGTTTGATTAGATCAAATGATCTTCACTCTAAGTTGTTCTAGGGGATAGAAATATACCCCTAGTCCTTAGATGATTCTTTGAGTTATTTTCATAAATCCTAATGCTATGTATTGAAGCCAATCAACATAGAAATATAGTGGATTGATTCAATATGTAAGGGGCGTTTTATAGTTCGAAAGAAAAACCGTCTTTTTAAGGAAAATCGAATCTACACAACATAATAAGTAAATTCAGTTTATGATCTCCTATACATCTTTTATAACTAATGACGAACTAAGTTTGTAATCCCAACTATTTCATTTTATCGTTAATCAATCTATTATTATTGCTATCTTTTTATTTCCTTATAATATTAGAACTATTATTGCATTTTCTTTGCAAATATTAAACCAAACTTTTTAATTGTGTGTTTCACTTATCATAGTATCTATAAAAATAGACTAATAGTGTATAATTCAAATTATAACCAAACTTCCTTGTGGGATCGATAAACCGGACTCAAAAAGTCCACTTTACAACTTGATACGATATCGTGCACTTGCGATAGTTACACTAAAAACGTGTCAAGTTTTTGGCGCCGTTCTTAGGAAGTATAAGTTATATTTGAAATCTTACATTGTAAACTATTTTTATAGGTACAAATTTCTCGACGTTGTAACTTAGTACTCAATTGTGTTTGTCCTGTCAAGTGGCGGATAACGGTACTCCGTGACTATTAAAGTCGGATTTTTCAGTTTCCCACAACAACTGATATTTGTAGATATTTTCTTCAATTATTTTCATTGTTTTTTTATTTTTTTTTTATCATGGAAGAAACGTTGTATAAAATTAAAAAAAGATTTCCCTTTCTAAGCAAAAATGCAATTTTAAAAATTTACAAGGGAAGGCTTGAAAGGATGAGGTTGCTTATGAATAAAAGCATACCTTTTGACATCAGATTCATAATTGAAGCCAAAGTAAGAATAGAGGGTGAATTCACAGAAACACCGACTAGATTTTTACCAGGGCTAGGAAAAAGTTCATATGCCAAGAAACGACGAGCAAAGATGATAGCCGTTTGCTATAAATGTGCTAGATGGGCGTAATTTAAAATGTCGATCTTTAGGAATTCCATCTACAAACAGAGAAGATAAAATTCGGTTCATTAAAGATGGTCCGAATAAGGAGAATTTAGATGATATCGAAATTTCTCTTGACACGCATCTAGTGGACTCGTACATTACGAATTCGATGTTTGTGGAATAAATTCCAACGAGAATATGAACAACGTCTTGGGAATCGACGTTAAAGACCACCTGTTTGCCAATTTGTAAGAAAATTGGATGGGAAGCTTCTTCCCGACTCATAGAAGGTGTTTAGGCCGTTTCTGAACGTAAAATCAGAGGAAGATGTGAGCCACAATCACAACTACTGTACATACGCGTAAGTATCTTTTATTTTTGTCGTGTGGTGAGATTTTCTGAATAAAAAAATGTGATACGCGATAAATGCTTTCATTATTCTATTGAGTAGTTGAAGCACAATCAAACGCAATCACAAGCTTGTTAAACAATTTTTACCTTCTTTTTCTTCTATAAATAAACTTTCTACTGGTTTCTTTCATTCATCCCTCAAACTTGCACTTTTCTCTGTTTCTCTCTAAAATTTTTTTTTTTTCTTTTCAAAAATGGAGTCATCATCTTCAACAAAAAAATTTAGCACAGTCTGCATTTTTGGTGGAGCTAGTTATGGAAAAGAGGCATGCTTTGCTGAAGCAGCCCACAATTTGGGTTGCACCTTAGGAGAAAAATGCATTCATGTAGTTTACGGAGGAGGAAGTCTAGGATTAATGGGACGAGTTGCTGCTTCTGCCTATATGGAAGGAGTAAGAGTGTTGGGAATAATCCCAAAACCTCTGGCTGAAAGTAAAATCACCGGGTCAACTATTGGAGATGATTTTAGATCTGTAAATATGCAAGATCGCATAACTCACATGATAAATAATTCTGGCGCCTTTATCACCCTTCCCGGTGGTTTTGACACCCTTGAGGAACTTTTTCATGTGGTTACCAGAGCCCAGCTAAATGTTCATCAAAAACCAATAGGTGTGCTTAATGTCAATGGTTTCTTTGATGGTTTACTGTCTTTCATCGACTACTCTGCTGAGAAGGGTTTTATTTCCGAGCGTGCTAAACGAATCATAGTCGTTGCAACAACACCAGATGAACTAATCAAAAAACTCAATGAATTTGTTCCTCAACCAGATCCAACACTCGCTAAAATTGTATGGGTAGAAGATTTTACCGTGAGAAAATGAAAAGTGGATTCATTCCTCTCCCTTTGATAACCCATGTCGGACCTCTTGTATTTTTACTTTCTGTCGTGTGTAATAATCGTGCTAAATGGTGGCAGCTTAAGGGGTTTCTTCTTGATCTCTTGACGCGCATCTATTCGCGATTTATGTATTGTTATTTTTTTTACTGTAATGTTTATTGTGTGTTTTTTATAAAAACTTTGATGGCAGCGTAAGGCGACTCTTCGGACTTTCTTGATGCGCATCTTAAAAATTGTGTTATACTTACGAGTATATTTTATTTTCTTTTGTTGTGTGCCTCGTATATTTATTCTCTTGAAGATCCTAAAAGGCGTTAGCTCAGACATCAACTTTCTTAACAGGGAGTATTCTGTTTTTCTGCATTGATTTTTATTATTTTTTTTGTTATTTTCAAAAAACTGAGGACAGTTTTATTTTCAAGTTTGGGGGTGGTTTGTTTTAGTATTTTGGTGTGTTTTGATTGATTTGATTATTTGCCTTAATTTTTTTTTTATTATATATATATATATATATTTATAGTATTTTGATTTATGAGATTTCTAGATCTGGCCATAACACCAATAAATTAGCTATATACAAGCTTCTAAATCGTTTTAACCGGTAAAATTTTTTTTTGTATATTCCAAAATTTTTTGAGCCTTAATCTCTCTTTCCGAGCCTTGTAATTATCATATAAAATCGAGTCACTCGTTACCTTGAGAAAAGAAGAATCAATCGATTGATGAAAAATAGAACTGAAATTTACTTAATTTGTGGAGTTTTTGATTTTTCATGCTTAAACTAAGAAATGATTTTCTGCAAAAATTCTATTCCCTAAAAAAAAATTAAAAAAAAGGAGTCATTGGTGAAAAGAGCTACACGTTATCAAATAACGGTGTGAAAGCTATCACCTAAAAAAAAATGACGAAAAGGAGAAGTGTTGAGCAGCAACAGCTGCCTAATTTTGGAAGTCTTAAATTTTGCGAAAAATAAAGGACTAACCATTGTTGGTGCGTAGCTGCCGTCTCAGAAAAATTGGTGAAAAGAGCTACACGTTAGCAAATAACGGTGTGAAAGCTATCACCTTTTTACGAAAAAAATGATATAGAAATTGTGTTAGTGAAAAGAGCTACACGTTAGCAAATAACGGTGTGAAAGCTATCACTAAAAGGGATGTAGTTTATGAGCAGATTTGAATTAATTAGCGGCTGAATTTCAATACACTCAATTTCGTGAATAATCACAATATTTGATGACGCCAATGAAATTCTACTTCATATTGAGTCAAAAAATAAACGAGTGATCGAGAGCAACCATTAAAGGGAGTCATGTGTATCACGAGTGGGAAATAGATAATCAACCTATTGGGGGGAAACCTTACATTTTGGAATTACAATACTAAAACCGTGTTTTAACTTCAAAATCATTTGTAGATTTATTTTGAATCTTGATTCATTTATATCTACTGTATAAGTTGGTTGTTGTGTATTAATGGCATTTTGATCTCCTTTTCTCTTTTTATATTTTAATTTTTGTGTGTATTATTAGTTTTGTGTCTTATTTTTATTTTTATTTTTGGAGTGTGATTAATAAAGAGTCTTGCTCGGGACTAGCAAGAATTCAAGTTTGGGGGTGTGATAAGTGTCATTTTTGTACACTTATCCATGGTTTGTATCGATAAAATTCACCCATAATTGAGCTAGTCTACTCGTTTTTTACTTTTAATTAATTAGTTTTTTTTTATTTTATTTTTATCGGATGATGATCGGATTAAATAACTGAATTACTCAAGAAATAACATGTTTATTAAATATTCTCTTTGTTGAATTTTGATATATTCATGTTGTAGGGCTTTCCGAGACGAATTCGGCAGTCTTTCCGGATTCAAAATCAGAGTTATATATCAAAAGTTATCATCCGAAGAAGATTTGGGGCAAAAACGCAAAGTCTGAGAAATTCTGGGCTGAAAACATAACTATCAAAGCATCCAGTGAGCAAATTTACGAAGCCAAGTTACGGCCGTAACATTCAGGGGTTACGGCCGTAAGTCATCCTTGTTACGGCCGTAACTCCTGAATGTTACGGCCGTAACTCTTGACAGATTGTTATGATTTGTCTAATTTTTTATATTTTTTGTGTATTATTGAGGGGATGGCTGGCATTGATCCGATCTAATGTAATAATGCTAGAGTTTTGGAGCTATTAGATGACTTTAGGTGTATAAATAGACCCCTTAGATCCTTCATCATTCATCATTCATCTTATAATTTTCCATTTTTTGTAAACTTTTCTTTTTGTGTGAAGAACACACTTGTGTTCTTGAGTGATTTTAGTAAGTGTGGTATAGCATATGTTGTTCAGAGAGTTTATTGCTTCTATCTCCTTTATCTACTAAGGGAGTTAGGATCAATTCTTTCTCTTGATTCAACTAATAATGACCACACAAGCTTGTAACATGTATAATAAACCCTTCATGGGCTAAGTAACCTTTAGTTGGGATTATAAACTGTAATATCCGCAAATTCGATTTCCGGTAATTTTCATTTTTCCGGCGGAGGTCCGTTTCGACAACTCGCTTGTCGCTGTTTTGGAATTCTGAACCTATTTTGTTCTTGGAGTTTCTCCGCTTAGACGGGTCTCGATGATGTTTTTACGTAATTTCATCTTGTGGTATATTTTGTCTCATGCGTATTCGATTCTCCTTAAACTCGTTCGATTCCGTCACTTTCTTACTTCCATGAGTTAGTATGCTTGATTAGAGCATGTTGTGAGTTTCGGATTGTTAATCCGACGTTGTATCGTGATTTTCGGATGTTTGGGCCGTTTTTGTAATTTCCTAGAAATTTAGGGAATTTGTTCCTTGTTCAACTTTGGTTGTGTACCTCAGATCGTTTTTGGGTTCCGTACTTCCATTTCGTGTTATTGTTGCCCAAATATCGATTCCTATTGCTTTTATTCTCTTTCCGGATCCTTTTCGTATTTTTTGGGTACCGTGGGGGGGGTATGAGCCGCGGCACAAGGATTGTGCGCCGCGGCACACATACTACCCGATTGTTGGCAGCGGTATGCAGTGTGCCGCGGCACAAGGATTGTCTTGCGGCACTGCAGTAAGTCGGTCGCGGCACACTTGTCCGGCCGCGGCACACCCGTGTGGCACTGCCGGCTAAAACCTCTGTCTGCGTGCCCCGGCACGATCCCGTGATGCCGCGGCACATGCCAGTCGAGCCGCGGCACACTCCTTATGAGCCGCGGCAACGAGCGGTCGGCCACCACCGGCGCAATTTTTGGCCTGTGCCGCGGCCACGCTTTAGCCGAGCCGCGGCACCTGATGCGGTCGGCGCTATAATCAGGTGTTTTCGGCGAGTTTCGCTCATTTCCTCCTTTTCTTCCACCGTGCGCGAGAGAGAGAGGGTTGAGAGGGGATTTCTTCTCCATCCACCCTTTTGATTGTGTGTTTTTCTTCATCTTCCTTCGATCGTGTAGCTCGGATTGTGGATCTAGCACGTGTTCTTCGGATTATAGGGTTTGTATCTTCAAGAGGTAAGATCTCTTATACCCTAGTATGATTTTTGGGGAGGGTTTGGTGGTGATCTTGTGTTTTAATCCGAATTAACCGATGTTGTTGTTAGATTTTGATAGTACTCGTGACCCTTGGTTTTCTTGTTTTTGGTTGGGATGAAATCCCGTTAGTTCACCGTTAACCGATTTCAATTCCCTACGCACTCTTGGTGTTCGATAAATTGTCCCAACGGGTAGAACTAGGAGGGATTTCTTCGTATTCATGATGTGAGATTGATTGTATATCATTATTGTGTTAGGGTTGGATTTGAGAGGATTGTTCGGACCGGAACCTATTCCTTCGTCGTCTCCTTCGCGTCGTATTACCAAGGCAAGTACCTCGATATACGAATTGTAACTGCGTGAAATCATTGTTGTCGAAGTGTATGAGTTTATATGGAGGTATATATATGTATGTGTATATATATATATATGTGTGTTTATATATATAGTTACATGTTAAATATATGTATGTATATACGTATATTAATATATATGTTTATGTCGGTGATCGACGAGTGTTGAATTCTACCATTAGTTGACGTGCTCAACTTGGATTGGTGGGCGAACTATAGTTATTCATATAATATAGTGAGGTTATATATATTTATATATATATATCTATATATATAAATGTGTATATATTCGGTTGAGTCGCAACATAGAGATATATGTGCGGTGTTGATTGAGTTTGATTGATAACGTGCGTGTTATTGTTTATTTGTGTGGATATGGACTGGCGGAGAAATTGTGTGACTTGATGTACCGAGTTGAAAATAGTTGTGACAATTGTCCGTGTGCTTGATGTTTGAACAATGTGGATACTTGTGGTGAGAAACGTCATATCCGGGAACCTCTGAGGGCGGGGCGGTGTACTCCGGCCTGGTGTACGCTGCAATGTGCGGCTCCATATGGGTGGTGAACGCCGGTGTCACCTAATGCGCGTGCAAGGGGCGGCTCTTGCGGGAGTGACGCCGGTGCGGTGACATGTTCAAGGAGCGGCCGACATAGTGGAGTGAACGCCGGTGCACAGGTGTGCAGTGGAGGCGCCTGGCAGGCTTATTGGTTACGGGTATTTGAGTGATAGCTGAGACCCCGTTACTGAACGATGTTCGTATCTCAAATTCTTTCAACTCACTTTCAAATGTTTGTCTTGATATAGACCGCGATTCGTGTTTTTGAAAGCTTGTTTCAAATTGTTTTTAAAGCGTTTGGTATCAGGGTTAATTAACCAAGGAGGTTTGACGAAATCTCCGAGGGTTAATTAATCGGGGGTCTTGAGCAGGATATGTCGAATGAGAGTTCTGTACCTTTGATTGTATTGTGGTGCTATTCTGTGTATTGGGTCGAGAACCCTGTGGAATGTTGAGATGATTGGTTTCGTGATGATGTTATTTGGAATGGGTTGAGAACCCTGTGAGATGTTGTAATGATTTCGTTTGTGACGGTGTTCTATAAATTGGGTCGAGAACCCCAAATAAGTTGACTTGGTTTTTGGGTAATCGTTTTCCATACGTTGGGTCAAGGACCCGAGAGTTTTTTTGAAATTAATTCCAAAAGCATCCCCATTCGATTTTTGTTTAAAACCCCAAGACGACCCGAGTCATTAATAATGTTTTCAAACTATTTTATCAAAATACTTTTCCTTTTTTTTATAAAAATGGATTTTCAAACTTAATCTTTTGACTCCTTGGGCTCGTCCAAAGTTTGATTGGCGTTATGTTCCATATAGAGAATATGACTATGTGATTATTTTTCACCTTGTGTATGCGAGTGCTATCTTGTGTTAACTTTGGGAATGTATGGTTTGTGTTAATGGCTTCACGATGGTTGAATTTTGTGTTATTCTTGTTCGTATATCTTGTATATTATGTACTTGCACTAGCAAAATTCCAGTTGCTAACCCCGAGTTTTCGGGGTGGAGTGCTGTTATGCGCTCGAGTTTTGGCGGCTCGGGAGCGATCACGGATTGGCTTGGAAGGAGATGGAAGGCGACGATGCTAATCACACAGTCGAGTCTTTTCTTTTGTTTCATTTTGGTCGGTATTTTCTTTGTCGTTTGAGTATTCACCCTTGCATGGGTGTAGTTATCGATTTTTAAATTGAGTTGTCATTCTTTTCTGTGTTCAAGTTTATTGTTGTCATTGTTGTATGAATGTCGTTAGTTTATGAATTGGTTTAAGACCTTGTCGGTCTACCTTGTATTAAATTTTGACCCCGGTCGGTCAATCTTTGAGTAGTCTTTTGGAGTTTAGCCTGGTGGATCCTTGTGATAAGGGTCTACGGCGTGTGACATTCCCGGGTCGTATTCTGGGGGTGTTACATAAACAAGGTTAGTCATGTTATTTATGTTTGTATAAAAGATCTATTGTGAATTACTTATTATTGTGTGTGATTTTCATTGTTTTAACAATCTTTATTTATTTGGCCAATAAATGACGATATTTATGGTCTTCATATGTTTCGAAAGAAAATATGTTTGATTAGATCAAATGATCTTCACTCTAAGTTGTTCTAGGGGATAGAAATATATCCCTAGTCCTTATATGATTCTTTGAGTTATTTTCATAAATCCTAATACTATGTATTGAAGCCAATCAACATAGAAATATAGTGGATTGATTCAATATGTAAGGGGCGTTTTATAGTTCGAAAGAGAAACCGTCTTTTTAAGGAAAATCGAATCTACACAACATAATAAGTAAATTCATTTTATGATCTCCTATACATCTTTTATAACTAATGACGAACTAAGTTTGTAATCCCAACTATTTCATTTTATCGTTAATCAATCTATTATTATTGCTATCTTTTTATTTCCTTATAATATTAGAACTATTATTGCATTTTCTTTGCAAATATTAAACCAAACTTTTTAATTGTGTGTTTCACTTATCATAGTATCTATAAAAATAGACTAATAGTGTATAATTCAAATTATAACCAAACTTCCTTGTGGGATCGATAAACCGGACTCAAAAAGTCCACTTTACTACTTGATACGATATCGTGCACTTGCGATAGTTACACTAAAAACGTGTCAGATACATGTTTTCCTACGGATTTATTGGTATATTTCCAGAGTTCTTGAGCATTTGGGATATTTGACTTGCGATTCACTATCTAAGAGAATTATTCCCGGAACACATGTATCGGGGTAGTAAATTCGAGTGATTCCAACTTATTTTCATACCGATGGGGTTTTGATAATTGAATTACGAACTTGTCTAGGTTCGGAGTTGTCGAATCCTTCAATCTTGGTACCTTGTTGTTCGTACCCTTTTCTCTCGATTCCAGGCAAGTGATTCTTGTGAAAGTTATGTTCTTAAATGTGAAAAGTAATGCATGTGATTGTGAGAGTTGCTTTCGTTCACTCCGAGAGGACCCGACGGGGTCTGGGAGGGTTCCTCTTATGTCGGTTCCATGAACATTTGGGTTAGCCACTCCGAGATGATCCGACGGGGTCGAGGAGGGATTCGCGCATTGTCGAGTCCACGGTTAATCAAGAGACATCATCATTTCTAAATATGTTTAGATAATTGTATTTTCCGGAAAATCATTATCATGGCTTTGAATTGGTGCATATGCTTTTATGTATAAGACTTGACATTTCACTTGTAATACTTGCCCTAACCCCTCTCGTTTGGGGAAAATTACTTTTGTGTTTTTCAGGTCCTAAGGATCCATACGAGCGAGCACCGGGACGATACGATGAGGATGGCGAGGCGTGATACTGTGGCTAGTTGTGTTCCATTTTGTTTGGTCGTTGTTCTCTTCGGTCCATTTTATCCTTGTAATAATAAATGGTACTCGGGTACTTTAGGAAAGTCCTTTTCCATTGTCGTACAACTTCTTGTACTTCTTCATGGTATTGTTTGTTCATGATTGAACTTCCTTGTTTGTATCAAATTTATTGATTCCCAAGTAGATTTTGTCAAATTTGATACGTTGTGAGTAAGTTAAGCCTAGTGGGTCCCAGGTCGGGATTCACGGCGCTGTGATATTCTCCGAATATCTCGGGGGTGTTACAGGTTGTAAGTATTTCTTGACCCAAAGTTTTTTTTTGTTTAAATATTATACCCCCTTCGTGTGTATACTCTCTAATTCAAGTTTGGGGGAGATATTGGGTCAAGAAATACCTACATTGTTTGTTTTTAATTGTTTTTGGTGTGTTTGGATTTTGTTTTACGTTTTGGTTTGAATTTTTTCTTTTGGTGTGTTTTATTTCGAACTTGGTGTGTTTTGACGATGATGAACTTTGATGAAACTCGAAAGAATGAACTCTTTTCTTGGATGCCTCGGGATTTATTTTGTTATTTTGATATGCAAATCGAGGATAATTTGTAGGGGAAAAATTGTAGAATAATCAAAAGGGTGTGAAATTGAATAAATAGTTTAATCTCTTGGAGATATGAACAAATCTAGCTTGTGAGCTTTTGAGCCTTCGTGCATCATTAAATATGCAAGTTTCATTGTCGAGTGTACCATTCATGTTTTTAAGACTCTAGAACTTGCCCTGGTATCTTATTCGAAACTACAAGTGTGTTTGCAAATTATTGAAAATGATTTTAGGCGATTTTTATTGGCAACCCTTCAAACCTTTTGGCCAACCTGAAAAATTTATTTCCCTAGTTAGCCCGATTGAGCTCAAAGCCTATTTATTGTTAGCCACATTATGAGCTTTCCGTTCCATTATAAACTTTTGTCCCTATACTTGAGCTATTTAGAACAAATTGGCAAAAGAATGAAAAGATGTGTGGAAGCGATCGGGAAGATTGTTGGTTCAAAATGCAATGATTTATCAAAATAAATTTGAAGGAAGATTGTTGTGATTTAATGATGATGTTGTCCACCACATGAAAACATAAAAAGAAAAAATTCGTGAACACAAAAGAAACGAGATGTATGGAGCAATAAGGAGGAATAAGGTTGTGATTCTCACTTTCAAAAGTGCTTAGTACGATGATATTAAAATCAAGGGGTTGAAGGAAACAAATTCTAAGGGATTATTGAGCTTCTAATTGAGCGAAGTGATTATTGAGATAATGTTCTAATTTGCTCAAGTCAAGTCACTTTAAGCCATACTTATCCTACCCCGACCAAAAAGCCTACATTACAACCGATAAAGTCCTTTTTGATTCACCAAATTTGCATGCACAACTAGTGGTAGAGATGTAGACGATTGGCAAGCCTATGGGGATTCTTATTTCATTGAATGAGTTTTGAGCGTCACTTATCCCATTATACACTTTGAGAGTGAGGGAATACACTTGACCGGCGAGGTTCATATTATTCAAGTATTAGCTATGATGTTAAGGAAGCACCCCCGAGATTTGAATACTTTATAGAACTCGACTTATTTATTTCTTGAGGCGTATTGATGAATTTTCAGAATGATCCTTTGAGGTATGTTGAGGGACGAGTTCCCTTAAGAGTGGTTATTTTAAAGTGCATTGCTCGGGACGATCAACGTTTAAGTTTGGGGGATTTTGATAACACTCATTTTTACACATATTTTTGCACTGATTTTCCAGGTTTTAAGATCCTAAAATGTGTAGAACTGTGTCGTTTATACTCATATTGTGTTTATTGGACTCGATCACGCTTGGGTACGTTTTATTGATTTTATAGGTACTTTATGGACATAAATCAAGCAAGAAAGAAGTCTCCAACCCCAATACATATCAAGCAATGCGGAAACGAGAGATCGGGCTTAAAAAGGAGTCAAAATGGTGTCAAAACGAGTCAACACGAGCCCGGCCGTGTCAATCAACACGGGCCGTTCATTATCCCGGCCGTGTCAATCAACACGGGCCGTTCATTATCCCGGCCGTGCCATATTGACACGGTCGGGTTTCACATCCAGTGAGTTTTTGCTTATCTAGACGAGTATGACACGGGCCGTGTCATTCGACACGGTCGTGTCATTTGCTCGGCCGTGTCACTTGACACGGTCGAGTTCCCTGTCCAGCGGGTTTTAGCATTTTGAGCGCACTATGACACGGGTCGTGTCACTTTTCGGTGGAAATATCATCTTTTGACATTTTTGCAAGATTTGTGTAGAAAAAAATGATATTTTTAGCTTTATAAAAGAGGATATGGAGCAAGACTTGAGATATGCTGAATTTGGAGAGATTAGAGAGAGAGAAAAACAAAAGATCAAGGGGCTTTCATACCAAAAAATAAGGAGTTTTGAAGAAATTCTTGAAGAACACTTCAAGAACATTTGAAGGCTTCAACCGGGATCGATCAAGACACACCACGAGTTTTATCTTCTTCCTATCTTTTATTCATTTTGTTGTTTTAATTAGCATGAACATGATGATTATTAATCTTCCTTTCATTACCATGTCCGGCTAAACTCTTTAGGTTCCGGGCATGGGAGTACGTTGATTTGCTATGATTTTGAGGGATTGATGATTATATTTATCTAGTGTGATTTCTTTATCAAATACTTGGTTTTGATTCATGTTTAGACACTTTATCAATGTTTTTACATGGTAAACTTAATTGCTCATAATTCGAGAGAAGAGAGCATTAATAGGTTTCGAGTATTTGACGTAGTAAATTACGAGATTGAGAAATCGGTGATGAACTATGATGATATCTAATCTTATGAACATTTTGGAGTTAGATAATTTATATTAGACGGAGACGTTGTTATAGGTTATTTAATCTACGTTTTAATGCATCTCGAGAGAGACTTTAAAATATTGTTGTGATCATCGTTTTGGAGACGCACTTAGAACCTTTTGGAACCAATCCCGACTAAATTTAGTAATCAACGGAAACCTAGCTTTGGAATCTACCTTTCTAAACTCTTGCAATTCATTTTAATTCGGATATTTTCAATTGTTTTAATTTATTGTGATCATTTTATTTTATCCTATTAAACATCCATTTTACCTTTCGATCGTCTAGATAAAACCGGAAATACTATAATCTAGTACTTAATACAATAAGAATATTTAGTCTCCGTGGAATACGACCTTGCTCGCCGTTTTCTACATATTCTCCGTACACTTGCGGATTGTTTAAAAATTAAGCGAACAGGCGGTGACCGGCAAATGTCCGTCAACTTGGCTCAGCCGGTTCGACCCCTCCCCGATGTCCCAATTCGATTTTCCGACCTGTTCCGGACTCGTCGGAGTTAAATCTTCCATATGCTCAGAACCGATTTTCGATAATATTAAAATAATAATTTAATATTATTTTTGCAGTATAAGTGTTCTGTAATGAAAATTTTATCGTATCAATTCGTCGAAAATTTTCGAAATTACTTTTATAAATTTTAAAATAATTCTTATAATTTATTTTGAAATCTTTTCTTTTTTAAACTGTTCATTTTATGTTGGAACATATCGGTCCAAGTATTGGACAACTTGTAAATATCGAAATCCATGATCATTAGCAAAATAAATAGCATTTAATTAAGTCTTTGAATTTTCTAGGGTATTACAATTATTATTTTATAATCGTTTAGCACATCGATCTCCTTACTGAGAAACTGAGCTCCTCACTGCAACAAAACATCTCACAATGACTTTTATCATGTTAGAGGAGATAATTAACATGTCGTATAAAACGTAATGCGAATGAACATAGCAGTTATTCATGCTCATGAAATGTCTACTTGTATGCCATGCTTCCATAATGCATATTATGTAAATGCATTTAGGTATTAAATGGTTATTGGCTTAGGGGATAACCGGGCATTACAGTCCTCCCCTCCTTATAAAATTTCGTCCTCGAAATTGACATACCGAATAGTTCTGGATATTTGCTTTGCATTTCCTCCTCTCTTTCCCATGTAGTCTCTTCAACAGCATGATTCCTCCACAAAATCTTTACCAAATGAATCTCCTTGTTCCTTAGTTTCTTTATTTTCTTATCAAGAACCTGTACAGGCTTCTCTTCATAGGACAAATCTGGGGATAATTCCAACGGCTCATAATTTAACACATGTGAGGGGATGAAAATGTACTTCTTTAACATAGACACATGGAAGACGTTGTGTACACCAGATAGCGAAGGAGGTAAGGCTACTCTATAAGCTCTATCACCAACTCTCTCAAGGATTTCAAATGGGCCAACATATCTCAGGCTAAGTTTTCCTTTCTTCCCAAATCTCATTATGCTTTTCATTGGGGATACCCTCAAGAAGATATGGTCTCCAACTGCGAATTCCAAATCTCTTCTTCGATTATATGCATAACTCTTCTGTCTACTTTGTGTAATTTTCATTCGTTCTCTTATCTTTTCTACCACCATAGCAGTCTGCTGTATCATTTCTGGGCCCAGTAGTCTTCTTTCTCCAACTTCATCCCAGTGTACGGGAGATCTACATTTTCTCCCATACAGTGCTTCATAAGGTGTCATCCCAATTGTAGATTGGTAACTGTTGTTGTAGGTGAACTCTACTAATGGAAGCTTTGTATCCCAATTGCCCTTGAAATCTAGTATGCATGCTCTCAACATATCTTCGAGTATTTGAATAACTCTTTCTGACTGCCCATCACTTTGTGGATGAAATGCGGTGCTGAAAGCAAGCTTCGTACCCATTACATTATGTAAACTTCTCCAAAATGTAGATGTGAATTTAGGGTCCCTGTCAGATACTATAGATATGGGCACCCCATGTAGCCGGACTATTTCTTTAATATATTCCTGAGCGTATCGATCCATATTATATGTGGACTTTACTGGAAGGAAATGAGCAGACTTGGTTAATCTATCAACAATCACCCATATGGAATTATACCCACTTTGAGTCCTTGGTAGCCCAAGCACGAAATCCATTGTAATGTGTTCCCATTTCCATTCTGGAATTAGTAAAGGCTTCAATAATCCTGCTGGTCTCTGATGTTCAGTTTTGATCTGCTGACAAGTTAGACATTCTGCCATGAATTTTGCAATATCTTTCTTCATGTTAGGTCACCAATAATGTTGTTGCAAGTCTTTATACATTTTTGTGCTACCTGGGTGTAAGGAATAAGGACTCGAATGAGCTTCATTCAGAATGTCCCCTATGATGGTTGCGTCGGCTGGCACGCACAGTCTCCCTTTATATCGTAATATTTTATCACTAGAGACTGAGAAGTTTGGTAATTTGCCTTAATCAACTTTTTCCCTCAATTTGCCAATGTACTGATCCGCCTTTTGGGTTTCTTTGATTATATCTTGAAGTGCAGGTTTCAATATGAATGATGATAATGAACAAATCTTCCTTTTGGGCACAATTTCCAGTGCTATTTTTTGCAAGTCTAATAATAATGGCTTCTGTGTGATTAGAAAGGAAGACATAGACTTTCTACTTAATGCGTCTGCAACCACATTTGCCTTACCAGGATGATAATTGATCTCACAATCATAGTCTTTCACCAATTCTAACCATCTTCGCTGTCGCATATTCAGCTCCTTTTGTGTGAAAAAGTACTTCAAACTCTTATGGTCTGTATAGATTTTGCACTTTTCACCATATAGGTAATGCCTCCAAATTTTTAGCGCAAAGACAACAACAGCCAGTTCTAGATCATGTGTTGGATAATTCTTTTCATACTCTTTTAATTGCCTGGAGGCATAGGCTATTACCTTCCCATGTTGCATTAATACAGCACCCAAACCATTTTTAGAAGCATCAGTGTAAACTATAAAGCCACCTGTTCCTATAGGAGTGGCAAGGACAGGAGCTGTAGTTAATCTACGCTTCAATTCCTGGAAACTATTCTCCAAAGCATCAGTCCAAACAAACTTTGTATTCTTCCTTGTTAACAATGTCAATGGGGTTGCAATCCTTAAGAATCCTTGTACAAACCGTCGGTAGTAGCCGGCTAGTCCTAAAAAACTTCGAACCTCTGATACATTCGTTGGTGTTGGCCAGTTACTCACCGCCTCTACCTTGTTGGGATCAACTGAAATGCCATCCTTGGATACCACATGCCCTAAAAATACCACTTGTTCTATCCAGAATTCACATTTCTTGAATTTAGCATACAACTGTTTTTCTTTGAGAATTTGAAGCACAATTCTGAGGTGTTCTTTATGCTCATCTCTATCATGTGAATAGGTAAGGATGTCATCAATAAACACCACTACAAATTTATCAAGGAACTCTTCGAATACCCGGTTCATCAGATCCATAAATGCTGCTGGAGCATTTGTCAAACCAAAAGGCATCACTAAAAATTCATAGTGACCATATCGTGTTCTAAATGTTGTCTTTTGGATATCTTCTTCTTTGACCTTCAGTTGATAATATCCCGAACGCAAATCAATCTTTGAGAATACTGATGCTCCTTGCAATTGATCAAATAAATCATCTATCCTTGGAAGAGGATATTTGTTCTTGATGGTCACCTTATTTAGTTCCCTATAGTCAATGCATAATCGCAATGAGCCATCTTTCTTTTTCACAAATAAGACAGGCACTCCCCAAGGTGAACAACTAGGACGAATTAATCCCTTATCAATTAATTCTTGTAGCTAAGTTTTTAATTATTTCAATTCCGCTGGTGCCTTCTATATGGGGTTTTAGAAATAGGGGTAGTTCCTGGAATTACATCGATTGCAAACTCAATTTCCCGATCTGGGGGCAACCCTGGTAGATCATCTGGGAACACCTCAGGAAATTCTCTAACCACATATACATCTTCAGGCTTCAATTTCATTTCAAGGGAGGTGTCCAAAACATTAGCCAAATAACCAGTACACCCCTTATTTAACATCTTACTAGCTTTCAGTGCAGTTATAATTGGAAAAGAACACGAATATGAATTGCCTTTAAAAATAAACCCTCCTCCGTTTACTGGTTGAAAGGCCACAATCTTCTTATTACAATCAAAATTTGCACAATATTTAGATAGCCAGTCCATACCAAGGATAACATCAAAATTAGATATTGGTAGGACAACAAGGTCGGCGTAGAGTATCCTCCCGCCAATTCGAACTGTACAGGACCTCAACATTTGGTCAGAATCCATATTTTCTCCAAACGGAGCAGCCACATTATAACCAACTTTCAAGAGTTCTGGTTTAATGCCCAATTTTTTCATAAATGCATATGATGCAAATGAATGTGTAGATCCTGGGTCTATCAATGTAAGTGCAGGAATTCCTGAGATCAGAATGGTACCTGAGACTACGGAAGCATCTGCATCAGCTTCTTCTCGAGTCATTGCAAAGACCATTCCCTGAACTTTATTCTCTGTGTTTGGGCAATCTCTCGCCATATGTCCGGGCTTCTTGCATCTGAAACAATTATTGGACCCAACAAAACATTCTCCAAAGTGATTTTTCCCACATTTAGTACACTTGGGCTTCTCAGTTGTATTTGGAGCATCTCTCGCTGTAGGATGCTTCTGATTGGCTTTGCCTGGTTTTTGCTCCGATTTCTTCCAATGTGCTGAATTTTTTGAAGCAAATGCTTGCCTCTTCTGTTGATAAGACCTTTGTATCTCCTTTTCATCAGCTTCTGCGAGCAGCGCTTTGTCAACTATTTCTCTGAACTCATTTGATGTAGACATCCTCACATCTCTTCTAATTTCAGGTCGGAGGCCTCTTAAGAAATGATCCACCTTCTCAGCATTATCCCTAGCAATATAGGGAACATACCTACACCCTTCTTCAAATTTCCGAATATATTCACAAACAGACATATCCCCTTGTTTCAGCTCCAAAAACTCTTTGACCTTGAGAGACCGTGCATCCCTGGTGAAGTATTTATCATAGAATATTACTTTAAATCTCTCCCACGTCAACCCTTCCAAGTTGACTGCAAGTTTGGCTCATTCCCACCAAGTTCTGGCATCCTTTTTGAGTTGAAAGATCTCACAAAGTATCTTCTCAGCATCGTCGATGTGCATGTAATCAAAGATAACATCAAGTGATTTGACCCATTATTCCGCAACCATAGGATCAGCCCCACCATGAAAATCAGGGGTTTCTATTTTCCTAAATTTTTCATACACTGCTGGTCCATTATTGTTTCTTGGTGGAGGTTGTCGGTTTTGTTCTTCGTTTCTTTGTTGCATGTTCAGCAATTGTTGCATTTGTTCACCATACATCCTTGTCTGTTGTTGCATCAGCTCAACCAAATTCTCAAGAAGGTTATGGTTTGGATTTGGATCATCTCTTGCCTTTCTTTTGGGTGCCATCACATCCGTTGTACTGCCCAATCTCACCCATTCATAAGCCAATAACGATCACATAACAATGATGATGACAACTAATATATTGTAATCTATTAAACACAATACTTAATAGCTAAAAGTTGACCATATCCTTCAGTCGAGAATGTCCATATGCCATCTTCTGTCTGCAGAAAAGATTTAAACCTTCACTCCAATACCACAACTGTAACACCCCCTAACCTAGCAGCTGAACCGCAAAGGGGTCCGTGCTACTAAATTGGGGAGTATCACGCTTTTAAACTCTGAAAACCAATAAAAGTAGATTCGGTAATGCGAGTACTCAGGAAAATAATGCAAACCGGTATTATTTATTCAAAACATTACACAACCTTAAGTTTACTACATAACAAAACCATAACAGAGTGATCTTATTAAAAACAAAACATAGTCTTCAAGCATAGGGGTGAAATAGCTGGGGAATGGCATATGGACAAGTCTCCGGATGTCAATACTAAAGAAGATAGTCAACTCCTAACATGAGCATCATCCCCTGTATCATAAGAATCTAATGAGCTAATAGCTCAGTAAGATGAGACTTCTGTAATAGCAAAGTATCACGTATCACATTTATCAACAAATAACTACTATATATATATATATAGTCATGTTCTTGTAAAATTCTTTATTCGGGTACCCTTGAAGTGTGATACTCGACTGATAGTGATAAACCATGGTTTTCGGAACCTGTTCATATAATTGGCCAATAAAAGATGTATATGGGGGTTCCCATACTGGTTTTTCAACTAATGGTATTAGCCGTATTCAACCTTTTTCATTCAGTGTGGGTTTCCTTGACCGACTTTCAGCTGCAAGTATTTGCCACCATGTGTTGGGTCCGCCGGTCCCCCGCGTCCCGTGCCTACCCGCCATCAATCAAGTACCATACTTCCTATTCTTAAACATTCTTTTACATACACATGTTATGCATGATCATTCAATAACAGTCACATATGAAAATATCAATCAATATATGATCCTTATGATACAGCAAGGAAAAGCGTCATCTTACCTCAAGTCATGTGCCTGTTGATGTGAAAAGATCAGTTTCTATGGATGGATGTGCTAAAATCCTTGAAGAAACAATCTGAAATCTCTTTAGGAACTTTTAACAAACACCTTGGAAAAACTGTTAGATTTGAGCTTCCTGTTTGATCGGGCTTTTTCTAGCTTTTATAATTTTTGGAAGTGAAATATTTTAAGGGCGTTTTAAAGTAGAGGTTCACAGCTTCAAAATGGTATATCATTTCTTGGTAAATACGTACGTATACATATATTTATAGGAGTCCAAAGTCGGCTGAAAATCAACCTTACTCGGACAGCTGGAGGCCTTATCCGGGCAGCTGGCCGAGAAGGTTCTGTCGGTCGTGACCGACCTTATCCGGACAGCTGTACAGCCTTATCCGGATAGTGTCCGAGAAGCTTCTGTCGGTCGTGACCGACCTTATCCGGACAGCTGGACAGCCTTATCCGGATAGTGGCCGAGAAGCTTCTGTCGGTCGTGACCGGCAGTTGTTAGTCGGCGTGTCCGACGGTGACCGGCAAATATCCGTCAACTTGGCTCAGCCGGTTTGACCCCTTCCCGATGTCCCAATTCGATTTTCCGACCTGTTCCGGACTCGTCGGAGTTAAATCTTCGATATGCTGGGAACGGATTTTCGATAATATTAAAATAATAATTTAATATTATTTTTGCAGTATAAGTGTTCTGTAATGAAAATTTTATCGTATCAATTCGTCGAAATTTTTCGAAATTACGTTCATAAATTCTAAAATAATCCTTATAATTTATTTTGAAATCTTTTCTTTTTTAAATCGTTCATTTTATGTTGGAAACATATCGGTCCAAGTATTGGACAACTTGTGAATATCGAAATCCATGATCATTCGCAAAATAAATAGCATTTAATTAAGTCTTTGAATTTTCTAGGGTATTACAATTATTATTTTATAATCGTTTAGCACATCGATCTCCTTACTGAGAAACTGAGCTCCTCACTGCAACAAAACATCTCACAATGACTTTTATCATGTTAGAGGAGATAATTAACATGTCGTATAAAACGTAATGCGAATGAACATAGCAGTTATTCATGCTCATGAAATGTCTACTTGTATGCCATGCTTCCATAATGCATAAATGCATTTAGGTATTAAATGGTTATTGGCTTAGGGGATAACCGGGCATTACAACCTTGTTTGTTGACAAGAGTGGTAACCGGATTAGGCCGTCCTGCTAATTGGAGGTGAGGGACGGTATAGATACGACCGGTCAGTATTCATGGGGTTCGGCCGCATTGGCTTTCATGTACCGTCAGCTCGGTATCGCTAGTCGCGGTGACTCCATGGGTATTTGTGGATGTCTTACCCTCGTTCAGGCTTGGATTTATGAGTATTTTCCCTGCTTTCGACCTCATCGAGAGCATATGATTGTTGACTCCACGCAGCCTCGAGCTTCTACATGGAGTGTCCAGCCTGAGGGTAAGGACGAGCACCGACTCCAGTCTTTGCGTCGCCGCATTGATCAGTTGACAGCCGCAGAGGTATAACGATTCCTTCTAACAATCTCATAATTCATTTAAAAATAACTTGTATAATTTGTTGATTACATGTACGCAGATACAGTGGTTGCCTTATGGCCCTGATCCAGTGAGGGATGTCCCGAGGACCACATTCATTGGATGGCTACGATATCGGGATATTATCGAGCCATACATGCCTGGTCGGGCATTACGGCAGCTCGGTTATGTGCAGACCATCCCTTTCCCGATCACCAGACCGGAGAAAGCGGTTAGGGTGTGGTCGAGCAGATTGTACCGAGTTGACTATCCTATTCGGATGTCATCTAATGCTTGGATGATGTTTCCGGGCGCATACAGGCTTCCTCTCGCTGACTATCAGGCTGCTACTCATGATCAGGCTGCATGCGCCGATGATTACATTGAGTGGTATTATCGGTATTCGCACCCTCATATACTGAACGACGGTGCAGCACCTGGTTCAGTGATCCCTTCTCGTTCTAGCAGCGATTACGTATGTTGTTTAACTTTACACTTTGTTTCATTTCAACATACATTACTCATTGTATTATATTGTCTATATTTTTTACAGTGGGTGAGTCGATTGTCCGGTATTACCCAGCACTGTATCAGACACCTTCCCCCAGACCAGACGGCAGAAGCGACGACGATGCTTGAGGAGTACATGAGGGATTGACATTTGGCCAACAGATTTTGTATTTTGCTATTTTGCATTTGGCACTGTATTTTGTTTGTTTTGTATATGACAATATTTTGATTGGCACTTTCGTTTTTTGTTGTATTTTGTATCTCACTGCTACAAAATATACTTTTTACGACGCTCAATTTACATCGGTTTAACGAAAACCGATGTAAAAATTAAAAATACGGTCAATTTACATCGGTTATCAAATAAAACCGATGTAAAAAATAAAATTTTGGTCAATTTACATAGGTTGTCAAATAACCGATGTAAAATTATTTTATATTTACATCGGTTGTCCAAATAACCGATGTAAAAACTAAAATTACTATATTTTACATCGGTTGTTAAAATAACCGATGTAAAAAATTATATATTTACATCGGTTGTCCAAATAACCGATGTAAAAATTAAAATTACTATATTTACATCGGTTGTTATAATAACCGATGTAAAATTATTATATTTTTACATCGGTTGTTCAAATACCTGATGTAAAATTATTATACATTACATCGGTTGTTCAAATAACCGATGTAAAAACTAAAATTACTATATTTTACATCGGTTGTTAAAATAACCGATGTAAAAAATTATATATTTACATCGGTTGTCCAAATAACCGATGTAAAAATTAAAATTACTATATTTACATCGGTTGTTATAATAACCGATGTAAAATTATTATATTTTTACATCGGTTGTTCAAATAACTGATGTAAAATTATTATACTTTACATCGGTTGTTCAAATAACCGATGTAAAAACTAAAATTACTATTTTTACATCGGTTGTAAAAATAACCAATGTAAAATTATTATATTTTTACATCGATTGTTCAAATAACCGATGTAAAATTTATATATTTACATCGGTTGTGCAAATAACCGATCTAAAAATTAAAATTACTATTTTTACATCGGTTATTATAATAACCGATGTAAAATTATTATATTTTTACATCGGTTGTTCAAATAACTGATGTAAAATTATTATACTTTACATCGGTTGTTCAAATAACCGATGTAAAAACTAAAATTACTATTTTTACATCGGTTGTAAAAATAACCAATGTAAAATTATTATATTTTTACATCGATTGTTCAATAACCGATGTAAAATTTATATATTTACATCGGTTGTGCAAATAACCGATCTAAAAATTAAAATTACTATTTTTACATCGGTTGTTATAATAACCGATGTAAAATTATTATATTTTTACATCGATTGTTCAAATAACCGATGTAAAATTTATATATTTACATCGGTTGTTAAATCAACCGATGTAAAAACGAAAATTACTATTTTTACATCTGTTGTTCAAATAACCGATGTAAAATTATTATTCTTTTACATCAGTTATACAAACAACCGATGTAAAATTTTAAATATTGTAATTTACATAAGTTATTCCAATTTCGATATGAAATAAAGTATTAATTTTACATTGGTTATAGAATAACTGATGTAAAAATTAAAAATACGATAAATTTACACGAGTTATTCCAAAATCGATGTAATTAATACTTTTTACATCGGTTTTGGAATAAAAAATAAAAATGGTAAATTTTACATCGGTTTCTCTAAAACGGTCATAAAATTCTTTTTTTAAAAACATGTATTTTTATTTATGATGATTCTTTAAAATATAAAAGAAATGAAAAAAAAAAAATCATTTTTTTGAAATAATACAAAAAAGAATAAAATTGATAATCCAAAACCGATGTATAAAATAGTAATTTTACATTGATTTTGAATAACTGATGTAAAAATTAAAATTAGGTTAATTTACATTAGTTATTCCAAAAACAATGTAAAATTAATACTTTTTCATCAATTTTAGAATAACCCATGTAAATAATAAAAAGAGAAAAACTTTACATCGATTCTTCTAAAACCGTCATAAAATCCTTTTCTTAAAAATATGTATTTTTATTTACGATGATTCTTTAAAATATAAAATAAATGAAAAATAAAAAACAATCTAAAAAAATTATTTTTTCCAAAATAATACAAAAAGAATAAAATTAATTTTTTTATTTTTATTTAAAAGGTAGATACCAAAATGTATTTAAATATAATATAAATATAAAGTGTTCAATCAAATAACTACAAATTAGTGGTTGGGACTTGACTCCCCAACCCCAAGGTCGAGGTTCGAATCATTATGGTGACAAAGTGCAATATATTGTTATTTCAAAGTGCGGGTTCGGGTCGGGTCGGGTCTGAGTGGGTTTCGGGTTGGGCCTTGAAGGATTCGGGTTGGGGTCGGGGTGCCAAACCTTCCATAAAACATAAGACATTTTACATCGGTTCTTTTCAAAACCGATGTAAATTTAAGACATTTTACATCGGTTCTTTTTAAAACCGATGTAAATTTAAGACATTTTACATCGGTTTTGAAAAGAACCGATGTAAATATAAGACATTTTACATCGGTTCGTATCAAAACCGATGTACAATGTAAATATTTTTACATCGGTTTTAAAAAGAACCGATGTAAAATGTGAATGTTTTATGACGGTTTTGGAAGAACCGATGTAAATGTATATTTTTTATGACGGTTTTGGAAGAACCGATGTAAAACGTGAACTTTTACTACGGTTTTAAAACCGTCGTAAAATGTGCCCACTTTCTACGACGGTAGATTTTACGACGGTTCCAAAATCGTCGTAGAAACCCTTCCAGAACCGTCGTTAAAACCCCTTTTTGTAGTAGTGTCTTGATGTTTTTTCTCTTCTGCATACAAAAACGAAAATTTTTCTGTCAACTATCACGATCAACAAAAACGGAAAAACTATCACGATCAACAAAAAAGAAAATCAACTATCACGATCAACAAAAACGATAATCAACTATAACAATCAACAAAAACGAAAATTATAATAATTAAGGAACATACAACAAATTCATTTTTACATCATACCAACTAATCTATTCCATTTTTCTGTCCTGCTCGTATACAAATTCTCCCAGCCACCAACACTACTATCATGATATCTAAACCAGTTAGTCACTATGGGCGGTACAGGAAAATTGGGCATTAAATCTAGACGAATAAAATATTTGTACGTATCTCCTAAATGACAAATGACAATCTCTTGGCTAGGCCGTGTTGCCGTTGAGGGTGCTTTCAACGGCAGCACAGTGAGACATGAAAATAAAGATCTACCGTTTCCGAATCCGAATAGTATGACGACGACATTGAAAATAGTAGCAATAGGGAACAAATCTTCAGCCACAACAATCCAATGATCCGATCCACATGCACCACCATCCCATGTAATATGTCGAACCTCATGTTCAATCCCATCATAGTAGATCGATCGGTAGAGTGTACAGTTAGCCATAATTTCATTTGCAATGCATACACGTACAAGGCGCCATTTATCTTGGTCGCCAAATATGTAGTCGGTGATAACACGAAATCCACAATTACCGTCTCCGGGGACATCAAGATAACCTTCTACAAACGGCAAAATAATTCCCGGTATCTTGTCGATAAGGTGATAGTTACCTATCTCCACTCGGTGTTGTGCATCTGCAAACCCATATTCAATATATTACATATTATCGTAACAATATCAAACTTAAAAAGCATATCACGAGTATTAATAAATTTGTTCATACCCGATGAAGAGGTATTGTGGACTGATGCAGAAGAGCTGCGGCCACGACCACTGGATGAGCGGGAACGGCCACGACCCCTTTGGCTATACTCCCAACCACTAGGATCGCGTCTAGTCGATGAACTTCCTTTTGATCGACCCTTAACTCCGTATTCACTTGTGGTTCAACGTAACGCGTTTGATCAGGGTGAAGATGATCGTGGATCATAAGTGATACGTTACGGACAACTGCAGGATCGCTCTGTCTGACCTCATCGACAAGGGCTTGGAAGTACCACTGGTCCTCCGATTCATCACCGGTAGAAGGATCGACAAATTCGGTCGAGTCCAGACCATCACTAATAATAAGTGTTTGCCAAAATATGTGAAGACGATTAACACTACATGGGGTCTGTGATTCCATAAATCTCTTGAGCTCACACGCACAAGGAATCTGATGGGTGGTTTGGAGTGCACAACCGCAACGATGGTACACTTGATCACTTAATTCTCTCATACGTGTCAATTCATTCGACAATAATCGCAGATAATGATGCGAAACACGACAGCGCAAGTAGTTCAATGGAAAACCAGAGTACACCACGTCTGTACGACACCTAGACTGTTCAAGTGTGTATCTGATCTGCGTTAGTTGTGATTCAATCTCCTGGTTCACTTTGGTCCAGATGGTATCGAGGGCTCCGGTGGAAGAATTAAGCCATTGCTTTAACTCGGCATGTGCACTCTCTACTCTACAAGTGGTTGTGTTTCCAAAATGAAGCACTTTATTCGTCCACGCAACAACGAACATCTCCTTGTATTTTAGCCACGTACCCTCAATGTGGGATATCACCTTAGGATTCCATCTCTATGTATCCTTCATGAGTTGCACCGCTTGATCGTATTCCTCTTCGGTCGCCGCTTCCATGATTTTCTTTCATTTCCCATTTTTAAACTTTTGGCCCATTTCTTTATCTTTTCCACAAATTCTGTAGACCTTGTCTTCAACGTCCTTATTAATATGCCATGTACAAAGCAAGTGGGCACTCTGTGGAAATATTTCTCCAATAGGACGCATCAATCCCAACTCACGATCCGTAACAATAGCCGTCGGATGAACATCAAACCCAAGCAAAATTTTCAACTTCTCCAACACCCACGCATAGCTCGATTCGGTCTCATCTTTCATAATTACATAGGCGATTAGGAAGTTCTTGTTACATGGAGTCATCCTGACTATCTCGAGAAATGGCATCTTATACTTATTCGTTTTGTAGGTAGAATCCATGCCAATGAACCATCTGTAGGTCCGGATTAAGTTGATTGATGTTGGATGTGTCATGAATACGTGGGTAACAGCATTTGTATCCGGATCGACCTGCGTCCAATGTACGTAGTTATTCGTCACAGCCAAATGGTGAAACTGACTGACGACATCTCTTTCTTCAAAATCATGCTTCCTCAATTGGTCTCTATAATTATAGATATGTCGTCTAGTCGGTTTGTCCTCGGGAAATTTATTCTGAATGGCTGCCAAGATGGCACACGACTTGGCTTGAGCAGCACTCATCTCACGAACAACTTGTTTGGCCGATTTACTCAGTCCACTCATTTGACGATGCCCCTCCGGATATACAATAAATGAGTGATTGTGCATACCCTTACTCCCAGACATCGGTCTGATTATCCAACCACTCAAGTCATGCAATTGTTCGGCCTTTATCTGAAATGTACACTTGCATGCTTTCGTCTTTGTGTCCTTTCGAGCAGCGACATCTAAATCTCTTAATAATACACCTCTGTACCGTTCACCACGGTTACATCTCAATAGCTTTGTCTTTCCTTTATTCTTTTACGACGAAATGATCAACTCGAAACCAATTTGAAGAGCAATTTTTTTCGCCCAACCAGTCGCATCACAATCACTAGCGAATATTTCGTCATTAACGAAATAACCACTATAATCAACGCTGTCACCTTCAAATTCTTCCAATATAACCTGCAATTTTTAATTGATAGAATGTTAATAATAATATCAATAATATTATTATTAAAATTTAAAATCATGCAAAAAAAGCGATCAGACGTCCAAAAATTGCGCCTGGACCATGGCCGAGGCGTCTGGCATGGACGCCTGGCCACGGTACAGGCGCCTGAATCGGACGCCTAGCCATGGCACAGGCGTCTGAATCGGACCCCTAGCCATGGTACAGGCGCCTGATTTAGACGCCTCAATTAAGGACTGAGCGTCCGTCTCAGACACATGTACCATGATCTAGGCGGAATCTGTGGATGCCTGTATCATTGGACAGGCGGAATATTCAGACGCCTGCGATATTTTGTCTGAAAAATTACCTCCAGATGTGAATTCTCGTCTATTTTCGTAGTTGCCGATATTATTGACAATATATATTTGATTGTGTGTTCGGTAGAATAAATGAAAAATTGTTTCTAGATTTTAATTCGAAAAACTTGTGTATTGGTGTGTTGGGTAGAAATAATGAAAGATTGTCAAATGGGCGAAAAGGTAATTTTTTAGGACGATTTCTATTAATTTAGGACGGTGTTTAGTAATACCCAAATTAAATGATAACCAGTCAGCAATGGACCTCAAATTGTTGTCAAACAAGTAAATTTTAATAATGATATCTTTATAATGAATCATATAATTGCTGATTATTGAACATGCCAACACAGCTACCTTTTAGCCTTTAACAAATGTTGTTATATGCAAATAGTGATGTTAACCAACGGTCATCATAATACTGTAATCAAACCAAATCAAACATACTCAGTATATTCCGCTCAGAGCAGGGTCTGGGGAGGGTAAGATGTACGCAGACCATGCCCCTACTTTTTACGGTAGAGAGGTCATTTGATGATTTTTTAGAAAGACAACAAAGTATTGAGTGATATATACAAAGAAGCATATGATGCGAAAAAGCTCAAAACCATACCTGAGCCCATGACTTAATTCACATGAGATTTACCTAAATGGACTTTGTATCGCACTCTCGATGAACGCCGCTCCAATGAGAAAGAGGTAGACTCACGCACGCCTCCTATCAAAAATACACCACACGCAAAAAGGCAACGGGATAAAATATACAATAAAAATAAAAAGAAAAATGCAATGCTCTAGGTCAGAGTTAACCGAGACAACCCAACCCTGAGGCTCTCAACTACAACCCCGTTCCCTACAAAAGAATCCACAACTCTGATCTGGCGCCTCCAAGCGCACCTATCAACAGTCATGGTCTCGGAAAGGTTTAGGGCCTTCAAATCTAATCTCAGCTGCTGCTCCCACGTCCTCCTCGGTCTGCCTCTCCTCCTCTCCCCGACAACCAATAAACTCTCGACCCTCCTCACCGGAGCAGATGCCTGCCTCATGCGGACGTGGCCAAACCATCTCAATCTCCCTTTCCTAACTTTCGCTGAAATGGGTGCCATTTCTAGCGCGTTCCTGAAAACCCCGTTCGAGATTCTATCCAACATTGTGCGACCACACGACCAACGTAACATTATCATTTCAGCCGCTTCCAGCTTGCTCTCAAGCGACTTCTTCATTGCCCAAAATTCAGAGCCATACAACATTGCAGGTCGGATTGCCGCTCTATAGAATTTACCCTTCAACTTTAGAGGGACTTTCTTGTCGCGGGGCCTGTCATTCTCTCCACCTTAGCCACCCCGACTTGATACGATGAGTGAAATCATCCTCACACTCACCTTCCTTCTGAATGATCGAACCCAAATATTAGAAATTATCCATACAAGGTACGATCTGATCCGCAATCATAATGCTGTCACAAGAATGAACATTATTCACAAGCATTAGGAATTGCAACAATGCTAAGTTGCTGACTTGGATATCAATAATTTGTCTAACGAAGATCAATAATGTTAACAAAATGAAAACGTGAAAGTAGTACTATTTAGAGATGGCAGAGATGGCAACAGACCGAATCTGGATTTGATTCTACTAGTTCCAGATTCACAAGATTTGGGTCCATCGAACTCATGAACACAAGATCCAATCTAAATCTATCGAGTCTATCGGATCCGTAATAAAATAAGAAAAGTTTCAGAGTATAAACACTTTTTTTCCTTTTTTAATTTATTTAAATATTTTATCTATATCTTTTTATTTTGCATATTTTTAAATAATGAAAAATAACTCATCATATTTACAAATATTAATGTTCATCCAAATAATAAACAGCGATAGTTTATCTCTTGTCTTACAAAATAAATAAAATATGAAAGTGAAATAATGATTTAAAATGGATCAATGGGTCATTCGAGTTTTTAAAATCAAGATCTAGATTCCGATCCAATCTGTTATACCATGGATTCAGATCCGATCCAAATTCATTGGATCTAAAATTTTGGAATCAAAGTCCTATAAAATAATTGTGTATCCAGGATTTCGGAATGAATCCGGATCTATTGACATCTCTAATGCTAGCTAAACATAAGCCCATATAGTCCGATTCATCCATGGTTCCAATCGATTCCTATTTCCCATACTAGGAAATGAATTTTGTTTGATCATTTTCCCTATATATATATATATATTAATTATAAAAACTCGAAGAAGTGTTTTCCTTTATGCTTGGATATTTTTTTTTATATGCCGGGATCTTGAATTTATGGTAGGAAAGAAATTGAGGAAAAAGGGTAAAAAAGTAGAACAAGGGAGTTGGAACTTTTGAAATGGTAAAAAACCAGGGTTAGGACCGGTTCGATTCTTCTTAAACTTTTGAAGAACTGAAACTGATGCTTAAAAATTGGTTCGAGTTTTTATTTTTCTTCAGGAACCGGGGAAAAACGAGAGTTGAATGGAATCAGTTTGCTTCTCTCGGTTCTTTTAAGAACCGAATGTAACTAATTAACTTTAAATACATTATAAGAATTGAAAAACCACATTAAGAATCGAAAGTTCATATAGCCTAAAGCTAAAAAAGAGTTTCCAAAATCGCATGCAGATTCAACACACATAGTTAAGTTTAAGGAGATAAATGAGTCTAAACGCATCGTAATAGAAAAATTACAAGACTTCCATAAATAAAAAGCCAATATACAAAATTAAAATTGTTTAATCTATTATACTAAAAGATTGAGTCCCCTTATAAATGTAATATCCGCAATTTCGAATTTCGGTAATTTTCTTTTTTCGGCGGAAGTCCGTTTTGACGACTCGCTCATGACCGTTTCGTCATTTCGAGAATGATTAATTCTGCACTTTTTGTCATCCGAGTTCGTTTCGGTGTCGTTTTGTTGAGTTCCGTGCTTTTTAGCGACTTTTCCGCACTTGAGCTCGATTCTTGCGAATCTCGTCCGAAACTGTTGTTTCGAGTTTCTCGCAAGTTCATTTAATGTTATTATTCGTGTTGCGAGCTTTGGTTCGGTGTTTCGATCACGTATCGTGATTTTCGGACATTTTGGGCCATTTTTGTAATTTCCCAAAGTTTGGGGTAATTACTTCCGTTGTCGAATTCCGACACTTCGGGTGGTCGGAATCGTGTGTTCTCTTAGCGCTTGGATTCGTCTTTGCGAGTACTTCGTAACCGTATCTTCGATTTTTACTCAGGTTTGGGTTTCGGTCGTCCGCCGTCGGAGTGGCCATGGCCGAGTCACGGCCGAGGCGAGGCTGGCTTTGGCGAGTTACGTCCGTAAGGTGCGATTCTGGCCGTGCGTGTGCGATTACGGCCGTAAGGCGTGATCGGGTACGTCCGTATGGCGCTGGCGGCTTCTGACGAAGGCGATTACGGCCGTAATGTGTGCGAGTTACGGCCGTAAGTGTCCATTTGGTCTTTGGCGGATTTTTGAATGCGATTCTACGGCCGTAAGGCTGCCGAGTATGGCCGTAAGGGACCGAGTTACGGCCGTAAGGCTGCCGATTCTGGCCAGTAACCTGCCGGCTATATAGCACAGGCTCGGCGGACTTCATTTTTACCCGATTTTTCCTTCTTTCGCGATCGGCGGGTGCGACGGAAATGGAGTTCTTGGCCGATTCTAATCATTTCCAAGGCATTTTGGAAGATCCTTGTTGATTATATCAACATCTAATCCGTGTATTTCGTCGAATCAAGGTATATTTCTTGATTATCCTTCAAGTTGACTTTTTGGAGAAATTGTTCTTGATTTCGTTTCTAATCCGATTTTGATACATCGATTGGTGTAGTATGATGTTATTAATCGTGTTCTATGGGTTGTACATCCATATATCAAGTTTGTTTAACTCGATCGACGATTCGAGTGTTCTTGGGAATTATTGAACATTTAATGTTCGATTAAATGTCCCAATGAGTTTCCCTTCGATAGTTTGTTGGGATTTCCATTGTTTTGGCCTTGATTCTCGTCGTAACCATGTGTTATTGTTCCTTCCGGAGGTTTATAGGTGTTCGAGGATTCCGATGTTGAATCCCGTTTGGTGATTGATGATTCGTGTGGTGTTATTCTCGTAATACTCGTGGTGCTATCGCGTTCTTGATATTGTTCGGGGGTTCGGGGCTATTCGACCGCGTCCTATCCGTCGTCTCGTTGCGATCGTGATTTCGAGGCAAGTACCTTGCCCATACTTTTCTTATTTTATGGATATGATGATCGGTGATCGTCTTGGTGTGTTTGTTTGGTTGTTTGAAATGAGTTTTCAAGAGATTTGGTTAGCCTTGTTAAAGGCCCTCTTTCAAAACCACGTGTGTTTTGTGAATGGTGTATTTTGGGAATTTATTATGATTTGGTTATTTGAATGTTGAAGGATTTGATGATGATACTCCTATTGTTTAAGGTTATGGAATCGTGTATTCCGTATTTAATCTTGTTATGGTGTTTTGAAGAGTTTGATAATGATGTCGAGTTAATGGCCATCTCTAGTGAGTATTCTTAATGAACTTACATTCTTAGCATATTAGTATTGCATGAGTAACGTGTGTGTGTATGCTCACTACGGGTTAGATCCGACGGGGTCTCGGTAGGGGCCACGGAGGGGTGGATCCGCGAGCTTGCTTTTAACCACTATGGGTTAGATCTGACGGGGTCTCGGTAGGGGTCCACGGAGGGGTGGATCCGCGGTTAATTGTGGTGCATTTTGCAAATGTGTTTCGATATTGGCATTTCCGGAAATGAGTGCTTTTGAACGGTTTTCATGATTGCATGCATTGACTAAGTGTGTAAGAGGTAAGTTGTTCGTTTGGCCTACTTGGCTAGGATGGCTCTAGAGTATTTTGTTGTTTGTGTTAAATCCTTTAATTGTGGATTTTGACGTTGGAAGACGAACCTTGTTGTCGTTCTCGTGTACTATGAGTTGATGAGATTTGGGGCTAAAATCCCAACATTTTTATAAAGGTCATTTGACGGATTTGGGGCTAAAATCCCAACGTTTTTGTAAAGGTCATTTGACGGATTTGGGGCTAAAATCCCAACGGTTTGGTAAGGGTTATTTTAAGGAAAGTAAACTTTTGGGGCGGTGACCCCTTTCGTCTTTTGGGTTTTGAAAAGTAGGATTTGATAATCCTAAATTGATTTCTATTAAAACTCCCGATGGTATTTCAAATCATTTTATAAATTGTTTCCCTTGATATTTTGATCTTGAAATTTTGGGAAGTCTTTACTCAAACTCTCGCCTCGGGAAGTGTTCATCTTGTTGTATTTGAACCTTTGAGGATTCCGAATTATTATCGTTCGTGGAATGTGAATTGTATGGCTCGTATTTGCACTTTGTTCTTGCACTAGCAAAACAGTGGAGTTTTGCTAACCCCCGAGTATTCGGGGGGTGGATGTCTGTTTTTGCATTCAGGTTTTGGAGCATAACACAGGGTCGGCATGAAGGATGATGAAAGATGATCGATACTAATCACATGAGGAACCGTATATTATTTATTGGTTCAGTTGTACTTTATTTTCCGCTGTTATACTTTTCCCGTTGTACGGGTGTGGTTGTATTTTGACCCCTGCGTGGGTATGTGTTTGAAATTGAGTTGTATGTTATTATTGAAAGACCAAGTCGGTCTACTGAGTCATTTTAGCCTTAAAGGCGAGGTTTAGATGTTTGATTTTAGTTATCAGCCTGGTAGATCCTCGAGGAGAGGGTCTACGGCGTGTAATATCCCTGAGCGGATTGGGGGTGTTATATAAATGGTATCAGAGCTTAGGTTGAGGAAACCTAGGCTGTCGGGTCAGTGGTGTCTGTTGAGTTTTGTCTTGTCGGATTTTGTCTAACTAAGTCGTGTCGCGACGCGTCGTCTGAGTTTGTTGGTCGTGATTAGTATCGTGGGGCGATCATCATCTTCGTGCGACCTGTGGATGTAAGTCTCCCTTCTTTGTGTTGTGCCTTGTGTGACACGAGCTATTTTTATGATTATTTGTTAAGTGGTGGAATCCTTATGTGGATTTTGAATTCACGATATGTATTTAGTCGACTCTCGTATTTGATTTATACGAGGAGTGTCATCGCTTGTGATGTATTTTTATTGTTGTTTTTGTCCGTTGCTGATGATTTTCGAATCGATTTGCACGTTTTACAAGTTCTCTTGTGGAAGCTTTGTGCTTATACGCGTACGACTTGTTCACTATTCAGTACGGGAGGGTCCTTAGAGACCTCGAATGGGGTCAGTGGTTTTGTTCTGAATCCTAGGCGGTCTTCGACTGTGGAATTTTTATCGTTTATTTCAGTTTAAAGACATGTATTGTCTTGATTTTAAACGTTTTGATGCGTGTACTAGGAGTTGTTTTAGTGAACGTCGATATGCGTGAGTTTTGGGCATTCTGGCCTATTGGATTTTTGAAAACCTTGAGTATCTTATAAAAATAAATTTCGAGACGTACGTTTCAAATGAATTGTTTTCTCGCGGTACTTCCAAGGTGCCACAATATGTTTCAAAATTCTTCTACCTTGAGGACCAAAATGTTTTGAGATATTCTCAATGTTTTAGAAACACTTTTATTTAGACCCGAGGGTCGAATATTTTGAAAGTTTTCACTAAGAGAAAGTGTCCTCATTTTTATCAAGTGCGAAATGGTTCTCCAAAGTCTCGATAACGAGGTATCACGTTTGTACTTTTTTGAAAGGTGATACTCAAGATCAACCGGTGTTCTTCTAAATTATTTTCAAAATGAGGTTTTCGTTTTTAAAACCTATCCATTCCCATTTGAGGGTTGGGAATGTATGTATGATGTTCGCATTGTCATTTTGATGTTTGCTCCCGAGTATGATCGAATTGGCGGTGTGAGTGTTGAGTCGTTTTCCACATACTTGTTGTGTTAGCCTCTGTGAGAGGTGGGATGTTGGTGTTGAATGTTGTCGTCTCGTGGTGATTTCTGCGTTGTTGCGCATGTGCGAGCTGTTAGAGCTTGGTTTGGTATAACCGTGTGCATCGGTGATCGTTCCGTTATGTGTCGGTTGTTTAATGTCTTGTTACCTTGCTCCTGTTTTTGTGAATTTCGTGGACGAGGTCGGAGGTAATACCCGTACTATTTTGACTTCTGTATTTTCTCTTTCTCCAGTCTATCGATTCGCTCATGTTCGTTGACACTTTACGAACTTGTTCTGTATTTCGGTTTCATCGTCCGAACGAACTGTGATCTTGTTGTGGGTCGATCTGGTTATCGCTGTGACTTTTTCGAGTTCGGTTCGATTCTTGTGAACCTTGTTCGGGAGTGACATCATCTGGTTCTATTAGTTCTTTTATTCGAAGTGGATCGGATTTGGAACTCTTGTGTATTCTACTTGGTCGACTCATTTATGTTCGTTGACATTTCTGAGCTTGTCGTGCCCCTTGCTTTTGTTGATCGAACGAGGGTGGTATTGTTTCGGAATTACTCGTTTGTCATTGTGACTTTTCAATTGTTATTCCCTTTCCTGTGGATCTTATGTGAATGCATATGTTGTTGTTTTCACCGGATCATATATTGTCTCGAGTCGAGATGTGAACCTTGGAGTTGTTGTTTGAATTTTTATTGTTCTTCGTGATCCGAACATGATCGTTCGATTTTTGTTGTCTCGATCTTTGTGGTTCGATCGTTTGATTGTTCGGTTTTTGTTGATCTCGTTTCGTGATTGTTGAGCGTTCAGACTCCTTCCTAATTCCCTTAAGTTCGGGAAATTAGTCTCGTTTTCGATCTTCCAACCCTTGGGCGGTGGAATTCCGTATTTGTTCAGCGTGTGGCTCATGTTTTGATTGATATACCGTTGGGTTGGTCGATCGTATTGATTTTCATTCATTGTGTTTTGTGATTGTTCGGATAATTGACTTGATTGTATTATTTATTTGATGACGCTTGTCACTTGTTGGTTTTATTATATCCCTAACGGCGACGTTGTGTTGGTCGTCGTGGAGCGTGTTTTCACGCCGTATATTCCTTTGCGTTGCTTGTAACGTTTCGCCGATGGGCGTAAGTTACGCATTTCTTGTGTATCTCGTTGAGTTTTCCTGGAAGGGATATTGCTTCTCCCTACTTGTTTTAAGTTTCGGGACGAAACTTCTTTTAAGGAGGGTAGAATGTAATATCCGCAATTTCGAATTTCGGTAATTTTCTTTTTTCGGCGTAAGTCCGTTTTGACGACCCGCTCATGACCGTTTCGTCATTTCGAGAATGATTAATTCTGCACTTTTTGTCATCCGAGTTCGTTTCGGTGTCGTTTTGTTGAGTTCCGTGCTTTTTAGCGACTTTTCCGCACTTGAGCTCGATTCTTGCGAATCTCGTCCGAAATTGTTGTTTCTAGTTTCTCGCAAGTTCATTTAATGTTATTATTCGTGTTGCGAGCTTTGGTTCGGTGTTTCGATCACGTATCGTGATTTTCGGACATTTTGGGCCATTTTTGTAATTTCCCAAAGTTTGGGGTAATTACTTCTGTTGTCGAATTCCGACACTTCGGGTGGTCGGAATCGTGTGTTATCTTAGCACTTGGATTCGTATTTGCGAGTACTTCGTAACCGTATCTTCGATTTTTACTCAGGTTTGGGTTTTGGGGTCGTCCGGGCCGTCGGAGTGGCCATGGCCGAGTCACGGCCGGAGCAGGGCCTGGCCTGGCCGAGTTACGGCCGTAAGGTGCCGGTTACGGCCGTAACGTGTGCTAGTTACGGCCGTAAGGCATGATCGGGTACGGCCGTATGGCGCCTGGCAGCTTCCTGACGAAGGCTGGTTACGGCCGTAATGTGTGCGAGTTACGACCGTAAGTGTCCGGCTGGTGCTGGGCAGATTTTTGACGAATGCCGGTTACGGCCGTAAGGCCTGCCGAGTACGGCCGTAAGGGACCGAGTTACGGCCGTAAGGCCTGCCGGTTACGGCCGTAACCCTGCCGGCTATATATAGCCTGGGCTCGGCCAGACTTCATTTTTACCCGATTTTTTCCTTCTTTTGGCGACTAGCGACGGGAAATGGAGTTCTTGGCCAATTCTAATCATTTCCAAGGCATTTTGGAAGATCCTTGTTGATTATATCAACATATAATCCGTGTATTTCGTTGAATCAAGGTATATTTCTTGATTATCCTTCAAGTTGACTTTTTGGAGAAATTGTTCTTGATTTCGTTTCTAATCCGATTTTGATACATCGATTGGTGTAGTATGATGTTATTAATCGTGTTCTATGGGTTGTACATCCATATATCAAGTTTGTTTAACTCGATCGACGATTCGAGTGTTCTTGGGAATTATTGAACATTTAATGTTCGATTAAATGTCCCAATGAGTTTCCCTTCGATAGTTTGTTGGGATTTCCGTTGTTTTGGCCTTGATTCTCATCGTAACCATGTGTTATTGTTCCTTCCGGAGGTTTATAGGTGTTCGAGGATTCCGATGTTGAATCCCGTTTGGTGATTGATGATTCGTGTGGTGTTATTCTCGTAATACTCGTGGTGCTATCGCGTTCTTGATATTGTTCGGGGGTTCGGGGCTATTCGACCGCGTCCTATCCGTCGTCTCGTTGCGATCGTGATTTCGAGGCAAGTACCTTGCCCATACTTTTCTTATTTTATGGATATGATGATCGGTGATCGTCTTGGTGTGTTTGTTTGGTTGTTTGAAATGAGTTTTCAAGAGATTTGGTTAGCCTTGTTAAAGGCCCTCTTTCAAAACCGCGTGTGTTTTGTGAATGGTGTGTTTTGGGAATTTATTATGATTTGGTTATTTGAATGTTGAAGGATTTGATGATGATACTCCTATTGTTTAAGGTTATGGAATCGTGTATTCCGTATTTAATCTTGTTATGGTGTTTTGAAGAGTTTGATAATGGTGTCGAGTTAATGGCCATCTCTAGTGAGTATTCTTAATGAACTTACATTCTTAGCATATTAGTATTGTATGAGTAACGTGTGTGTGTATGCTCACTACGGGTTAGATCCGACGGGGTCTCGGTAGGGGTCCACGGAGGGGTGGATCCGCGAGCTTGCTTTTAACCACTATGGGTTAGATCCGACGGGGTCTCGGTAGGGGTCCACGGAGGGGTGGATCCGCGGTTAATTGTGGTGCATTTTGCAAATGTGTTTCGATATTGGCATTTCCGGAAATGAGTGCTTTTGAACGGTTTTCATGATTGCATGCATTGACTAAGTGTGTAAGAGGTAAGTTGTTCGTTTGGCCTACTTGGCTAGGATGGCTCTAGAGTATTTTGTTGTTTGTGTTAAATCCTTTAATTGTGGATTTTGACGTTGGAAGACGAACCTTGTTGTCGTTCTCGTGTACTATGAGTTGATGAGATTTGGGGCTAAAATCCCAACATTTTTATAAAGGTCATTTGACGGATTTGGGGCTAAAATCCCAACATTTTTGTAAAGGTCATTTGACGGATTTGGGGCTAAAATCCCAACGGTTTGGTAAGGGTTATTTTACGGAAAGTAAACTTTTGGGGCGGTGACCCCTTTCGTCTTTTGGGTTTTGAAAAGTAGGATTTGATAATCCTAAATTGATTTCTATTAAAACTCCCGATGGTATTTCAAATCATTTTATAAATTGTTTCCCTTGATATTTTGATCTTGAAATTTTGGGAAGTCTTTACTCAAACTCTCGCCTCGGGAAGTGTTCATCTTGTTGTATTTGAACCTTTGAGGATTCTGAATTATTATCGTTCGTGGAATGTGAATTGTATGGCTCGTATTTGCACTTTGTTCTTGCACTAGCAAAACAGTGGAGTTTTGCTAACCCCCGAGTATTCGGGGGGTGGATGTCTGTTTTTGCATTCAGGTTTTGGAGCATAACACAGGGTCGGCATGAAGGATGATGAAAGATGATCGATACTAATCACATGAGGAACCGTATATTGTTTATTGGTTCAGTTGTACTTTATTTTCCGCTGCTATACTTTTCCCGTTGTACGGGTGTGGTTGTATTTTGACCCCTGCGTGGGTATGTGTTTGGAATTGAGTTGTATGTTATTATTGAAAGACCAAGTCGGTCTACTGAGTTATTTTAGCCTTAAAGGCGAGGTTTAGATGTTTGATTTTAGTTATCAGCCTGGTAGATCCTCGAGGAGAGGGTCTACGGCGTGTAATATCCCTGAGCGGATTGGGGGTGTTACAATAAATGCACATGCTTCATGTGTAAGTACCTTAGTTTAATGTTCATGTTTAAGGGTAAGTACATTGGCATACGAAGGGGATGATGCAAGTGTTTCTTTGGGCGAATTAAATGTAACATTCAAGATGAATGCGAAAGGTGGTTGTAGGAATTGAATGTGGAGGAAGATGAATAAGAACCATTCTCAAGTTACAATCACATTTATAACCAAAACTAATGCAAACCAATTCAATGTAAGGAGGAAGATGAACATGAACCATCCCACATTTAGCATCTCACACTTAAAAGCCATCATTTATAAGTATAAATAACACATACATTCACCAATCATCATACGCTTTCGGTGCTCCCATTGTTTGTGTTTGGTTTTGCTAATTTGTTGGTTTATGTGTGGAGTTAGAAATTTGTAACCCTTTTCTGTTTACATTTTTTGTAGGTGAGGTAGGAACACCATGATATTTAGAATGTTAAGAGACATCACCATGCATCATGCCTACGTTTTGAATATGAAATCTATCCCTACCACCCCTTAGGCATCAAGAGCAAGACTTTTTCAGGAATACAAGGAGGTGCAAATGGAGAAAGTAGCTGATCCAGATATACAGCTTCTCTGCGATGATTCCAATATCTTTAAATGGACCGCACTTATCAAGGTACGTTCCACATTATTACAAACATACATTTTTATTTTGGTGTTGTTTGACCAATTACTATTGTTTTTTATACAGGGACCATCAGAAACTCCTTATAAATGAGGAGTCTTTCAACTTGCGTTTTCTGTTCCAGAGCAATACCCTTTACAGCCTCCGCAAGTGAGGTTTTTGACAAAAATATTTCATCCAAATGTACATTTCAAGGTATCCATCTCCTTTTTTTTCTTCTTCTATAAATGCGTTAATAAATATAAACATCTGTATAGTTCTTTCTCTTCCCAACATTTTTAAATAAATGAGGACCAAATATTTGCCAACACATGGAATAAAGATGGATTTCTTATTTGATAATTTGTTATATTCGTACATCTTTCCTTAGTTGTCCTACTAACTTCTCTAATTTATCGATGGTATATGGTAATTGTTAGTAAATATAACTAATGATTGTCGTCAAAAAACTGATTTTTTGTGTGATGTTATTCGTGAGCACATGATTAGTTTATGTGTAATGTTATTTGTGGTTTAACCTTTTGTTTGTTATTATGTTAACGTAGGTACATATTAATAACGAGTGATTAGGAAAGGAATACCTCCGGTTTTCACACAATGACAAATTTTTTCCTCCAGGTACTAAAACATATTTACAACATTCTTGAATTTGCGAGTTATATTTATTATTTACTACTTCAATGACCTCAAAGCTTTTCGATTCTGAATACATGTAGTTATATCTATCTTATGAATGTAACTGATTTTAAGTATTTTTTCCCATTCAATTTTCAGAGTAACCTAATAAGGGAGGCGACGGCTTTCCTCTTGCATGTGCGCAGATCTTGGTTGCAAAAAATGTATCGTTTGCTACATATATTGGTTGCAAATTTGTTGTATATAGATTTAGGTAGTCTATAGCAATCCGAGAATAGATCACACTCGGTGTAATGTTGTAACTAAACCGCGATAGTGATTAGACACAATTTGTTCAATGTATATGAGAAAAAAAGTTGGTTTTCTATTTTTTGGTTAGGAATCATGTGAAGTGGTCTTTAGTTAAATGATATAATGTATAGTATATGTGCAACTATTTTAATGTAAGTATTAGTCTTTTTCAAAGATGTCGGGGTGTTAAATGTGCAACGGCTACAACACTATCATATACAAAAATCACGGGTTATAACTATGAATATAAAGAAAAAACTACATAATTTATGCTCGAACCCATTTGTAAATTTTAATAATAAATTAAAACTATTACTAACATTTGGTTTGTTTTTTACCGACTACGACAAACAATTGTTGAAAACAAACCAAAGAGGAAAATAAATCAAGCACTATTACTAACGTTGTTGGTTTGTTTTTTACCCACTACCAACAAATAAATACTTTCTAAGCATTAAAATGACAAAGTTACAAATTTTGCTTGAACCCATTATTAAATTTCAACCTTAAATAAAAAAATAATAATAAAAAAAACACAAATAAATACTTTTCTTACGGTATGCACGGGTCTAAATGAAACAGTACCACAAAAAAGGTTGACCTTTAGACATAACCAAGATTAGTGCCGCACATTACGTAAGAAACAAACAGATCCAAACTGTGTGCAACACTAAAAAATCATAATAAATAAAATAGCTATATAAAAAAACATAGAGCTGAATAAATTAAAAGTTGCTTAAAAGATTTAAATCATATAATATGTCATGTGTAGAGCATGATTTTGACATACGGATATCGTGTCAGCGTGACAATCTAGATACTAATTCAAAAACAACATACTTCAAACCCAAGTGGTTATCCAGCATACTACCCTTATCTCTCTTTCACGTAACCCATATCATGAGCAAAACCAATCAGCAGCTTTTAAAATCCATTAGCAGCATTAAGATTTTCAAGAGCAGCACTAATAATCACAAACAGCACTAACTGAAGCTAGCAGCATTAATCCGTTAACTAACAGTAGTAACTTAGAAGAGCAGCATTAACGAATTAAAGGCAGCAGTATTAATAAACAAACGAGCAGCATTAAAACCCACTAGCAGTATTGACAAGCGCAGTAACCTCAGTCCCTCTTATGCATATGTCTACCAATACCAGTAACTTCAGTAAGCAAGGGATAGCTCCAGTAGGGTTACTTTAGTAGCAGTAGGCTTACTCCCATAAAGCGTAGCCTTACTATCTGTATCAATAACCATGTGAAAGACCAGTAACCACACTAAACGTAGTCTTATTCCCTCGAAGCATAGCCTTACTTACTCCAGTAATCTCATTCCAAATTACAACCAGAATCCCATTATTCAAAACCATTTTCAGAAAATTAGTACCGCAAATTACGATAACAACAATTAGATCAAACCGTTGTGCGTAGCACGGGTCTGAAATGCATAATATTAACTCTGTTATTAACCCTACGTTAAAATATGAACGTTAATGCCGCAAATTACGAGAACACTACAGCAATTAGATCAAACCGATGTGCGTAGCATGGGTCTGAATGCCTCGTTATGATTATTTTGGAGGCAATTTTGCGCATCGGCAATAAAATAAAATTCATCTTTAATTTAATGTTGCAATTAAAATTAAATGGAGGTAGTATTATTTTGTATTTGTGTACAACACTTTGTACTTGGTCTTTTTAACAACCCTATCCCTTTAACCCTAAACCTAAATTTGAGAAGAAGCAAAGGACAATTGTGTTTGTTATTTTCTCGACTATCCGTTGGAACTTTATCTTTTTTCTTAAAATCTGGAGTAGAAGAAGAGTAAAGCAAAATTGAAGGATTGATCGAACCAGTGATGTGGGTGGCGGTGATATGCGGCGTGGTTGTGTACCTCATTGTCAAGCTCTTCTTTTACGAAGACGACACCCTCCTCGATCTCGCTTCCTCCCACTCCACTGCTCTCTTCACCGTCGCCAAAAGGTTTGCTAATCACGACACTCTTTCCTTTTTCTTTGTTCCTCCCTGAAATTGATCATTTTTCGATTTCAGAAATTGATTTTGGCTGTGTGTGTGTGCGCGTACTATGGTGGTGATACATACAGGCTGGAAAAATTATATCATGGAAGTAAAGTCTACGTTGGGATTCAAATTCCAGACGCTGATTCCGCTTCACGCCGGAATATTGATCTTGTTCTAGTCACTAATCAGTACTACTTCCTTCTTATTCCCAAATTCAGTTATCCTTTTTAATCAATTTATTTTGCATCTTTTAAATTATTGTATTATTTATTCTATTCCGAATTTAAGTTACAATATTGAATTTCATTTTTCTTTTTTTCCCCTAAGAAATTAAATAATTGTTGCTTGGGTGCTGTGTTGTTTTCTACTATACTGCCCTCCACCCCCCAACCCCTACAGGGAGGCTTTGGTGATTTCCGTGAAGAATTTATCAGGATTTGTGTCCATCGATAAGGATGGGAATTGGGTATGCACTGATGGAAACCACCATAAAACCAACCTTATTCCAAATCCCGTAAGTTGTTTTCTCATTTCTAGTTAGTAAGAATACCCTTTTGCGGTCCATCTAACCTTGAGTTCACACCCATTCTTTATTGAATTGGGGAAAACTTGTACTTCTCCTCTCCCTCGAAGCTTTACGTTTATCTCGTTTTCTGTCTCTTTAGAAATTTACTTTTATCATGTTTACGCAGTCACACCAAACAATCACAATCATATCACTTAATCTCCATCACACGCTCCATCACTACTTATTCAACTTATCAATCTATCACATCCGATTATTACCTAAAATACACCAAAATACACCCTCTATCAAGTTGTAAGCGGGATGGAGGGATTATATGACTAAGAATATTATTCCGTGGGATAGAGTGCCCACACTTGCTCTGTAGCATAAATGTAATGCTTCTTCACTGTGACTATCTCGGTTTTGGTGTACCTTGCTGAGATTGAGATCAAATTTGTATTTGTTATGACCTGAAAACTCCACTATTCGTTTTGACATACTGCTCCATTTCTCATGTTGTTCTTAATCTTATCATACCCTTGAAAGGATAATTATCTTGCTCCTTGATAGGTGATAAGCCAAAGAACATGGAGAGCTAATGAGCTATATTCACCAGTTCAAGTTTCTTTTTTGTTATTACATCAATTTTGAGTCTTTGACACACATACCTTCCTTGTTCTGTAGCTATTGTCTGCTCCTGAGATTATTCATCAGTTTCAATCATGACATTGAACTGTGTAGAAGGATGATATTTATTTCCTCCTTTTCATAGTCCTTATAACAGTGAGGTATTTTTTCTGCAATTCAGGTTCCTGAAACCAAACAATTGGTTTCCATTCTTGAAGAATATCTTGAACAAAGGGGAGTTACTCTTCCAGAAGGATACTTGTCTTTCCAAGTCATATGTCCAAACCCAAATTTTCGGTATCCATTTCTTCGTCTCCTTTGCTAAGTTTTTATTTAGATTAATATTTTTTTCCTTTTTTTTTTCATTTGCTTCTTTTCTTTTCATAACTTAAGAGAGTTAGAGTTAGATAGTTGGTGTACTTATGGGGTGGATGCAACTGGTAGGGAATAACTTGAAGTCAATAAGTCAGATGGAAATGGTTCCATTTCTTTGTTGACCATGTAAGAAGCTATTTTTGGTTGTGTTCATCTTTTTCTTTGTCGATACTCCCTCTATTGCTTACGTCATACAACTTCTCGGGGAAAATTGCCACAATGAGCTATCAGTAACTTTGTGAAAACAATAAGGCTATGTTCTTTTGGGTTCAGCTTCACCACAATTCAGTACAGTTCACTTCAGTTCAGTTTTACAATTATTATTATTATTACTATTATTATTTATATTATCAATAATATTATATCTAATAATTATCATAATTGTTTATTTTATTATTATTATTATTATTGTTTTGTTGTTGTAATATATATAACAATTATTGTTATTGTATATATTATTTTTTAATACGATTAATTACTACGAGTATTATTGATATTAATTAACATATAATAATTATTAATATTAATATTATTATGATTATTACTATTTTTGCATATATTGTTATTTAATTTTATTTTTCATTATTCTTATTATTAATATCAATATTAGCATAGTATTATATATATAATTTGTAGTATTATGAATAATTTTATGATTATTATTATTAATATATAAAGAATTTTATTTTTGTTGTATCTATTGTTATGTGATATTATTATTATTATTATTATTATTATTATTCTTTATATTAATATTATCAATAATATTATATATAATAATTATTATAATATTTATCATAATGTTTGTTATTATTGTTGTTGTAATATATATTATTGTTGTTGTTATATATTATTACTTAATATTAATAATAATAATTGATATTATTATTCTTATTGAGTAACTTCATTTCAGTTCAATTCAGCACAATTTAGATCAGTCCGTTCAGTTCAGTAAAATTTAGTTCAGCAAAATTCTAACTTCAATTCAACAAAATTTAGCTCAAAAGAACAAAGCCTAAGTCAAATTGAAATAACTAGCTGTTTTCTATTATGAGTAAATCTTATTCTTTGTGCAGAATGTAACTCCGTTGCTCGTCTTTGCAGTTCCATTCAATCAGACTCCTTTCCTCCTGAAGTCGTTACTTATGATCAATGGACACAATTGAAACCGCAGAAAAAAAGTGTGTATTCTGGATGGATCAAAGGAGCATTTCACGGTGGAAAAGATAAAATACATGACTCTATTTTTGAGAACCTTAACTCTGTCCTCAGCACTGCCCCGATTTCTGATAGGTGCGCTTCCATTTCATTTTAAATGTTAAAAGGGATAATAACTCGAAAAGGGGGTTTGGGGTATTTTTTTAAAAAAGGTTTTTGAAAATTACCAAAAACTCTTTGGGGTTTGATTAGAGTGGACAAGTAGTTGTTGCGTGCCATTTTAATCTTCTTTGGATCATTTGGCTGCGTTACAGGTCGATTTACAATATCAGTCATGTAATGAGACATGATTGTAGGAATTATATGTTGTCTCATGATATTTTCTTGCAACTGGAACAACCTATGACGATGATGGTTTTGGAACTTTATCTCATTTCTCCTTCAAATGAAGGTTGCGACAGCATCCGGCATGAAACTTTGCTTCTTTATTTTTTGCATGAACTTATAGTGTGAAGTAATTATAGATCATTAATTAATTGACACTATAACTGACCTTAACATATTTGGAACTAAGATGCAATTGATGATGATGGCAGAAGTCTAACCTTTCATATCTCATTTCCATATGATCTACTACACTTTAGATTCCATCACGAGAGTTGGACCAAGTATAGATATTTGATTTTCCATTTTTATGCGGAGTATTATGTATCAATCACCTCTTATGCTTTTTTTTTACATAATGCAGGCTAGAGCTCAAAGGCAACAGGTATGTTCTAGGAGAGTTTATCGAGTTCAAAGGGAAACAAGACGATCTTGAGGCGTTAAGAAAGATTAGGAGATCGAAAGTTAGTCACTTTAGCATTCAGAAGATAAGCATGTTTGGTTTTGGTAATTTCTCTCTCTCTCTCTCTCTCTCTCTCTCTCTATATATATATATATATATATATATATATATATTCTCATATTTTGCAGTCGAATCTGCTTTTGAATTTGAGGCAAATACTGAATTTGGAGAATATTTTAATGTTCACCACATGCACAGCTCATTCAACTGTCCAAGTTTTGTATTCTCCTCGTGAGTACCGTGTCGAGGGCTCTTCACGGTCTTCACAGTACGAGGAAGTGACTGTTAGGTCAGCGACAGAAGTAGTTTTTCAGCCACAAAATTCGACGAAACCACGCAAATATAAGCTGTCTTCTGTTATTTCCATGTCACTGAGTGCCTAAACGAAACATCGTCGCGTAAAACTACAGATTTATGTAGACAACCTTCGAGAGTGATGTAAGAGATGTTGTTGGGTTGGATACTTCACCAGACAAGTGTTGCTCTTTTTTGCCTTTATGATGGGTGTGTTTTATTTTCCCTGGTAAATTAATGATACTTTTTAGGTTAAACCAAATAAAAAAGAAAGTTGATTTTAAATTTATTTACACATTGACATATGTTTCTATTAGACAAATTTTACCGAGACTTGAGAGCGTGTTGTATCATACTATTTTTGTTCTTTTATAATTTGCACTTGTCAATGTACAATTTTAACTACTAATATTTTTAATTATTCATTAGTTAAAATTATTAAAAGCTGATATTTTGAAGGTATATATTGAAATAAATCTAGTAAGATTTCAAATGATTATTTTTCTTATGTATAAATCACAAATGAAGGTCAAAAGAGAGTTCGTAAACAGTGTAAAAGTCCAAACATTGCAATAATAGAAGAACGGATGAAGTGTAATCTAATTGTAAAACAAACACTAAAAATCCAAAAAATTCTTCGAATCCATACCCATCCAAGCTCAATTATGTAGGTGGTGTCTGAATGCTTTAGGTCGCCCCGCCAAGCCGCCCTCTCGTCGTCCCTTAATTGATATTATCAAATGATTTTCCTTCTCTAAAACACTATTGTTTTGGTATTTTTCTTATAAAAAGAAAATGTTAACCAATACATCACATGAAATTCAACATAGATATGTGATATTTTGTTAACTAATAGACTAGTGGTAGGTGGTAAGGTGACTGAGTAGAAATACTATGATATCGCGGGTTCAAATTTGTGTGATGACAATTTTTTACTGAGATATTGTAAAGATTGTTGTTGGATTCGTGTCTCGTTCGCCATACCCAAAGTGGTCTAGTAGAATAGCATCTTCTGTTGCCAGTTCTTGAAATCGACACCATCGAATTCTTCAGACTTCTCTACATGGACAAGAAGGATCGGAACAACAGGAACGATGGCCCTTGTACCAGAAGCAGTATCGAGCAACAAGTAGAAATCTTTGAATAATTGTCTTGCGATTGTTTGAAATACAACTTCTAATTTGTTCGAAAATTACAAAAGAAAATGGCGAAAAGTGGAAATTTACCGTTCTTACAGTTAGATTAAAAAAACAAACTGGAAACAGAAAATAAGAAATTCAGAAATATAAGACTGTAAATGCAGGGTGTGACTCTTTCTGCATGACAATTGTGGCCCCTGTAGTATTGATGGATTTGACGTATTGTTTCAAAAATACACTGACCTAGATCTCTGAGTTTGAAGCACACTAGATATTCGAAGACCCGAAGAACTCGAACAAGTGTGAGAACTGCGCAACCCCGGCCGAGCCAAGTTGAGCCATCAAAAAATCAATTAAGAACGGATTTTTGTTGCTGAGGCTACACTTAATTTACAATGACTTTACATCTAGCAGGTTGCATATACGTTGATTTCTATTCCGATCCTATATATATTTCCTTTATTATACATCAATGAAAATACATTTGTCCCAATTCATCTTGTTGTGCCTCCTTTACAAGAACAAGCATGCCCTAACGCTTAGTTCTCGAGTTTTAGTAAAGGAAAGAAAAGAAAGGGAAAGAAAGTTAGGAGAGAAAAGAAGAGAAAGAAAAGTGAAAGGAAATTGTATTTTGTGTTCCCGAATTTGAAGGAAGTGAAAGGAAAATTAACTATTTTGTTCTTTTCTTTCCAAATCCTTCCAAATCGGAAGGAAAGTTAGGAGGGAAAGTTTTCTTTCTATTTCTTTCCGTTTCTTTTCATTAAAAAACTCAGGAACACTAAATATTTTTTCTTTCTTCTTATTTCCATCCATTTCCCTTCTTTTCTCTCGTTAAATTAAACTCGGGAACTAAACGTAAGAGACTCGTTGGAAGTAAGTCTGTCAACAGATGCATTCAAATCCGAATGTAGTATATCCATATTCGTAATAAAAATAGAGGTTGAATTGCATATTTAGCATTTGAATCTGCAAATATCCGGCGGATGTCGATTAATTTCGAATATTTCAAAAGTTCGGATTTCAGTGCCAAATTGATATTAAAAGATGATTATAAACGATATTTTTCGATTTCTTCTATTTATATACTATATTGAATAAAATAGGTTCTAGACCGTAGGATGTTGAATTAAAAGAGATGCGATCACAAATGGTGACGAACTTGGATATAAGAATACTTGTGTTAGATTTGGTGCCTCCAACCAAGACGAATGCACATTTTGTTTTTTTGAACTTACGAATAACGATGGCAGTCGGATCTCGAATATCAGCTTTAATTGGGAGTGCTCTAAAAGAAAGACTACTATTCGAGGACTAATTTCGAAAGTTTAGCTGAAGAGGCTCCTTATATAACTACGGGTGGCAAAATATATCGAAATGCCGAAATACCGAATTTATCATATCGAAAAATTACCGAAATTGTCGAAAATTTCGGTATACCGATGAATTTTTTTTATTTTCGGTATTTCGGTATATACCGAGATACCAAAAAAAATTCGATATTTCAATATATATATATCGGTGTCGATATTTTCGGTATCTTTTTTATTCGGTATTTCGGTATATATCGGTATATCAAGATTTTTTTGATATTTTGGTAATTCGGTATTTCGATACGTTCTGTATATACCGATACCGAAATAAAATTCGGTATACCGAAATTTCGGTACGGTATCGGTATGGACCGAAAGCCATACCGAAATCGATATACGGAAACTTTCGGTACGGTATCGGTATGAATTTTGTTGTATCGAAATTTTCGGTCCGATATACGATATCGACAAAAAAATTTGGTACGGTACGGTATACCACCCCTATATATAACGAGTTCCATCAACTTGAAAGTCATTAGTTGTTCCAATTTGGTGCATTAAAGAAAAAGAAGGTAAAAAGCAACAAAAAAAAATAAATTCCGACCTGCCGGATTCGAACCAGCGACCTAAGGATTTTCTGCTTTCCAAACTACAGTCCTCCGCTCTACCAACTGAGCTAAGGTCGGTTTTATTCAAAATGATTGTAAAAGTTTATAACACTTTAAAGCGTCACTATCCGTATTTTTTCAAGTAGTAGTATCATTTATTGTTACCAACTTTTTCTTTCTTCTTTGTTTAACCTCAATTGAAACCGTAAGATATTCAAAATAAATGAGAATCCGAATAGAATGAGTTTAAATATAATCTCAATATGATAGTATTATTGATTCATATTATCAGCTAAACTTATAGATATAATCTTAATATACTTAATTTGATTGATATATAATAACAAATTAGAATTGAATTTGAATTGCTCTAGATAATCTTCTTAGAATTTTAAGGTATCCATTCATATGTCGTACTTACATATATATATATATATATATATATATATATTCATTATTGAATCTCTAGTAAATAACTTTCATCACGAATTCAATGATGAATATATATGCAGATATGGTATCCACGTAGCTATCTTGGAACTTCCTAAATCTTATTATTATGCAATAATAAAGGTCTAGATTAACTTCTATTGTTGCTTTATTGAAAAACTCATTGTGGTTGAATCCATTTGATCATGAAGTTGCTCAAAATCCTTCCACATTTAAATTTTCCTTCCAAACAATAGTGAAAGTTTGAAAAAATGGCAAAAATGATAAATGAAAAAAAAAATAACAATATTTTCAAGATTTTAATATCAATTATTAATAAATACTTTTTCTATAATTTTTATGAATATATTTCAGCATTCAGGGGCCATTTATAATTTTTTAGAACATATTTCAGCATTCATGGTTTCTCCTATAACCTATGTTGCACAGGTGCGGGGGGGCGGGTGCGGGCAGATACGGGTGCGGGGATACGGTTTTTTGAAAATATTAGGGTGCGATACGGCAAGGATACGTCTGTTTATTTTATATTTTATTATATATAACACTTGTTAAATATAAAAACAACAATTCAAATATCACCATAAAATCAATTCAAATACATAAAACAAGTCATACAAAAACAATTCAAAATGGCTTTGAAGAATGAGCTTTCTAATGTTGTCAGTGAATAGCTAAAGGTAAAAGTAATTACTTATTAAATGATTTACTTTTTGTATTTTAATTTATTTGATTTACTTTTTAAAAATTATAAAAAAAAAAAAAAAAAAAAACATAAAAATTCGGACTCGCAGTATCTGGCACAGATACGCAGATCTAGACGCGTATCCTGTGCCAGGATACGCGAGTCCGAATTTTTTTTTTTTTTTTTTTGCACGGATTCGCCACGTGGCGAATCCCGTGCGAATCCCACGCGAATCGCACCCGCACCCGCACCCATGCAGTATCCGATACTGCATACTGCCCAATTTTGAAGAATCCGTGCATTATAGCCTATAACACTACCTACGTCGGCAATTTAGCCGCCAACAAAAAATCATCGGCTTAAGCCGTCTGCCTTCAGCTAAAGTCTGGTGGGCCGAAGTCCGTCGGCTAAAATTTTGCTAACGATATTGAGGCCAGTCGTTGGCTATACTTTGGACTTTAGCCGACCACAACTGCGTTATCGGCTAAATCCCACTGGTCTTAACTGACGACGAGCCGGTTGTCGACTTAACTCGACCGGTCTTAGCCGACGACAAGTCAATTTTCGGCTTAACTCAGTCGGTCTTAGCCGACGATAAGTTGGTTTCCGGCTCAACCCGGTCGGTCTTAGCCGACGATCGAATTATTTTCGGCTAAACCGGCCAGGTCGGCCCCCCAATTATATTTAAAAAAATTTAACCGACGGTTTGTGCAACTATGGTCGACTAAGTCCCTTTAATAAAAAATAATTTTCAAATTTTAAAATCTCCAAACCTATTTTTTTAACCTGTGTATATCATATGCACACTATAATATAACAACAATGCTACATGCACAACCAATTTACACAACCAAATTTTACAACGCACCATCTCACTACACATTTATCACTAAATTCATTATTTATTCCATCACCTACCCCACCACCCACATAATCAATGGTCCAAAACAATCACAACCGTTACAACGGTTGTGATTGTATCATTTTTCATAATATAAACCAACAAACATAACCACAATCACCATACGACTATGTACCAAAAGCAATATTTACACACCAACATTAGGACAACTACATCAACATCCAAAAAAACTACATAAATCAATAAAATCACTATATACATCAACATACCACATACTAACATCAACAAAATCACAATATACACCAACATTAGCAAAAAAACAAGTCTAAATAAATAAATACTTAACATATGTTTATATACCAAAAGTTCTACAAACACCACTAAAATCCACCTAGATCAGTCAAATTCTTAAAGATAAAAGAAAAACTACTACCGTCTTGCATGTTGTCGTCCCGAGACTGTGAAGAAGAGACGGGGGTTTGTAAATTGAAGAACGGAGGTGGTGGTAGAAGAGGTGCCTGGAGTCCCGACTGAGTCACGGTTTGAGTCAATGACATCATATACTTCATCATGGCCTGGTGCTGGGACATCATAGTCTGTTGCTGAGCTAACAAGGCTTCTTCAGAGGTCTGCTGCTGAACCAAAATGGCTTGTTGTTGTTCCTCCTGGAATTTCTCGAACTTCTTCTCAGCCTTCCTTTGTTCCTCAACTCAGACCTCCGTCTCCATTCTCAGTTGCTCCTTAGGACTTCTGAGTGTCGCCTCGTTGACTGCGTCGAAAGTTTGTGTATCCTTCAACAATATGTGACCTTCAACTCCCATCGCTGGAGTTACACCGGAATAGAAAAAAACAAAAAAAACTTCTTGGCTGTCGGAGGAAAGCCAGCGGACGGTAGACGACCCCAAAAATAAAAACTGCTCGGTCGTTGGAGAACAAGTCGACAGGTTTCTGCAGAAAAAAATAAAAAGTTATGTCGCTGGAGGTCAGGGGGGCCGTCGTCGGAGGTCCGCGGTCGCTGCCGGAGAACAGGCCGACACCTGGCGTAAAAAAATTATGCGACTGTCGGAGGTCCCAAAATAGTTTGATTGCTGGAGGTCCAGTGCGCCACCGCCGGAGGTCTGCCGACTGCAGCCGACAGGCGGCCGAAGAAAAAGAAAAATTGACCTCCGATGGCCGACCGTCAACATGCCGAAGGTGCGCCAGAGAATTGTTATGTACCAAAAATAATTAGAAGACATGTTGAGGTTCACCCTACGATGACTGACGATCAAAAAATCATTTGAGCCTTATTAAGTTAAAATATTTAAATTGTTAGATCACCTTGTTATGAAAAAGACATGTTGGCTCCCGGGGGTCTTCCGGTGGACGTTTGCCACACCAAGAAAAAAAAAAGACCATTGTTGGAGGTCTATCGATGGCACCTATGCCGACACGCAGATCGACAGACCGTCGTAATAAAAATAAAAAAAATTGGTCGCCGCCGACGGTTTCGCTGGAACACAGGCCAACATTAACAAAAAGAAAAAAATGACCGTCGCCTGAGGTCTGCCAGCTGCTGTGGCGGCCAACTGGTAAACAAGCCGACGGCAGGGCCACTGGAAAGAAGGCCGGCAGGCCGGTATAAAAAAATATTAGCCATTGCCGGAGGTTTGTCGGCGGCCGCAAAAAGAAAGAATCACCAGTTAGTATTAGGGATACTTTTGAAAATTTATTATTACTGAATATTTGATATTATTAAATTTAAGAGGTAAAATGGTATTTTCGGTGCAATTGAACAACAGCATCCTCAACTGCGGGTTTAGCCTCTTGCTAAAATACTTGATCTTATATGCTTCAAACTGAAGAAGTCCTTGAAACTTCTCAGCAATAACAATAACACCCTCGTCCTCGACAAAAAAAAAAAAAAACCAATGTTCTCTATATTATAGATACATACAATCTGTGTTTCAGGCATAGAGAAAACGTTATATGTGTTATGTCATGCTGATATAACTTTATTCCTTGATTTGTTCCAGCTTTTATTTTGGTTTTATGGTTTAGGTATATCAACCCTCTGCTCATGCAATGAGAAAAATACTAATGAATTCAAATTCAATCTTGTGGGTTTATTATTGATATTCGAATGTTCTTGCTTCAAGTGCTTCTCCGATCGCCGATACTACTTAGGGAGTATTTGCAAACACATAGGAAAATATAAAGAAAAAGTGATTCTCAGCTTCTACGATTACAAACGAGTAAGCTAACAATCACTTTTTCTTTTTTTCGAGTTTTTGAGCCCTTAGTATCATGTCAAAGTATTGTACTTGGAAATATGATGTGAATTTTGTGAAGTGAAGATATATATGAAAAAAGAATGTTAATCTAATTTAGATTTACCACTTCTTCAAGAACTCCCATTTCATGCAAGAGGGATGAGCATCAATTGGTTAGAACATCAAGAAAGCATGTCCTAGCTATGTTTTTTTTTTGATCGATAAATATTAGTTGTTAGTAGTTAGTTCACCAATCACTGAACACTCCTGGATTTCTTAACCAAGCCTCCTTATAACTCCAAATAAAATTCGTTCCCAAAGAGAATCGAACCCGGGCCTTCCACTAAGGAAGGAACCCGGTGGCCAATTGGTTAAGCCCCTGGTTGCATGTCCTAGCTATATAACACCAATTTTCTTTAGTGTTGTGGCCTAAAAGTTAGCAGTCTCTTATTATCCCACTGCAAATTAAGGCAAAATTTTCCACCATGAATCCATTACTTGTTCTAATGGCATTCATCGTCTCATCGGCCATCGCCACAAACCTCACTAACAGCTCGGGGAACGAAGACATCACAGTTGCCACTCAAGAAATGCAGAAAGCTAACTATTTCGCCTTCGTCATGCTCGTCAACATGGCCCCCCGTGACATCACTCAAGGCGGGGATGGCATTACGTTCTTGATGCCCAACGACAAGACACTGTCCAAAACGGACATGTCCGAATCATCCGTGGTCGATTTCTTGCTCCGCCACTCGATCCCTTCGCCTCTGCTCATGGATCATCTCGAACACTTTCCGACCGGGTCCATGATCCCGGCGTCGAAGCCCGGATTCATGTTTAAGGTTGCGAATAACGGGCGGCGGCATTTTTTTCTTAGTAATGTTAGGATTAGTAGTCCTAATATTTGTACCAAAGGGTCTCTCATTAGGTGTCATGGGATAGATGGAGATGCGCAGCCTGAAATAATCCCTCAGCCTAATCTACAACCACCAACTACGACACCTACTTGTTTTAATACCTCGGGTCCGCGGGGGGCGGCAGCCCCATCACCTTCATCCGGAGGCGCCCCCATTACGGCCTCCGCGCCACCTTCTATCGTGGAAGTTAGTCATCCGGAATCAAGTTCTCCTCGATTTGTTTGCCGTGCAGCGCTCTTCGATTCGGTAATGACAATATTTATGTTGGTGGTGGTGGGATTATTGTGGTTGTAGATGTTGTTGATTGAGAATTGTGAATTGTGTATCCATAAAAATTAAGCAAAATGAAAAACGAGTTTGTTTGCTAATTAAATCGACTTTTATATGATGATGGTTGGTATCCAAAATGAGAAAATACCGTGAGAATGTGTATTTACTTCCTCCGTCCATGAAAAGTATGATCTCATTTTTTCTTTCCACCGTCCACAAAAGGTATGGTGTTATTTTATTTTTGGGTCCGTCCACAAAAAGTGTAGTCTTTCTATAAATAGAAATGACTCAACTTAAACTTTATCCTTTTCCCACTAAAAAATTCATATTTCCTCCACTAAAAATACACCTCTCATCTACTTTACTAAAACTCGTGCCACTCACTCTGGACCATACTTTTCGTGGACGAAAGAAGTATAATATTTGAGTCCATTTGAATATCAAATTTTGTTCCTGAAAACTAGATTAATTAAAATACTATTAAAATAACCCTAAAAAGTGAAAAATGAACAATAAATAAAAAACTAAAAACCTTTATTACAAAAATCGAAAACCCTTAAGAAAAAAAATTTAGGTACTTTTACGCGTCCTAAACACGATTAAAAGATAATTTTACTACTTATTACAGTTCAAAACTCGTATAGTAATACATGAAACAATGAGAGTATGATTCAGCTATTTGGACCCGTTTAAAATCTATATACACGTATTTATCACAAACTCAATTAAAAAAGAACTTTATTATCCATTTATATACAGACCTTATATGATATCAATTAATTACTCAACAAATTTAAATCTATACAATTTAAATAACTAAACATACGTTGCTACAGTAATTAGTTAATCCATCTCAATACAAACTCAAACATTGTAAAGTAAAGGTTAAGAATAAATATTGTAGCACGATAAAGATTAAAAGTTAAATTCATAGTATAAGTTTGGAATTATACAATTTTCAAAAACTCTGCAATTTATATACCTGTAATTGATGTGAGATTCAAGATTTAAATAAATAAATAAAAAAAACTAATATTGGAGAGAGAGTTAAAATAGCACTCCGAATACGTATTTATTTGAAAGTGAAGAGTACACAAAATAGCTAAAAATCTCACAAAAACAACTAAAAGACTAATGTTTGCAAAATAAAAGTGGCAGCGTGTGCTCCTCATTTTGGACAATTATTTAAAGAATTTATGCTAGAAGTGTCTCTAGATCAAATCATATCATTGTCCTTTTAAATGTGGAAATTGAATAAATTCGGTGTTAAGGGATTACAGATTGCTCCATTTTGTTGATTTTTTGTATTGGCTTATTCCATTATTTGTTAAAAATAGATTTATTTTATTGATCCTAAACTTTAAAAAGTAATAATAATAAGTATTAATAGATGGATAGGTCTGATAATTTACGTAAAATAAATAACAATGGAGCAATAGTGAACCGCATTATTTCGTATGTTTCCACATAGATAGTAACAAACCCATCTAGAGTTTCGATATTGATCCACAAACGATAGGGTGGAGGTAAATGATGACTCTCATGCATCACACATTATAGTAAACTACAGATACAAATCAAGTTTCAAATAATTTGTTTGAATGGTCATTTTTCTTACTACTTCAAATGGATATCATTATAGTTTTTTTCAAATTTAGGGAGGATGTTGAATTTTTATAAATTATACCCCATAAACTCAAGTCGGATCTACACTCAATTTCGAGGTACTAAATAATGACTACCATCACATATGATAGTAAAATATAGAAACACATCATAGTTTCGAGGATTGTGTTTTTATGACCATCGTCTTATATATTCAAAGGGGTTACCATCACAGAATTTTTTTTCAGATTTGAGGAGGGGGTTGAATTTTCTTAAACTACGACTCATAAACTCAATTCAGAGGTACTAAATAATGACTATTAGGGGTGAGAATCGGATAATACGGAGCCGGATATGACCATATCTGTATTCGAATTCGGCAGTTAGTAAAGGTATCCGAATCCTTATTCGGATTCAAAAATATCCGGATAGACCAGATACGGATAATATCCGGCGGATGCTATCCGCCACGTTCTGTTTTGATCTGCAATTAAAATGCTGGAGGGAGATTCAAACTCTGGTGGAGTTCCTTCTCCTTACCAGATTCCTAATGCCACTATCCAACCACTTGAGCTAGCTGATTGTTGTGTTACAAAGGGAAATAAGTAAAGATAACTTATATAAACATATTAGGACCGCATGCTTATATTTTAATATTGAGAAATAAAGAATGAAGACATGTGAGAAAGTATTATGGGGAGTAGCACGCTTATATTTTGTAATTATATATTAAATTATATTAAAAATATATATTATATATAATTAATTTCGGATACCGATATTTTTGGATACGGATGCGCCAATATCCATATCCGTATTCGGAATCTTCGGATACTGATAATATTCGTATCCTTTTTTTCGGATACAGATAATATCCGCTTTTTCCGGATGCGAATACAGATATTTCGGATGAATATCGAATTTTTCGGATTTTTTGACAGCCCTAATCTATGTCATCAATAAAATATAGAAACAAATCAAATTCCAAGTAATTTGTTTGAATCATCATTTTTCTTACGCCTCCAAATGAATATGTTCACAAAATCAAAAATTAAAAGTTATATAATTACAAAGTAGATTTTTTTTTTCATGGGATGAGTTGACTATTTCTTTTTTAGGTTTGTAAGAAGAAACGATAAAGTTTGGACCAAAATTCACCATGCAACGTTTATTTTGTACTTTTATTCAATCTCATAGAGACGTAATGGTTTGTTGCTGCTTTGCACCTACCAAATAATAGGCACAACTGTATCTACTTCCATGAAACAATGAAATGAAAAGGAAATTAGGCGACTTCATAGGTAGTTAGGTACGGTACGGGGGGCGGATCCGATCCACAAGCAATTTAGGCGAAGGTGCCTCGGTCGCCGGAGGTTTTGCTCTTGTTAGGACCATAAATGAATTAAATCATATATGAGCTCTTTGGATTTGATAGAAGCTTGTTCGAGTTTTTGTTTAATAAAATTCGTTAAATAAATAAAACAAACGCGAACTCAACTATATCCGAGTCATTAGTTAGCTTGTACTGAGGTTCGTCACTCGCGAGTAAGTAGGGTCGAAACAAGATATGGTGAAGCTCGCAAGAAGAATCGCGACACGAGCTACTAAGCCTCCATGAATTTTTCCTTTTTTTTTCATAACATAACACAATACAGTCCATGATCATGAAAGTGCGTTACATCAATTATTAGTTTCTACTAAGCAGCTTTTATTCTACAAAGTACAAACAAACACTTGGCTGGACTTAGCAACCATTGACATAATCGGCCTTGAACTTGCAGCCGTTACTGTAAGTCTTGACACCGCATTTCTGGCAGTTACGAGAACGGAGTTCGTTAAAGGCAGTGATCATCTGGTTGCCGGTGAGTTGGCAGTTGGAGCCGGAGACAAAGAGGCCGCAGTGGCCGGAGCAGACTCCCCCTTTGTTGCCGCCAGTGAAGTAGAGGTTGTTAGGCTTAATCTGGCGGCGAGCAGCATCACAGTCGCTCTTTGGGAGCCTGCCGCAGAGAGTAGACCCAGCGCACGAGAAGGTGTCGGCCGACCGAGCACGTGGGACCTGCAACTGCATTATCACCACGAGAACAAGCAAGACATATGTGATAGTTGATGACTTCATGATGGTTGCTTTGCTAATGTTTTAATTAATTACACTTTTAGCTGAATTTATGATAATATTATATCAGCACAACATCAAGTCCCTTATTTATATAAGCCAAAAGCCACCCTTGCTTTGATGGCAGTACGTAGGAGAAGTACATATGGGCATTCAATCCTTTGTTGCCATACTATACCTAGCCATCTATTATTTAGGGGTGGGCAACAAATCCCGGGTTTTTTCTCGTCCCAGAAATATTGCTCCCGAATGCAGTGGCGGAAGCAGAGCATTTACTCGGGAGGGT